>CM031240.1:682339935-682939935 GCA_018340775.1 Taxus wallichiana var. yunnanensis | reverse complement strand
TCCAAGAGAATCCCAAGCTAAGTCAAAAGAACTCTAAAGTATTATCAAGCCCCTGTACATGAAAGGGGACTTCAAGGGTTTCTATTTATAAGGAGTTTTAATTCAATATTATATTGCAATATTATTTATTACGAAGGGTTAATTCTATTTATAATTATGTCCATTATTTGTGTTGAGGCACGAGGGCAAACATAGGTGAATGGATTTCTAGATTACATTCATACTTGTTAGGAGAACTACATGGAGGTTAGCCATGCGTTGGTCACTAAAGGCGGCACAAATCCACCACACACTACTTTTCTTCTATTATATAATGTCTATCTCGAATGCTAGTTGAACAAACTAGGGTTTTGATTGTAGAGAGAGGTACAAGTGCGAGGATTTTGGATTTGGAATAAAGAGAAGCATAGAAAGCAATTACAAACAATGATGGAGAAACCCAAAACCTCATAAGCTTGTGTAGTGGCAACCACTAGTGCTAGAAATGACAAAAGCACCAAGCGCTCATTTGTCTAACCGGGCACTAGTGTCCAAGAGGATTTAAGAGCTCAATTTTGGAGAAAGATCAAGTTTAGATCGGACACAATATATTTTATCTTCTTACATATTACTATATATTTGACATGTACTTAATCAAATAATGTTTTTGTATTGCATTTACATGTTTTGTCAAATCTAATTGCCATTGTATTTATTCATAAAAATTGATTGAGCAAATTAGTCTCTAGATTTACAACCTATTGTGGATTTAATTATTTTCATTTGGGTAAAAACATTTGGTGAACTCACTTTATTGATTGAATCCAACTGATTTTCTCCTTTAAGGTTTTTATTCGCATCTTCTAAGGTTTCCATATTTCCATTTTGATTTTTATATCCTAAATCTAAATTTACAAATTTACCATAGGGTTTGCATTTCTTTTTCTTCTTAGGGTCGCCATGTGTTTCCTATCTCAAACCCTAGATGTTATTATGGTTTTATTTTAATAAATAGCTTGTATACTCCACTCTATTATTTCTATCTATTAAGAAAAGACTAGTGTGGCCATCTTTTCAATCACAATAATTTACCACTTGTTATCAACCAATTTTGACTTCGCAAAATTGTTTTAAAATAATAAAAATGAAAAATTTAAATTTGTTGAAAAGTGTTACTTTGCGCGGTTCATTGCCCTCGTTGCGATCATTTCATTTTTGTGATCGTTTCGGTCTTCGTTTCGTCCTTTTCGCAAGAACTCTTCCCACCAGGCTTTAAAATGTGTTAAAATACATTAAAATTAATTAATTAATTAATTGCTCCTTGTTTGATTAAATTAATTTTTAAATAACTTGAGAGTATTTAATTAAATAAATATTAATTAAAAGTTTGTTCGACAAATTTTTATTGCCGGGGAAGTAAGCTTACGCTTCCAACTGCCGGGAAGCCAATTTGGCTTCCCGAACCCAGATTTCCCCTTTCCTGGCAATCTTCTTCAATTTTCCCGCACATGGGATTTTCTCCACCAATTGCCAAATCATGGATTGGCTAACGGGCAAGAAATTCCCCAATTTCCCACATGGGGAAATTGAACGAGGATTGCCAACCCATTTTGCCATTCCCATTGGCAATTGTCCGTTGCTTTCCCCATTTCCCCCTGGCACTTAAGCCCACTACCCGGGAAGAGAGGAAGTTGGATTAATCCCCATAACTTCCTCCGTCAAACCCGTTGGAAAAAGTCATGCGAAGCTTTGCTTCTTATTTCTTCTGAAGGAAGTAATATTTTATCACATTCCACAATACTGTGAATGCCATTGTGAAGAAGAAATACAAGAGGTTTTATGCAAAAAGAGAGAACACAGCCATTGGGACAGCCAACAGAAGGAATTTTCCACGCATAGAAGAAAGAACAGTTTCAAGAAGATTAAAGGAAGGCCGCCTTGACCAGAAGAATTCCATGCATTGGAAAGAATAGTCCAAAATCATACTAATAGAAAACAACAATTCCTAACATAATTTTCCATGCAACCGAAAGGAGGCGCACTGGGAAAAGGAAAAAGACACCCAAGAAATAAAAACAAATCAAATTCTGCACATTGGGAGAAAGGAAAGAAGGACAAAGATTGTTTTTACTCCACACATCTAAAGGAAGAGGTCGCATTAGGCGGAGGAGACAGCAAAAGGACAAAGAAAATTGCTTTTCACACATTGGAAAGAAGGCGCCAAGGAAAGGGAAAAGAACTGTTTTCAAATCCAAACGCATTGCCAAAATACAGCTTTCCACGCATCAGAGGAAGAAGCCACACCTAAGGGAGAAGGAGGGAGTTTTCAATAAAACAAAGATTTAAGATTTCCTTTCCACATGTGAGAAGAAAGAACAGTTTCAAGAAGATTAAAAGGCCACGCCCAGCCAAAGAGGATAGTCAAAATAGTCCAAACGCATGATAGAAGATTCCACGTGCCCATCCAAAGGAGCTCCTACGCATGGGGACAAAAAGAATAGTTTTTAAATAACAGAGAAATAACAAAGGGACAAAGAACAATCTCCATGCACCAAAAGAAGAAGTGAAACATTTTTAAAGAAAAACAAAATTGTTTTTCAAGTAAATTTCCATGCACCCACGTATTGGGTAGAGACAAAGAACAATCTCCACGCAGAGTAAAGGAAAAACATTTCTCATGCTTTGGGAAGAAACAAGTGGAACAATTTTTGAGAGAGAAAGAGTAGGCCGCCTCAAGAAGATCTCCAATGCGAGGCGAAAGAAAGGAAACTTCATTCACGCATGCAATAATAAAAGAGAAGTCTGAACACAACAAGGAAGAAGAAAGGTCTACATATTGCCAAACAAGGAAGAATTAAAAAGATTAAATTGATCCACGTGAAATATTAAAATCGGGAGATTTTAATTAAAATAAATAAATAAATATCATTGTTGTCCCAGATTTGGAGCTTGAGCCTAGCCTCGATATATTTGTATTTTAAAGAGAAGAAAATTGTAATTCAGATGAATTATTATTATTATTTTTAATAATAATAATAATATTAAAGCGAAAAATATTTTTCTTGCATTGACGGGATTTTCGTAGACTCGAGACCCACCGCATTTGCATTGTCTAGCATGCCCGAGTCACTTTTCTATTAAATTTTGTTATCACCGAATCACAAAGACCCCCTGCATATACAAGTGCGTATACTTGAACTCACGGTGTGATTGGATAACATGGGTACTATCTCCAAGTTGTGGGACTTGCTACTTGAGATAGACCTCCAGAGAAAGTTGGTTCTTGCTCCTAAACTACCTGCCACAATCTACTCTAATGCAGGATAAGCTAACTATTCTAATCTAAATTTCCAAGGGACCAGGGAGAGAGAATGCATAAAATGAAAGCCTACACTAAAGCGGTGATACACCAGAAAAGGAGGGTGTGAGAGTAGTCTCCAAATGTGTGAAATACAGAGGCAAAGTGCACACTAGAAGAGGTGATGACAGTTCTCCATAATCTAGCAAAATGCATTCACAGCAATATTCCAAGCACACACAATGATAATGAATTCCTGCAAGAACATAATAATAGACACAATATTCTTGTAGAAAGATAAAAGGGGCAAGAAGAATGCAAGAAAACACAGCAGGGGAAGATACATCCACAAACTTGTATTTTATTGCTTCCTGGTATGCACAGTTCAGTCTATTACAAGATAAGGCCCTGGATCACCATGCAAGGAGTCCACTACAAGGGCCTACAACACACTGGCTTCACAAAGCAATTTTGGCAGAGCTTTTCTACCCAAAAACTCTCCCTTTTACAATGAGCCCAACACTCCAATTTATAAAAAAAAAATGAGAAGGAAAAGAGAAGGGAAAATGGAAATCCTGAAATCTGTCCTTCAACCACCTGTAAGAGGCATTAAATTGAGTGAAATGATTATACATTACTTGCAAAAGGCTCCCCATACTGTCCCATGTGCTGCAGCAGAGAAAGAATGATGACCATGCCTCTTAATTGCACTCCCAACTACCAAATAAAACACTGTTATGAACCCGGCCACGTTTTCTTAAAAATATCAATCAATTTCTAATCAAATCTAGAATTTCTTGATTGCTATGCATCGGGCTCGAACCACGATTCCAACGGTACCAATTTTGTGTGATTTCGTTGAGAAATGCAAAAGTTATGGCCTTCTGAGTGCGGGCAGCTATTTTGGGTCTGGCAGGCGTTTTCTGTCATTTGACGGGAATGAGCATTGACTGGAGCCAAATATGTTTCTTTTATTTAAATATATATACCCTCATTAAAATTAAGAAATCCAATTTTTGTGGCGTAGAGGACGTCGTGCTCATTCCAGAAAGTCCAATTTTGTGAAAATCGGAGCTTGGAGTCAAAAGTTATGGCCGTTTGAAGTTCCATGGGTCAAATGTTGACTTTTCTCCTTTGCCTTCGCCTCTCGCCGCTTTTCGCGCGTCCACGCGTCCCTTTGTCCCAATGCTCCCAAGTCTGAAGTTCCCTGTTTCGGCCGAACCGGCCGGTTCGCGTACTCGCGGCCCAGATGTCCCATTTGCTTTCGGACCGTCTGGGACAAATTTTCCCGATTCGCCCGGTTCGGCCGGTTCGCGCCCTTTTGTCCCAACTGTCCCGGTACAAAAGTTCTCATTTCGGCCGATCCGGCCGGTTCGCGTACTTCACGTACCTTCGGCCCAACTATTCCGGGCTGCCTTAAGTCTTTTCGGCCGACTTGCATCCTCCGCGTACTAACTGTCCAGATGTCCCAGACTGCCTGTTTCAACAGTTAGTCAAATTTTTCCATTTTTCGGCCAGTTCGGATTTCCGCGTCCCGCGCGTCCCTTTGTTCCAAATGTCCCAAATGCTGCGCAGACCGCCTGGCGGCCTTTCGGCCGGTTCGCGCCCTTTTGTCCCAACTGTCCCGACTGTTGCGAGGACTAGGACTTAGCCATTTTTCATGATTTTTCTGGCCCGAGCTCTTTTTTTGCAATTTTTCTTACCTTTCCTCAGAACTTGCTCTCTTCTACTTGGATAGGGGAGTTAGAAAAATATGAGGGGACCCTAGAAACATGAAATTTTTGCCCTGACTCAATCTATTTTCCTGGGACTTGAGAATTTGATGCATGTTATCAAATTTACCTTGAGGGGAAAATTTTGGATAACAAATTCATAATGGACAAAAAATCCAAATCTACGGGGAGATTGAGGAAGCCAATGGAGAAATCGAACAAATTTTCCCTGAAATATGAATTCCAAGGAATTATCCCTCCCAGCTCCATTAAGTCAACATATAACAACATCACTGATACGAATCTTGGGTCACATCAACATGCAACCTGCTTTTGAAAGGCGAGTGAAAATTGAAGGCAAAACTATTTTCTCATATAGGCTTTACCATAGTGGCCTACCCCAAGTAGCAACATTCCCTGTCTCGATGCAATTTCCGGATTTGGTTATTGCTTGCATGAGCATTATGACCCTGAGAGACGAGGAATTTTCAAAGATGACCACAAGCCTCGTCCTGTTAATCCCACCGAACACATTGAGGAGTTACTCGGAATACCCGACTTTCCCGAGAATGTGGATATCACTCATTAATCAGCGTAAGAGTTTTGGGATGAAGAACCCCTGAGATGGAGCAAAATGGTCAACAACAACTGGTTAGTAACCAAGAGACCTCAAATTAACAAGCTTCCCAAAGAACTATACCGCATTGAGTTCGTGGAAGAAATCGAGACATGATCACTCTCCTAAGTCGGGTTTTGGTTTACCTTCTCTCGCAAGGATTCTCCACCCATGCATGTACTAGTTTATCTCGTATCATCCTAGCCAAGAAAGAGTTTGTGGATTGGGCCACCATCATCAGTAACACCATTCACAAACAATTGATAGAAGTTAAGATGACTGGATGCTTCTACATGACTTCATATCTGACCTATGCGGTAGCACGAAGAAAGCTATTTTCGGACTTGAAACAAGAGGGGTCATGGCGTCGTCGAACAATGTTTTTCACTATTACCCTCAACTCGCTTCAAAATAGTTCTCACCATTTTAGAAGAGTCAATGATGCATTCACCTTCCGTGTGATCAAGAACCTGAATTGGAATACTGAAGAAAGGTTTTCTAAAGAAGCCATGAGTGTCATTTCCCAATGGGGAACCTAGTTTATACAATTTTCATATTTTTCGTACATTCACATGAGTGATTTTGTTGGGACCCCTTGAAACTTCCCAAGTACGTCGGTGACATATGGGTGTTAATGGAGTGGCATGACAGCTTATTCCAAGTTCACTTCCTTCTTAGTGACAAGCACCGTCCAGAAACCATTTCTTGATCCAAATCAAGGAATACCAATGCCCAAATCTATTCAAAGGTACACTCATGGAAAAGAGTTCGCTCTCATAACCATCCATCCATATGTGAAGAGAGCCCAGGTTCGATATAATTGGATATATGTAAAAGATTCTCGGGAGCGAAGTACCAACATAATCCTACCATGGAAGATTTTTGGGCTGCTTGTTCGGATGAACGTGAGGTAAGAAGACGGGAGTACTCTCACCTAACACTTGCTTAGATGTGAGAATCTACAAGTGACTCTTCCGCGTACCCGACCTCTCGAGGTCATGCCGAGACAGCCGGTGGGGGTAGAATATGCGTTGGATTCAGACAAACTAGTTAGGCAGTCTAATGTCTTCGACACGCACTAGTGGAATTTGTGAATCTAAGGCAAAGAAGGCCCTTCTAACTTGGACTGGTGTGATAGATCGATCGGCAAGGATGACTGCTCGAAGGCTCCAATCAATATCGAGCTCTGGTGTGATTCGATCTATGGGTTGTGGAATACATGGAAAATGACCTGGGATAGTTTCGTGTATGTCTCCAGATAAGGTCATATGGTGGATGGTGAATACAATTGACTCTACGGATGATTCTCTGGCCTAGTCCAGAATTCTCTAGCTTCGTTAGCCGCTATATCTAGTAAGGACAATTGTTCGATGATGATGGGTGGAAGTGGAGTGGATTGGAATACTAGTGTGCGTAAGCCAATGTCTATATCTGATTGACTTGTGGACTCGTTGGGCTGTGGGATCTGTGGATCACAACCATAGACTCTTGGTTGTTGCGGTCCTGTTATGGTCATACGCGAAATCAAGTTCTAATCCCTAGTATCCAGTAATCGTATGCTTTCTCAGCTTCTATGTTTAGGACCAATAACTGTGTGATTTTCTCATAATATCTCACAGGCGTTCGTGCAACTTGGATCCTTAAACTGGTATCTATGTCTGTGAGAGTGTCTCCTGCACCCTGGCTGTGGGACCAAAGGATCACAACCAAAGGTTTGTTCTCTTTCGAACCCTTCTACAGTCATGTGAATGTTTACCTAGGTAATCTGTAGTTTGGTTGGTTTGACCAAAACGTGTGTGCTTGGTCGTCTTCTATGTTTAACCCTCTTAATTGAGAACTGATCAGTTGTAAATCAGTGGTTGTTCGGAATACTTGTATTCTGAGATTTTGGTCTATGTCAACTATTGCTGTGACGAGGTTTGGTTGAGGCACGATTGGCTCAAATATATATTCTCTGGGCTCCTGAGGTCCCGTGATTGTCATACAAAATAAAATGTAAATCTAACTGTAACTAAGCAAATTCTAACTACGTGGAATAAATCTAAAACATATATATAACTTCTATTCTTCTAAGAAACCTTTCAAGAATACAATGGAAAGCAAACTATTTTAAGCGTATCTAGAAATAACAACTAAACAATAATTTAAAATAGACAAAATAACCGAGTGTAGTTATCAGCCTGTGCAATTTGTAGATTTATTCTAAATAAATAAAATAGCTCATCTAATCTATCTGCAAGATTCTCGATCCTACCTCAGAAGTGAGGAGTGAATCATAGTTTCTCATAAACTATCAATCCTCACAGCTTCTTCCCCGGCAATATCGAGAATAAAAGTCACTGAAATGAAGCAATTATCTACTCTATTTGATATGATTCTAACTAGAACTTTGAAAGTTAAAACCTGATTCCATGAGAATAGTGGCGAATCCGATGGCGTGTGCGATCTTGTCCCCTCAAGCAGATCTCCTCGCTTTTCGTGTTCACGTGGATCCAGAAAAGTGTGTAATGCTAGCATCGGCAGGAGTAGATATTGGGACAAGGACAGCTCAGAATGCAGACCGAAAATGCGAGTAGGAGAGGGATAGCGCAAGAGTACAGAGCTTGGCTTATGCGATTCCTAGCGGGATTTTACTGCGAGTCATGCAACACAAAGTGACCAACCCAAAACTATCCTGCTTTGAAGAGCAAAACCTGCAACTTTAATGGCTTCCTAAGCTATTCTATTCCAATGGATTGGATAAAACAACAACACTGCTTGCACAAGCTGGATATGTGGCTTACCAACAACTGGACAATGCTAAATGAGCATGTAAATGAACTAAAACAAGTACTCTAAGCAAAATAATAGCTAAATTCAATGCAAAGAGAAATTCAGAGATAAACTTCAGACCGGATTGGATGAAATGACAGCACTGCCTGCACAAGATGGGTATGTGGCTTACCAACAGCTGAGCAATCTAACTAAAGATGCAAGTGAATTGAAACTATGGCTTCTAAACAAGATAACAAGCTAAAATACTAAAATGAGGAGATGAGAGCAAAGATCAGTCTTCAAAATCAGGCCATTTGTTTGAGCACAAGCCATGCATTTATAGGAATTCAATCACCCAAAATCAAAACCAAACTGAACTCCTAAACAATAAACAAAGGAAAAACACTATTCCAGGGGACCAAAAACATAAATGCATGCTCAAGTCGGCAAGGAAAGCTGGTGAAACATGATATTTCACGCGAGTCACGTCAAAAGAACGTTCTGAAAACGCACATGCAGGACCGCCGCTCTGAGCAGGGTGGCGGTTACAGACCGCCGCCCGATCGGGGGGGGTCACGAGACCACCGCCTGTGGGCGGCGGTTTCGTCACTGAAGATCAAAAGGCCAAGGAAAGAAGAAAAAGGGGAAAACAAAGGGCGCGGGGGCTAGGCGGGCATGCGGGATGTTAACGCATACTCCGAGAGCTTTTCCGGATCCCGAACACCTTGCGAGGAGACCTGTATCATCATTGGGGCACTTGTTACACTACGTTGTCCGCAAAGACAAGTACCTTACAATTTTGGGTACGTACATATTGCCCCCTCGGAGAAGCGTTTTAGCCATGAAGAGGCATAAAACGGTGGGTCCGAGTATGGCAGTCCCGAAATGGGGAGTTAGAAGTTATACCTTACACGTCCGTGTGTTGAAATTACGCCATCCAAAATTCCCGCTACCTGCAAAATGAAAAGAGGATTCAAGTGCAGATAGATACAATAACTTTGGAAAACAAATGCTAAAAAGACAGGGAATGAGAACGTACCATTTGTGCGGGGATAGGAACTTACCTCCGTCGGCGCTCCAAAACCTGCGAAAAAGTCTTTTAAAATGAATCAGGGCGCTATATATATGAAAGTGGGCCCATTTTCCTATTCATTTGCGTGAGTTGATTTGATTGATTTTGAGCTCTGGGACCCACGGTGACGGTTTCTTGCGTGAGTAGAGTCAAAACGTCCGCAGCGAGATCGTGATCATGCCTCCACGTGCGAACACCGACCTCAGCGATCACAGGTTAGTTTTCTTCAATTTTGTGTTTTTCCCCCTTTAAATTTGAAATGCTAAATTTGTCGTAATGGGGGGGTTATTTTTGAAAATGTTAGGTTCAAAAGGTCCACCTAGGGGGGGCGCCTACTGGGTAGGCTCCATTTTTAGGTCAAATGGTCATTTTTTGCTAGTTTTAGGCTTTTTAGGATTAAAAACCCGCGTGGGTTTTCGGACCACGACCGCCGCCCTGGCCAGGGTGGCGGTTACATGACCGCCGCACCGTTCAGGGCGGCGGTTACACGACCGCCGCCCTTAAGGCGGCGGTTACAAAACCGCCTCCCTGCTCAGGGCGGCGGTTCTGCACAGAATGCAAAAGAACTTATATTTGAGATTGTGTTTGTATTTTTTTGCACTTCTACACGTTTTTATGACCTTCTTGGTATTGTTCAGATATTAACTTGCTCTGTTTTGTGTGTTTTTGGGTGTATGCAGGCGAGAGAGGAGTATATTAGATGGAGCAGAGAGAGAGAGTGTGATTGGCTCTCAGGGGTACTGGATGCCCTTTCACAGGACGAGGAGGACACACTACAGAGAGCCGGCATACTGCGTATATCGCGTGTGCCTCATGTTGCACCATCTAGTCACATCCTTTGTGACTTATTCTCTTATTGGGATGCAGATCGGAACACCTTCCGACTGCCAGGGGTCCGTGGTGAGTGGACCATCACACTCGAGGATGTCTACCGTATTTTGGGAGTCCCGATCATTGGGCGGAGACTTACATTAGAGACAGCAGGCTCACGGCACAGATTGCACAGTGGGCAACATATATGGGAGATGCAGTTATCTCCACGGGGTCGAAGAAGGGAGTGAGAGTTCGATCCATTCCTTCTTTGCCTATCCCCGTACTTCGACAGGCCGTCATGGGGATCCTTGCCTCGAGACTGATCGGGGACAAGGGAGGGGATACATTGTTATACTGCTGGGCCCCCATCATTGCGCAGATAGAGGGGCATGGCCGGATATACGCCTGGGGTGCAGATATTCTGGGGACCACCTACCATGATTTATACAGGGTGGTCCGTTTACAGGGACAGTCATTGAGCCACCCGACTTTAGTCATGAGTTGGGTGTATGAGCGTTTTATCCCTTATGGCAGAGGCGTGGAGGTGGCAGATCCTGGGGCTGTGAGGGCAGCCAGATGGATAGATATGTCGGTGCTTAGAGCACCTCACCAGCCAGTTGCCTCCCTTACTACTGCAGACATGGAGGCGACACCGTACCGGCTTATGGCCGGCATATGGGGAGAGGAGACTCTTACCTTGATCTCTTGCTCCACCACAGGGCAGCTCATTGATCGAGTGGGGCGAGTGGAGGTGCATCCTTTTGGCAGAGTTCCTCAGCAGTTTGGCCTACCGTATTTGGGCATGCTTCCCCCAGTGGCGCCAGTTTATAGATCAGTTCGCGAGGCCAGAGGGGGGCCTAGAGGCCGTGGTTGGACAGCGATCACTCCTGGCATTCCTATTGCAGCCAGGAGGATAGTTCACGCTAGAGGGAGAGCCGGTGCACCTCGGGCACCTTTGCTTCAGATTGCTGCGGGTCCTGCTCATAGCAGCGATGACCCTATAGATATTGACTCCGACTCTGAGGAGCTTACAGAGGGAGGGACAGAGGAGGAGACCGAGGATAGCGATCCTGAGTGGCATGACACTCAGGATATTATGCAGGCAGAGAGGGCTGAGCAGAGCGCAGAGAAGGACACTCTAGTTTCAGAGGAGCCACTCTCTCAGGGCCATGGTGGAGAGGATGAGTCAGTTGCAGGGTGACATGTTGCCCCTGCCACAGGAGCAGCCCCTCAGTCGGCAGCGGCATCCGTGGCGGGTGCTGGCCCCAGCTGATCCATCTTGGAGGCCCGGTGATCCGAGTAAGTTATCCTTTCTTCCTTCTTTAACGTTTGTTTAATTTAGGATTTGTTTTAATTGCTATCTCTCCTTGTGTTTTTATCTTGTATCTTTTAGCCTCTTGCTTGGTTTCTAATTTTTTTCTTCTTTGTTTGCAGAGACTGTTGACGAGTGGCGGGATTTGATCCGCAGGGTATGTACCGATTCCCTGATGATCCCCATGGATAGGACCCGCGCGGAGTTATCCGTAGATGCCGGGGAGCCCTCAGCAGCCGGTAGACATACTGATGTCTTCGCTCCCATTTGGCACGTGGCCAGGATGGTATCGACCCTTCGCACCGAGCTAGCGGGCTACAGGACGGCTGAGCGCCTTATGAGGAGCCATTCTCATGGTGAGACCGCGGCTGCCCCTCGGGACCCTGAGCCCTCCGTACATTCAGAGCGCCGGCGTAGCCGGAGTCCTAGGCGAGGGCGTGCACCTTCGGAGGGGTCGCGTAGGGGTTGAGAGGCCATTTGGCCCTTGTGTATTTTGTACTATATATTCTTTGTATATCACGGGCTCTTTGAGCGTTTTGACCATGCTTAGAGCATGATGGCATTGTATATAAACATTGATTATTTATATATATATGCATTCGTTTTTGGATCAAACGCTTAGCACTCATGTTTTCCTTTTCTATTTCTAGCTTCTTTGTGTATACTACGATGTATGTTTATATGCTTTCTAGAATGTATGCAATGGAGAACAGATGATGCAAATGTTTGCTTTCTTTTTGTGTTTCATGATGCTGATACATGATATGTAGATATATTGTGATTTTGAATCTTAGCTTCTGTGAGCGATTTGGATACCTCATGTTTGTTTTGGCAAAGTGATGAAAATAACCAGTATGATGAACAGATTAACTTGCCCCACTCCTAACTCCACGCAACTAGTAAGATGCGAGGGCTCATCACCAAGAGCCAAGAAGGGCGCAAGTTATGAAATGTGGTGAAATGATAGTGATGAAAGATAGACAAAGCTTTGGTGGAACCAAATTGGAAGCTACAAGCTTACTCCACCCGAATGACTTCATAGTTTAGAATGCACTTGCTTTGCGGTTTATCCAGACTTAGACCCGTAGATGGCCACATAGTAGACAAAATCTAGGTTTTTAGGATTTTAACTCTCTTGGAATTTTGAACATCTGATTCATTCGTTTTTGACTCAAAGTTTGAATTGTTTGTTTATGACCTTTTAACGTTTGTTGTGTCAAGAGGACCCCCTATACTTTGCCCCATGCTACTAGTAAGAAGCGTGGGTTTATCACCGTGGGCAAGGCATAGGCGAGTAAGGGCATTTCCATCCTTTCCCAACCCTACGTCACTAGTAAGAGACGCAAGCTCATCACCGAAGGTTGGTGGGGCAAGGAAATGTGTAAAAATAAAATTTTCTGTTTAATCACTTTTTGACTTGCTTATTTGAGTAAAATGTCAGTATATGCTTATTTCCAAAGAGATGTATATATGGGATAGATGTGACACCATGAAGCTTCTAGAACAGACCATAGGCAAGACACCTATCCTAAGAAGAAATCAAAGTGAGAACAAACTTGCAGATCTTGGTATGGTTACCGTTAAGACTTTGTCATGTCTGATTTTATTTGATAAAAGATTCTGAGATGATTCGATGATATCATGAAGATGGAGAGGTATGATTAAAGAGCTTTATGCCAAAAACATCACGAGTTTGTAATGAATTGCTTTGAGAATAGATTCCTTGATCACAATTTATGTAAGAAACAAGTGGACAAAATGATCTTAATCTATATGAAGATGCAATGTAGATAATTATACAAGTAGTGCTAGTTGCTTATGCGTAGAATCGCTTGAGGTGCAGGGAATTGACTGTTTCACCAAATTCCTCACCTTCTAGCGTACATAAGAGGTAAGCACCATTTCCGTAGTCCTTCATGACTCGGTATGGGCCCAACCATTTGGGCCGGAATTTCCTTCCTTCACCGGTCTTCTTGTCGATCCGGCTGTCTAGCCTTAGGACTAGATCACCTTCGTATATGTCGCGTTCATAGACCTTCTTGTTATACTGCCGGCACATCCGGTCAGCATAGACTCTATGTCGCTGCTCAGCATCTAACCTAGTTTCATCTAGGCTTTCTAGTTGGGAAAGACGTGCTTCTCTAGTAAGCGTCTTCATCCAGAATCCCTTGTAGTGAAATGCGGAGACTGGGTATTTCGACCTCAAGTGGGAGAACTGCTTCTGCCCCAAATACTAGCGAGAAAGGAGTTGCTCTCCTGTTGGTGTTCTTATTGAGGTTCGGTGGGCCCACAAGGCCGGATATAACTTCAAATGCCAATCTCGTTTGTTTTCTTTCACCGTTTTAAGGAGAATGGCTTTCAGTGTCTTGTTTGTCGCTTCAGCCTGTCCGTTGGCTTGGGGATAATACAAGGAAGCCGTATGATGGCTTATCTTAAATTTACTACATAGTTCACGAACTTCTTCATTTTTAAAAGAAGTTCCATTATCAGAGATAATGATTTGCGGGATACCGTACCTGCAAATGATTTGGTTCAAAATGAACTTGGCGATTACCGACCTAGGTACAATAGTAAGAGGCATGGCCTCCACCCATTTGGTAAAATATTCAGTGGCCGTGATTATAAAATTATGGCCGTCTGTGGATGAGGGAGAGAATTTCCCTATTAAGTCTAGACCCCATGTAGAAAAGGGCCATGGAGTAGCGATTGGTTGCAGAGCTTGTGCTGGCATGTGGATCTCATGAGAGAATTCTTGGCACTTATGACACCTGCGTGCAAACTCTATCGCGTCACGTTCTAGAGTGGGCCAGAAATAGCCCATTCGATGTATTTTTCGAGTGGTGGCATGGCCACCGAAGTGGCCTCCACATATACCGCTGTGAGATTCATGGAGAATCCTCTTGGATTCTTCTGTGTCGACACACCTTAGGAGCATTCCATCGAATGCTTTTCGATAGAGCACCTGCTCTATAATGACGTATTTAGCTACGATTATGCGTAACCGCCTTCTTTGTTGCGGTGTAACTGCCTCTCGGGTACGTATGGTCCATGATATAATTAATGATATCAGTGTACCAAGGACACTCAGAGATAGCGGGTCGGGTTTCGATGTAGTATACGCATTCATCTGGAAAATCTAAATCTACTAGACCGCCTCCGTCTAATGGGTTGTCAGCTAACCAATCCGCGATGATTTGTCCCTTAACTGACTTCTGGTTTACAAACGTTAATTCGAATTCTCCCATTAAGGTTATAAAACGTCCAGCCTTTTTAGACAATGACCCTTGTGTGAGGAAAGTCCGTAGATGGTCCGTTTTTACCATGACCTTCGTTTCTTGATTCAACGCATATAATGTCTTAGGCGTTTAGTAGCAAAGACTATGGCAAGGCATTCTCGTTACTGCTGTGTATAGCGTGTTTCATAGTCGAGCAGCGTTCGGCTAATGAAATAAATCACACGTTCTCTTTTGTTATCGTCTTCTTGGGCCAACATACAGGCCAACGAGACATTGGTAGCTCATGAATATAGAATTAACGGGTGATCTAGCTTAGGTGGCATTAGCGTAGGTGGTGATAAAAGGAAACGCTTAACTGCATCAAAAGCTTCATTGCAATCTTCAGTCCAATCAATGCTATAGTCTTTCTTGAGTAAATTGTTGATTGGATGAACGATGAAGCTTAAGTCCGGGATAAATCTTCGGATTGCACCCAGCTTTCCGAGAAATGATCTGATTCCAGATTCATCTGAAGGTGGAACCATTTCGAGGACAGCCCAAATTTTGGTTGGGTCAACATCTATCCCTCGTGACGATATGATATAACCTAGAGCTTCCCTCCCGTTACACCAAAAACGCATTTCTCTGGGTTTAATGTGACTCCGTATTCTATTAGACGTGAAAGAATGACGCGGAGTACTTCGGGATGGTCACAACGCTTCTTGGCCTTAGCCAATAAGTCATCTACGTAAGATTCCACGATTTTATGAATTAGATCGTGAAATATGTATGTCATGGCCCGCTGGTACGTAGCACCGGCGTTCTTGAGACCGAATGGCATAACAACGTAGCAATAGGTTCCCCAAGGAGTTATAAATGTGGTTTTAGCTTGATCTTGCTCAGATATTCTGATTTGATTGTATCCCGAGAATCCATCCATGAGAGACAAAAGTTCAAAACCAGTTGTTGCATCAACAATAACGTCTATGGATGGTAATGGGAAGTCATCCTTAGGACACGCTTTGTTGATATCTCGAAAATCTATGCAGATGCGTATCTTTCCATTCTTCTTGAGAACGGGGACGATATTAGATACCCATTGGGAGTAGTCGACTGGTTTGATGAACCCTACCTGGAGGAGTTTTATTACCTCCTCTTTTACCATGAGAGCTACTTTGGGCTTCATGGGTCTTGATTTTTGTTTAATTGGCTTTGCATCTGATTTAGTGACGAGGTTGTGCACCGCAATGTGGGGTGCGACTCCTGTCATCTCCTTATAATTAAATGCAAACGCCTTCTGATGTTCTTTGAGAATTTGAGTATGTATTTCCACTTCTTCTGGGGTTAAGGATGATCCTAATTTCAATATTCTCGGTTCATCTTCTGTCCCGATGTTGACATCGATTGTTTCTTCGATCAAAGAGGCGTTACCCTCTTCGAACTCAGGTGGTGCTGGAGGTAAATCTAAATCATCCCCATTTTCTACTGCGTATATGCTAGGATTCCATTTGTGAGGGAAGATCCGTTACGGGATTTCCGAAGTAGGAAGACGAATGTGGAATCAAGGATAAATCTAGCATATGATAGGAGAGATGTAATGCCGCATAGGCGTTTAAGTATTCCAAAGTGGCCATATTATTATCGATACGTGGTCTGGGGTGGTAGATTCACTTCCACTTGAAAGGGGATTTGTCATTATTTTTATCAATGGCTCATCACGAATGGACACCGTGAACTGGGTATCTTCTAACTCATTGCTTGGAGTAAAACGTGATGCTGAAGTTGCTATTGAATCGGCGAGAAGATTTTTCTCTCGGGATTGCTTCAATGGATATGAAGTTAAATGCCTTGCTTAAATCTAATACAACATTTTTGTAAAGTTGCAAGTGTTCGGCTTTGGTTTCATATACCTCAGAAACTTGATTTGCCACTAATTGCGAGTCTCCTAAGACTCTGATGTTATCAACACCAATTCTTTTGGCTAAGGTGAGGCCAAGGAGGAGGGCTTCGTACTCAGCGCCGTTGTTTGTGCATTCAAAGTTTAACTTAAAGGCGAATGGGAGGACTTTCTCCTCGGGTGAAGTAAGAATTATACCTACCCCCGCTCCATAACGGCATTTAGCTCCATCGAAATGGAGAGTCCAATACTTAGTCGGGAGTATAGATGTTGGGGCATTTGCTGCGTTTGCGCACTCTACTTCTACCATACAGAGGTCCTCTGCTGGAAGGGAACCAACACCTAGGGAATATCCTATGCCTACTGAATCAAATGGTAAGAACATTGGTGAATCTTGTTCTATCAACTCAACGATTTTCGCAGTAGTCCCTAATGATACTGTTTCTTTAGTTTTATCTTTGGGGGTTGGAATTGTTTTGGCTATGCTGATAGTTTCAAGATCCGTCGTAGGTACCAAATTTTCCTCTGGTTTTGGGTCAGAGGGTTTATTAAGTTGGTTTGTTGGAAGTTCAAATTCTGAGTGCACCCCTGGTCTTTTCTTTAAATCAGCTAGGTGCAAATCGAAAGGTTTTGGATCACCTTTGGCTACAAATACCTTTCCTAGATGCAAGAATCTTACTTCTTGAAATAAAGTAGAAGGGATTGCCTTCATTCGGTGTATCCATGGTCGGCCGAGTATCATATTATAATTAGTTTCCCGATCTATAATATAAAACTCAGTCAGGATTGTTTTGGGTCCTAAGGTGACCGGCAGTATTATAGTTCCTATCGAAGTGGCTTTAAGGCTATCATAGCCTCTCAATGTATTTCGAGTAGTGGAACAATTTGTTTCCCCATATCCAAGTTTTTGGAGGAAAGAGAAAGGGACTATGTTAATCTGCGCCCCATCACAATCATTGCCCATTTTACATAGTTATTATAAACCCATACTTGTAAGTGTAAGGTGGATCACCTCGCGTGCGATCTCAAAGATCTCGGGCATTTTACTTATTTCGAATATGAATTCGACATCCTTGTCCGGCTGCCCCGGAGGGTGGATATCAAAATCTACGTGATTTACTTGTGTTTCAGGAGGTGGAGTGATGTTAATTAGATGACCTAGACCTAATGCTTCTAAAAGAGCAGCTCTGTGAGGAGGAGAGTTCTTTAGTAAATCTAAAAATGAGATGTGCGAGAAGGTCTTTGTTAGGTCATTAATTAAATCATAGGCACCTACGGGTTTTTCTACTATTTGCTGACTCTTATCTGTTTCTGGCAGATGACTTGAGCTCGGTTGAGAGAAATATTCTCGCGTTCTTGTTATAGCTTCGATAGGTAGTTCAGCGTCTAATTCTACCAAACTGACTATCTTGGGTCTCGGTTGACTTCCTAACTGTGGTGCAACTGATGGATTTAATGAAGTCGAGGCTTCATGATCATTGTTTCCCATCATTGCACCTTTGTTTGTTCCAGTTAAATTCAGCCTATTGCTATCATGATTTGGGAGCGGATCGTTAAAGATCTTGAGGGGAGCATTCTGAGGGGAAACTGCCCCTGCGAGCGTATTTGGTGATGATGAGACGGGATCTGCCAAAAACAAATCATGAAGAACTGTCTTTGTTCTTCTGGCAAGCGTTGCATAAATTTATTGTAGTCACGACACGTTCTAGTATCGTGACCCCGAATTTTGTGGAAACCACAATAAGAATTGGGATTGTAATTCCTATTTTGTTGGTTAGGTGTGTATTGTGGCCTAAAATTCTGATCAAACTGTTGCCTATTAGGATTAAAGTTTTGGAATTGTTGTTTCTGGTTTTGACTTTGGTTTTGATAACCAAATGAGTTTTGGCTTGGCCCTTGTATGGGATTTCACCGTTGTTGTTGTTGTTGTGGATGGTTAAAATCCACTGTATTGATCATCGGGGTAAAGTTGTTGCTTCGTTGGTTGTTTGTTTGTGACGGAGTATTAACAACATTTACCCTTTTGGGCTGGTCGGTTACTCCATCCGTTGTTACCCCACGATTTTTGTTAAGGATTTTGGGTCCTTGATTGATATTTGTGATAGTTGTAGTGTTCTGAGTGGAGGTGATTAACCTCCCGTTTGTTCCATATGTCTTACGACCACTATCTATCGCTGCTTGGTCTATTCGAAGAGCGCTCTCAAGTACTTCATCGTAAGTTCTTAGTGGGAACTTCTGGACTTCTTCCTTCACCTCTTTGCTTGCTGAGAGAATGAAGGAATAAATCACATAGTTCCATCTGATCCATGTTTGGAGCACTTGCTGAAGAATAAAGAACTGTACGCCACCTCTGGATGAAATGGGCGATAGATTCGTTGTGTTCTTGTTTGATGTGCAAGAATTCCCTGATTCCTGTTCTCAACAATTTGTTCATGTCGAAGGCTTTGATGAACTCTGACACGAGTTGTTTAAATGAATGGATGGAGGCTTCAGGTATCCTGTAATACCAGTCGAGAGCAATGCCTTCCAAGGTTTTGGGGAATATTTTAGCAACAACCCCATCCCAAGGGAGTAATTCTCGTATGGCTGTAGCATAAGCCTTGATATGCGCATTTGGATCTCCCTCACCCTTGAACTTGGGTAAATCAGGAAGAGGTCTTGGAAGCATGATGCTTCGTATGGTGAAGTCTAAGGGTTCCTTTAGATATTCTGAATAAGTCCCTATCGCATAGCTTTCGACCATTGATGGTGGTTGCTGAGGGAGTGGTGGTGGGATAGGTTGTTGATACGGTGCAGAGTATGCATTAGCAGGGGCATAAGGAGGTCCCTGTGTTTGAGAAAATATGTCGGAGAGGAAAACATATCTCCTTGTGGTGATTTGGAGTACATGTTTAAGTATGACGGGGTATTGTCTAGGAATGGATTATTTGATACTAGACCGGGAGGAATGGTGTTAGAGATGATGGGCCTTGTTGGCGTTTGTTGTGGATAGTGAGGAGGCATACCTAACGTGCCTACTCCTGTGAGGAGATCTACTTGGCCAGAGTGGTATGGAGGATTGGAACTTCCTGCTTGTATGAACGGAGAATTTTGACTTGCTTGAGCAAGTTCTAACCCTCTCACTTTTTCTACTAACGTTGAAATGACTTCATTTGGTGAAGTCACGGTGTTTTTCCTGAGCGGCGTTTGTTGTATACCCTGGTGTTGTATAGGTACGTGATATCCTGTCATGAACTGGTCGCTATCTTGCCAAGTTTCTCCGAGAGTATTTCCTATATGCAGTGGCATAGAGGTATTTTCTTGAAAAGAGATCTCGGGTTGTATTTGTAGAACCTCCTATAGGTGGGTACATGCCCCGGGAGCGTTGTTCACTCCTAGGATAACGTATTGACTGTCCATCATCTAAGACCAGGTATGGATCTGATTGCCTACTAATTTGTGGTCTAAGTAGCATCTGAGGAGATGAACCAGATTCTCCGGTAAACGTCATATTGTTTGAACCTGAAGGCTCTGTTTGTTGCGTTCGAGGGGTTGATCTAACTCCTCAGTTTGAAAAGATGAATTATATCTGATTCTTGGGGTTTGTGTTGACAACTGATTAGTTGAATAGTTGTCGCCCCATACTGAGAGCGAGGGTGATGATTGCCTATTCTGTTGGGCGTAGTATGCCTCGAGACCCAAGAGGGGTCTGCCATATGCATCGAATCCCGACATATTCGGGGGGTATATGAATACCCGCAGAATAATGGGAAGGAACGAAGGTGATTTGTGAAAGGAACGTGATACTATGACTCCGAACGAGAAAGTAGGAAGTTTTACGTCAGCTTCACTAATTTCGTTTGTTTCACGTCGGGTTCACCAATTTTGTTGGTGAAACTGATGTGAATGCTAATGAGGTACAGAAGGTGAAACAGTTGTTTGTTTCACGTTGGGTTCACCAGTTTTGAGAAAAGTGACAGTGAGCGCGTGAGAATCTACAAGTGACTCTTCCACGTACCCGACCTCTCGAGGTCGTGCCGAGACAGCCAATGGGGGTAGAATATGCGTTGGATTCAGACAAACTAGTTAGGTAGTCTAATGTCTTCGACACACACTAGTGGAATTTGTGAATCTAAGGCAAAGAAGGCCCTTCTAACTTGGACTGGTGTGATAGATCGATCGGCAAGGATGACTACTCGAAGGCTCCAATCAATATCGAGCTCTGGCGTGATTCGATCTATGGGTTGTGGAATACGTGGAAAATGACCTGGGATAGTTTCGTATGTCTCTTGATAAGGTCATATGGTGGATGGTGAATACAATTGACTCTACGGATGATTCTCTGGCCTAGTCCAGAATTCTCTAGCTTCGTTAGCCGCTATATCTAGTAAGGACAATTGTTCGATGATGATGGGTGGAAGTGGAGTGGATTGGAATACTAGTGTGCGTAAGCCAGCGTCTATATCTGATTGACTTGTGGACTCGTTGGGCTGTGGGATCTGTGGATCACAACCATAGACTCTTGGTTGTTGCGGTCCTGTTATGGTCATGCGCGAAATCAAGTTCTAATCCCTAGTATCCAGTAATCGTATGCTTTCTCAGCTTCTATATTTAGGACCAACAACTGTGTGATTTTCTCATAATATCTCACAGGTGTTCGTGCAACTTGGATCCTTAAACTGGTATCTATATCTGTGAGAGTGTCTCCTGCACCTGGCTGTGGGACCAAAGGATCACAACCAAAGGTTTGTTCTCTTTCGAACCCTTCTACAGTCATGTGAATGTTTACCTAGGGTAATCTGTAGTTTGGTTGGTTTGACCAAAACGTGTGTGCTTGGTCGTCTTCTATGTTTAACCCTCTTAATTGAGAACTGATCAGTTGTAAATCTGTGGTTGTTCGGAATACTTGTATTCTGAGATTTTGGTCTATGTCAACTATTGCTGTGACGAGGTTTGGTTGAGGCACGATTGGCTCAAATATATATTCTCCGGCTCCTGAGGTCCCGTGATTGTCATACAAAATAAAATGTAAATCTAATCAGTAAGAAAATTCTAACTACGTGGAATAAATCTAAAACATATATATAACTTCTATTCTTCTAAGAAACCTTTCAAGAATACAATGGAAAGCAAACTATTTTAAGCGTATCTAGAAATAACAACTAAACAATAATTTAAAACAGACAAAATAACCGAGTGTAGTTATCAGCCTGTGTAATTTGTAGATTTATTCTAAATAAATAAAATAGCTCGTCTAATCTATCTGCAAGATTCTCGATCCTACCTCAGAAGTGAGGAGTGAATCATAGTTTCTCAGAAACTATCAATCCTCACAGCTTCCCTGGCAATATCGAGAATAAAAGTCACTGAAATGAAGCAATTATCTACTCTATTTGATATGATTCTAACTAGAACTTTGAAAGTTAAAACCTGGATTCCGCAGAACAGTGGCGAATCCGATGGCGTGTGCGATCTTGTCCCCTCAGTGTGATCTCCTCATTCTTTCGTGTTCACGTGGATCCAGAAAAGCGTGTAATGCTAGCATCGGCAGGAGTAGATATTGGGACAAGGACAGCTCAGAATGCAGACCGAAAATGCGAGTAGGAGAGGGATAGCGCAAGAGTACAGAGCTTGGCTTATGCGATTCCTAGCGGGATTTTACTGCGAGTCATGCAACACAAAGTGACCAGAACCTGAAACTATCCTGTTTGAAGAGCAAAACCTGCAACTTTAATGGCTTCCTAAGCTATTCTACTCCAATGGATTGGATAAGACAACAACACTATTTGCACAAGCTGGATATGTGGCTTACCAACAGCTGGACAATGCTAAATGAGCATGTAAATGAACTAAAACAAGTACTCTAAGCAAAATAATAGCTAAATTCAATGCAAAGAGAAATTCAGAGATAAACTTCAGACCGGATTGGATGAAATGACAAAGATTTGCCTTACACAAAGATGGGTATGTGGCTTACCAACAGCTGAGCAATCTAACTAAAGATGCAAGTGAATTGAAACTATGGCTTCTAAACAAGATAACAAGCTAAAATACTAAAATGAGGAGATGAGAGCAAAGATCAGTCTTCAAAATCAGGCCATTTGTTTGAGCACAAGCCATGCATTTATAGGAATTCAATCACCCAAAAATCAAAACCAAACTGAACTCCTAAACAATAAACAAAGGAAAAACACTATTCCAGGGGACCAAAAACATAAATGCATGCTCAAGTCGGCAAGGAAAGCTGGTGAAACGTGATATTTCATGTGAGTCGCGTCAAAAGAACGTTCTGGAAAATTGCGCGGACCACCGCTCCGAAAGCGGGCGGCGGCGGTTCAGAGACCGCCGCTCCGATCGTGGCGGTGGTTTTCGTCATCAAGATCAAAAGGCCAAGGAAAGAAGAAAAAAGGGGAAAACAAAGGGCGCGGGGGCTAGGCGACCAAGCAACGTGTCACAAGGTGAAAGATCTAAAGATCCTAACCCAAGAAGGAAAAGAGCGTGTGTCTGGATTTTCTACCTCGAGTAGAGATTCTTCTACCCACATTGTTAATAGTGCTTAGAAGCTAGCAGAAAATGATCCTTAGCCATGCTTCAAACAAGCATCCACTTAGGTGCAGGTAATTCAAATATCAAACACTTCAGAGCATGTAGTTCATGAAGGGATTTCCCAAAATCTCCCAAATAATCAGGAAGTGGATATTGAGGTTATGTCTCCTCAAATCGAGGTCGTAGATAGGATTCAAGAAGGATCTCATGATGTTGGAAATAATGAGAACATTGATTCGAGCTCTAGGATTCTATACGTTGAAATAGTGAATGACACTCCTTCATGGGTTGATTCTGAAGTAAAGAAAAGGAAGAGAGTTTTCAAGCCAATAAACATCGATTTTGATGCCCTTTTCAAACTTTTGAATGATTCCATTCCTAAAAATCCTAAGGTGCTTTCTCGAATAATGGTGGATAATGATGGAAACAAATTTGTAGACCTTGCCATTTCACAAGTGGATAAAGAGCGCATGCTTTATGATGTCTTTGGCCGACTATGAATTTTCCAGGACTATGACTTGGAAGATCTACATTAGAAAGTGACATGGTGATGGATCGAGATTGATGGATATCGTGCTAAAAAGACTTGAGAAATACAAGTCTCAAAATTCTCACTCAAGGCCAAAAAGAATCAATTGGTGGAATATGTTCAACATTTGATAAATCCCATATCATCCACCTTCCCGATGACGATGCGGTGGCTGCTCTAGATGAAGAGACTCTCAATTTGTCAAAGGAAATAAACACATTGGGCCATGTCACTAAAACTTGGCTTTCGAGATTCTCGTTTTAGGACGGGGGCAATCAAGACCGTAATTAAGCTTCATGGAGATATCAGTGCGTATCTAGATCCAATTCTTTCTTTTAAAGAAACTTTCATTTCTAATATATCAAGTTTGGATCAAATATTACCCAGTTTATAGGAAATGACAAGTATGGAATCTTGATTTTAGCTATTGAAGGAATTCTTGAATTTGAACATCGAGGACACATTTTCTTTAGTGTCTACATCCCAAATCAAGAAAGATGCTTCTTGAGGATTCTATGATTCATTATGATAGCATGTGCAATGAATCCTTCACTTCACTCTCCTTGATTCAGAAATTCATGGGTGAGATTCCTTGTAACCTCGTAAATGAGCATAATCAAAGGTGTTCATCGGAGTAGGTGGAAGAACAATTTTCACAATTATTTAAGGACATGTACACTCCTCCAACGATTTCTCGTCGGTTTCCATGGAGCGAAAGTGCATCAAATTGAAGAACTTATTTGAGAATTCTTAATCTAAAATTGTTAATTTAAATGATATGCCAAGTAGAATTCTTGAATTGCGGTATTTTTGAGGCTATTCTTCGACCAAGTGAACCTATAGAAGAAGAAAAGATGTTGAAACTTGGGAAGGTTTAGATCCTTTCAACTAGCGAAGCAGTGAGATCCTAATTTCACCGGCGGTGTAGGGAGTTGATTTTCTTGGTATCTAAGGAAGTGGGAGAGTCCATTTCTCATACGCTTGAGATAGGTGGACCCCATTTTTAAGGCACTATTATTATTTTATATTTTAAAAGGTGTTGTTATTTGTTTTTGGGAAACAATGGATATTTTAAGTAATTTCTATTTTTGGGTTGTCTTTGATTAAGTTTTGAAAAATTCAAAGGTCACTTAAGTGCCTTATTTAATGATAATGTAAAACCCTAACTACTTTATAACCAAATTTTGGGTTATAAAAGGAAGTGAGGGCTCATTTGTAAAGGGTGACTTTGAGAGAGGAGAAGAAAGTACTTTTGTGCAAGCTTTGTTTGAGGAAGAAACTTTGTGTTCTTTTGTGAAAACATTTTGGAGTTAATGAAATACGAACTTTGTGTCTCATTCATTGTCTCTTGTAACATTTGATGTTCTTATGTTCATTAGATGTTAGGTTTTGAATCTTGCATACAAATATTATCTTTGATCTTATTGTTAATGTTATCAATCAGTGTTCTAGTTCACAGTGATCAAGCTATGATTATCTACTTGCTCATGTGTGTTCCCTTTTACGAGTTCTTGTTTGGCTAACTCAAACTTTGTTTTATTTGTCTTTGGTTATTCATATTTCCTCTTCATGTAATATTAGGCTCTATTTTTACCTAACTCTTGCATGTTATTTCAGTTCATTCCATCTCCTTCATTCACTTTTCTTTCCATTGATGTTCTAAAACACCCCCACATATAATTTTGAATGTATAGATGTAAATACGGCTTTTGGTTTTCAATAAAGGAAGCCTCACCTTCATTAAGGAGGGACTTCATTCCCACACTGTTGCATGTCATTTGCATGCGTGCAAATTCATATGCTAATAATTTTTGGTGACTCCGATGGGGAATTAGGAATCGTTAACCAATGCTTAGTTAAATCTTTATGACTATCCCCTCTGCACAAGCTCTAGTTCTTCAACCGAACCTTGTGCCCGACAAAGATTTCCAAGGAGACATTGTTGCTAACCTTCAAATAGTAGCTTGGGAAAACCATGAAAGATTGCAACAATTTGTGGCTGTTGATAGAGCCATTGACAACAAAATCTACATCGAAGACCTTAGAAGAAGAGCACCTGCACTTGTGGCCAAAAGACCTTCTGGACACATGTTGATCATTGTTCACCGACACGGTCCTCTTCCACCAAGGTAATAAGTTATGTGACTATTACAGGTAACCCACCTATCTTGCAACCAAATCTTGTTTTGCAGATACTCAAGAAGACATATCATCGATTTGAGGCAAGCTATTTGGGAAAAGTGCACAAGTAACCATCATTTTCATCTCACTGCATCAATACTAGATAAAAAAGAAGAGAAAGCCGTGAGAGTTACTAGAGTTATTCAGGCACAAATAGCTCAAGAAAGAGAGCAAAGAAAAAAGGCTAGAGCTAGTCTAAAAATGCCAGTGATCCCTTCACAATAAATATTCCAAACTGGAAGGAAAGAGGTTTACACGAGGAGAAAAAGCTAAAGGTCGATCTGACCCCACTTTTGACTTTCAAGGAAAATTTGGTTTCAAGTTATCTCCTCCAAAGAAGAACACACCTCGTAGATCTGCAAGCCTTGCATCAAGTCCTGAAAGAGTAAGCAAGGAAGGAATCACTACCAGTCAAGCACTTGTCCTTGCTCACATTGTTTTACCTTCGCATACCACCTTTCCTCAAATGGCAGCCAACGTACCATGGGGAAATGCCATAGGCCCATTGGCCTTACCTGCTCGACATGAACTCCCACAAGGATCAAGAAAGATTCTTCCCAAGTTCAACGGAGATGGGAAGACGTCACCAGATGACCATATTTCTACCTTTTTCACTGCATGTGTTGTTTTGTCGATAGAATATGAAGATGTTGCTATTCATCTCTTCGTCGAAACATTGCATGATGTTGTTGTAGATTGGTTTCATCATGCCCAATGGATGTATCACAAATTGGAATGATATGAAAACTAAGTTTGAAAATCAATTCAAGATGGTAGAAGATGAACATGCTCTTCTTGCCCAACTATCTCAGGTGAAGAAAGAGCCAACAGAACCCATGAGGAATTTCATGGCTAAATTCAACAAGATGGTGAACAAAGTTCCCACCGGGATTCGTCCAAACCTTGATGGACAAAAATGTTTCTTTATTAACGCACAACAACCAGAAGTGTGCTATCAACTGAGAAGGGCTAGGGTGGCTACTTTGGAACTTGCTCAATCTTTGGCCATAGAAATTGAAGATGACTTAATCATGGCAGGAAAATTCAAGAAAATTTCCCTCAAAGAAAAGATTCAAGAAACCCCCAACACTTCAGAAACTATACTCACTAAGTTGGCTAATGATGTGTTGGATTTGAAAAAGCAAGTTGCTCAAAGTAGTAAACCTACTCCTTACAAAGACATCCCGAGAAAAGGATATGTTCCCAAAAAATCTAGGATTGTAGGTGCTCCAACGAGGCTTGCTATTGAAGCAGCTCCCGTAACTAATTCCAAATGTGATGTCATTGAAGAAAGTGATGATGAGATTGAAGTCATTGAGGTTGATGAGGAAGAGTGGATTCTGAGACATCTAAACCTGAAGTTGAAGATCCTGAGGGGGAAAGTAATAATCATTTCTTTGAGTACCGTTCCGATGAGGAAGATGAATACAAAGAAATTATAGAAGATATGAATAGTCAATCTTTCGCTATTTTCACACGCTCTCAGAAAAAGTTGTTGGATACCACTAAGATGGGAGATAAAGAGGTTTCCAAGGAAACTCCCAAAGAATCCAAGACAAATGAGGCTCCTAAAGAGTCCAAGGTGACTGAGGTTTCAAAGGTCAAGACTATCTTAAAGAAAGGAGGGCCTTTGTTAGATCAATCGGTTGGTAAACCAACTACAAAGAAAGCTCCTTCTTCCACATCAGTGTCAACCAAGCCTGAGGCCAAGGTCAAAAGTGTGCCATCATCAAGTTCGAAAGAACTTATATCTGAGACTTCAAGTACAATTACTTTGCCTAAATTTGATATCATTGATCATATCAATAAAACAAAAATTTCCATGTCACAGGTAGAGTACTTAAAGTCCAATAAGGATCAGCTCGAGAAATTGGTCCGAGTTCATCAAAGGCGACTCTGTGTTCATTCCTCCAAAGGAATTAAAGAAAACCCCCAAAGATGGGAAAACTCAAAATATTGTGGTGGCCACTACACCTTCAAATGAAAATATTGAACCTTTCTTTGTGCCCTTTCTGATCAATGGATGTAAATTAAGTAATTGCATTATAGACTCTGGAGCCTTGGATAATGTGATGCCAGCAAAAGTAGCACATGCTCTTGGTTTGACTTGTACGAGAACATTCAGATCATGTTACTCCATGGAAAAAAGCAAGTTCCTCTAATCGGACCGATTAAAGACACCCAAATGATTTTAGCCCAATTCCCTCAAAAAGTGAGTTAAGGTAACTATTCTAGTTATTGATATTCCCACCTCATATGGAATGTTGTTGAGCAGGAAATTTTATAGGGATTTGGATGGTGAGATTCAAATGGACTTGTCTCATGCCATGATTCCTATCAATGGAGAAATGAAGAAGCTTATGCCGGAAGCTTAGGCGAAGTTCACGGTAACTAAAATCAAAGATCCTCACGCCTGAGATCCTTTTCTAAGGCTCAAGTATGGGTAATTATATGATGACTGCAGAAGTTCATACCCTCGAGACCACTTGCCAAGATTCCAATGAGATCTAGACTCTTGAATTCGATGGAAGTTGTTACTCGGCGGTGTGATGCGGGAGTGGTAATCATATCTCCAAATGGTAAAATATTTCCTTTTTCCTACAAACTTGAAATTTTCAAATACTAATAACACTGCAGAGTACGAGGCGTTAATCCTTGGCCTCCAAGTTGCAAAGGAGAAAGGGGTCAAAAATTTGGAAGTCTTTGGAGATGCGGAATTGATCGTGATACAAGTAAGAAATTAGTTCCAAGTAAAGAATGATCGTTTGAGACACTACGAAATAAAGTGTGGGGCGCCATAGAAGTTTTCAACGCTTTTTCCATAAAATTTTTCCCTCATGAAAAGAATAACAAAGCAGATTCTCTAGCAGTCTCAGTTTCATTAATGATTCCTCATTCATAATTTGATCAAGTCAAATACACCATTGAAATGGTTTTTAGGCCAAATGTTCCTGACAATGTAGGAAATTGACAAGTATTTAATGATGATCAACAAACTATTGCCTTCCTGGAAAAGAGAGAAAATTTTGAATAGTTGTACTTTGAAGGAAGTGATTCAAAATTTCATGAATCAACTGCCTCACCCATTCAGGAAGGAGTTGAGAGCGAAGATCTTGGTGATGGCATCATTCAACTCAAAGGAAATAAAATTCCCAAAGGATTGGTTTCACTCGAATAAATTTTTGACAAACGTGACAGATTTATCAAAGAGAAAGAGCAGGTAGGACCTACAAATTCTGCTGACTATGAGCAAGTTAACATCGGTACCAAGGATAAACTTCACCTAATCAATATTGACAAGTGTTGCTCACCTGAGGAGTGCAGGAAATTCATAAATCTCGATACCAAATATTCTGACGTTTTGGTTTATTCATATGAAGACTTGAAGTCTTTCCAACCCAAAGAAATGGAGCATGCCATACCCTTAAAGCCTGGTGTAGTTCCATTCAGGAAAAAGCAAAGACAATATAATCCCAATATTGTAGGGACAATATTTCATGAAGTTCAAAAGATGTTAGATGCACGAATAGTGTTTCCTATTCGACATTCAACCTAGATAGCTAATATTGTACCGGTTCGCAAGAAAAATGGAGAAATTAGGATTTGCGTGGATTTCCACAATCTTAATCAGGATTCCTTGAAGGATAACTACCCACTGCCAGTCATGGACCATATTCTGCAGGTAGTAACTAGATCGGAAATGCTATCTATGCTAGATGGTTTCTCTGGCTATAATTAGATTGAAGTGGCTAGAGAAGATCAACATAAAACCACGTTCACTACCCCTTGGGGTACATTTGCGTATAGAAGAATGCCCTTCGGTTTGATCAATGCCAGCATAAATTTTCAAAGGGCCATGGATATGGCATTTGCAGATTATAAAGACAAGATCATTGTGATATACCTAGATGACTTGACAATGTTCTCCAAGAAACGAGAAGATCACCTAAGGGATTTGGAGAAAATATTGCAAAGGTGTAGACTCCATAAGATTTCTCTGAATCCAAAAATTTCGTGTTCGGAGTTACAGAAGGGAAACTCCTAGGTCATATTGTTTCTAAGGAAGGAACTAAGATCGATCCTGAACGCATTCAAGCTATAAAGAATCTTTCCTTGCCTACAAGTAAACTTGGAGTCCATTCCTTCTTTGGGAAGGTGAACTTTTTGAGAAGGTTCATGCCAGATTTTTCCGAGCTGACTAAAGAAATCGCTGATATGATGAAAGGAAAAGAATCCTTCAAATGGTCAAAGGAAGGTAGAGAGGCATTTGAGAAAATCAAGGGTGCTATTACAAAAGCTCCTACATTGGTGTGTCCCAATTTTAAAAAGGATTTTATAATCTATTGCTATGCTTCACCACACACAATCTCTACCATCCTGACGCAACATAATCAAGAGGGGATCGAATCTCCTATCGCATTCATGAGTTCGGGATTCAAGAAACATGAAATTAATTACACTCCTCTTGAGAGACATGTGTACGCGGTGGTAAGAGCCCTAAAACACTTTAGGTACTACGTGTTGAATTCTCACACCAAAGTCTTAGTTCCAGACATCACAGTGAAATCAATGTTGACATAATAGGAACCAGGATCTAAGAGAGGTAATTGGGTCTCCAAGATCCAAGAATATGATCTAGACATCAAGCCTACCAAGTTGGTTCGAGGAAGAGGACTCTGCCAACTCATTGCAGAGAATGAACCATGAGATAACTCCGAAGAAGAACCAGTTGAAGAAAATTTACCATTGGTAGTTTTTGTCAGTACCATAGATGAATGGTATTCTAATATTGCCTACTTCCTCACATATGGCGAGTGTCCAGAGAATCTGATAGCTAAAGAGAAACAAGCTATCAAATTAAGAGCTGCCAGGTACGTCATCTGGGATAACACGTTGTTCAAGAAAGGGATTGACGACATGTTCCTCAGATGTGTTGATAAAGAGCAACAACCTAGGTTGTTGGAAGATTTCCACAATCATGCTTGCGGTGGTCATTTCTCTGGCCTAGTAACAGCCCTGCCCATAAAATTAGAGCATATTATTATCGGCCCACTATGTTTTCTCGATGCTCAGAAATGGGTGATAAAATGTGAATCTTGTCAATAATTTGTTGGAAGACCAAAGTTGGTAGCTTTGCCTCTGAATCCAATTGTCATTAAAGAACCCTTTCAACAATGGGGTTTAGATTTCATCGGGGTTTTGAATCCTAATTCTAGCACTAGTCATACTCACATGCTCACTGCCACTTGATTACTTTACAAAGTGGGTGGAAGCTATACCGGTGAAACAAACATCTACTGCGGTAATCTGTGATTTCATCAAAGAAAATATATTGGTTCATTATGGAATTCCACACAAGATCGTGACGGACAATGCCTCAAATTTTTCTTCTGCAGAGATGATAGGTTTTTGTTATGGATATGGGATATCTTTGTCTCATTCATCAGATTACTACCCTCAGGGAAATGGTCAGGTTGAATCTAGCAACAAAAAACCTCACACTGGAGTTATATGACACATTGTGGGCTGACCGCATAACTCCCAAAAGGGAAATCGGGATGTCTCCATTTCAACTTTTGTATGGAACCGATGCTCAAATTCCCGTCACACTAGAGTTACCAGCATTAAAATTAGCTCAGGTAGTTGATGATGAATGCTTCACCAATGCATTAGATAAAAGGATCATGTTCCTAAGCAAGCTCGAGGAACAAAGAAGTCAAGTGGCAAACAAGATTGAGGAACATCAATCCAAGGTAAAGAAATTGTTTGATAGGAAAACTAGGGAGAGACAATTTCAAATCAATGACTTAGTTCTTCTCTGGGACAAAAGACGTGAGTGAAAGGAAAGCATGGGAAGTTTGACTCATTGTGGCTAGGACCATTCAAAATAAGACATTTCTATGGAGATAGTACCTATTACTTGGCATATCCTGATGGAACTCATTTGCCTTTTCCCTACAGTGGGTAGTATCTCAAGCATTATCGAAATTGAAAACGGGTTGTTCCCCGTATGTACATAGGTATTTAGGATTTTTGTTTGTTTGTTTCCCTATTTTTCGGTCTCCTCTCTTGTGTCACCCCTTTTTTTGTGCCCCATCATTTTGTGATCATGTTCATGACTATTTTGGTTTGGGTCCATTGCTGTGTCCATGAAGTCCTTGTCCCCAATTAGAGCAGCTGTTATTATCAATTTTGACTTCGCAAAATTGTTTAAAAATAATAAAAAATGAAAAATTTAAATTTTTGAAAAGTGTTACTTTGCGTGGTTCATTTCCCTCATTGCGATCATCTCATTTTTGTGATCATTTCAGTCTTCATTTCGTCCTTTTTGGGCAAGAACTCTTCTCGCCAGAGCTTTAAAATGTGTTAAAATACATTAAAATTAATTAATTAATTGCTCCTTGTTTGATTAAATTAATTTTTAAATAACTTGAGAGTATTTAATTAAATAAATATTAATTAAAAGTTCATTCGACAAATTTTTATTGCCGGGGAAGTAAGCTTATGCTTCCAATTCGGGAAGCCAATTTGGCTTCCCAAACCTGATTTCCCCTTTCCTGGAAATCTTCTTCAATTTTCCCGCACGTGGGATTTTCTCCACCAATTGCCAAATCATGGATTGGCTAACGGACAAGAAATTCCCCAATTTCCCACATGGGGAAATTGAACGGGGATTACTGACCCATTCTTCCATTCTTGTTGGCAATCGTTCTTTGATTTCCCCATTTCTCCCTAGCACTTAAGCCCACTACCCAAGAAAAGAGGAAGTTGGATTAATCCCAATAACTTCCTCCGTCAAACCCATTGGAAAAAAGTCATGCAAATCTTTTCTTATTATTTCTTCTGAAGGAAGTAGTATTTTATCACATTCCACAATCTTTGTGAACGCCATTGTGAAGAAGAAATACAAGAGGTTTTATGCAAAAAGAGAGAACACAGCTAGTGGGACAGCCAGCAGAAGGAATTTTCCACGCATAGAAGAAAGAACAGTTTCAAGAAGATTAAAGGCAAATTTGCCCGACCAAAGAAGAATTCCACGCATTGGAAAGAACAGTCCAATATCATACTAATAGAAAAAAACAATTTCCAACACAACTTTCCACATAGCCAAGTAAAGGAGGCGCACAGGAAAAGGAAAAAAGGCATCAAGAAATAAAAACAAATCAAATTCCTACGCATTGGGAGAAAGGAAAGAAGGACGAGAGAGATTGTTTTTACTCCACGCATCTAAAGGAAGAGGTTGCGCATTAGGTAGAGGGAGACAACAAAAGGACAAAGACAAATTGCTTTTCACACATTGGAAAGAAGGCGCCAAGGAAAGGGAAAAGAATTGTTTTTAAATCCAAATGCATTGCAGAAATACAACTTTCCACGCATCACGGGAAGAAGTCTGCGCTAAGGGAGAAGGAAGGAGTTTTCAATAAAACAAAGATTTAAGATTTCCTTCCATGCATGAGAAGAAAGAATAGTTTCAAGGAGATTAAAAGGCCATGCCCGACCAAAGAGGGCATGTCAAAATAGTCCAAATGCAGGACAGAAGATTCCACGTTCCCATCCAAAGGAGCTCCTACATGTGCGGAAAAAAAGGAATGGTTTTTAAATAACATTGAAACAAAAAAGGGACAAAGAACAATCTCCACGCACCAAAAGAAGAAGTGAAACAATTTTAAAGCAAAAAAATTGTTTTTCAAGTAAATTTCCACACACCCACGTATTGGTAGAGACAAAGAACAATCTCCACACGAGTAAAGGAAAAAAATTTCTCATGCTTTGGGAAGAAAGAAGTGGAACAATTTTTGAGAGAGAAAGAGAATGCCGCCTCAAGAAGATCTCCAATGTAGGCCAAGAAAGAAAGGAAACTCCATTCACGCATGCCATAATAAAAGAGAAGTCTAAATGCAGTAAGGAAGAAGAAAGGTCTACGTATTGCCAAACAAGGAAGAATTAAAAAGATTAAATTTATCCGCATGAAATATTAAAATTGGGAAATTTTAATTAAAATAAATAAATAGATATCATTGTTGTCGCCAGTTTTGGAGCTTGAGCCTAGCCTCGATATATTTGTATTTTAAAAGAGAAGAAAATTGTAATTCAGGATCAATTATTATTATTATTTTTAATAATAATAATAATAATAAAGAGAAAAATATTTTCTTGCATTGTGACAAGAGTTTCGGAGGACCGAGACCCAACCACATTTGCGTTGTCAGCGTGCACGAGTCACTTTTCTGTTAAATTCATAATGGCTGAAAAATCCAAATCTACGGGGAGATTGAGGAAGCTAGTGGAGAAATCTAACAAATCCACCCTAAAATATGAATTCCAAGGAATTATCCCTCCTAAATCCATTAATTCAGCATATGACAACATCACTGATATGAATCTGGGTCACATCAACGTGTAACAGTTTTACGAGTGAGTGAAAATTGAAGGAAAAACTATTTTCTCAGATAGGCTTTACCATAGTGGCCTACCCCAAGCAGCAACATTCCCTTTCTCAGTACAGTGTACGAAGTTGGTTATTGCTTGCACGGAGCATTATGGCCCTGAGAGATGAGGAATTTTAAAATATGACCATGAGCCTTTCCTCTTAATCACACCTGAACACATTGAGGAGTTGCTCGAAATACCCGACTTTCCCGAGAATGCGGATATCACTCGCCAATCAGTGCAAGAGTTCTGGGATGAAGAACCCCTGAGATGGAGCAAAATGGTCAACAACAACTGGTTAGTAACCAAGAGACCTTGAATTGATAGGCTTCCCAAAGAACTATACCGCGTTGAGTTCATGGAAGAAATCGGAGACATGATCACTCTCCTAAGTTGAGTTTTCGGTCTACCTTCTGCAAGGATTTTCCACCCATGGATGTACCAATTTATTTGTATCATCCTAGCCAAGAAAGAGTTTGTGGATTGGGCCACCATCATCAATAACACCATTCACAAACAATTGATAGAAGTTAAGATGACTGGATGCTTCTACATGACTTCATATCTGACCTATGCGGTAGCACAAAGAAAGCTATTTTTAGGACTTGAAACAAGAGCGGTCATGGGGTTGTCGAATAGTGTTTTTCACTATTACCTCGGCTCAATTTCAAAAATGGTTCTCACCATATTAGAAGAGTCAATGATGCATTCACCTTACGGTGATCTAGAACTGAATCGAGAATATTGAAGAAAGGTTTTCTAAAGAAGCCATCAGTGTCATTTCCCAATGGGGAACCTGGTTTATACAATTTTCATCTTTTTCCTACATTCACGTGAGTGGTTTTGCTGGGACCCCGTGGAAACTTCCCAAGTACATCAGTGACAGATGGGTGTTAATGGAGCTAGCACGACAGTTATTCCAAGTTCACTACCTTCTTAGTGACAAGCACCGTCCAGGAATCCATTTCCTGATCCAAATCGGGGAATACCAATGCCCAAATCTATTCAGTGCACAACTCATGGAAAAAGAGTTCACTCTCATAACCATCCATCCATATGTGAAGAGAGCCCAGTTCGATATCAATGGATATATGTAAAAGATTCTAGGAGCGAAGTACCAACATAATCCTACCATGGAAGATTTTTGGGCTGCTTGTTCGAGATGAACATGAGGTAAGAAGACGGGAGTACTCTCGCCTAACACTTGCTCAGATCAAGGCCTTCTGCATCAAGAGTCCTCCCGATTCATTCATAGATGATGATGAGGATGTCGTCGATCCCTCATATGATGTTGTTGCCTTTACACCATTGCCTTGAATCGACTGGACCAAGAGAGATGAATTTTCTCTCGATGGCAAGAACCAACCAATTATTGAAAGAAGCATATCTTGGTATGACAAGGAACTTGCCAAATTTCAATCAATTCCAGATCACGTTTCGGGATCACAAAAATTGCCAATACGAGGGGTCTCCATCCAAACAAAGTCTCTTCTCGATCAACCTCATTACCATCCAATCATATGCAACAAGCGAGAAAGGAGTGGTTACCAAAATCCACTTCGCCAAGCAACGTGTCACAAGGTGAAAGATCTAAAGATCCTAACCCCGAAGAAGGAAAAGAGCATGTGTCTATATTTTCTACCTCGAGTAGAGATTCTTCTACCCACATCGTTAATAGTGCTCTGAAGCTAGCAGAAAATGATCCTCAGCCATGCTTCAAACAAACATCCACTCAAGTGCAGGTAATTCAAATATCAAACACTTTAGAGCATGTAGTTCATGAAGGGATTTCCCAAAATCTCCCAAATAATCAGGAAGTGGATATTGAGGTTGTGTCTCCTCAAATCGAGGTCGTAGATAGGATTCAAGAAGGATATCATGATGTTAGAATTAATGAGAACATTGATTTGAGCTCCGAGGATTCTATACGCTGAAATAGTGAATGATACTCCTTCCAGGTTGATTCTCAAGTAAAGAAAAGGAAGAGAGTTGTCAAGAAATTTGACATCAATTTTGATGCCCTTTTCAAACTTTCGAATGATGCCATTCCTAAAAATCTAAGGTATCATTGTAAATATCTTCCCCACGGGTAGATATAGACAAATAGAAGAATATGGAAATCAAAGAAACTCATAGCCCAATATTTATTGCGTCACCAACAGCCCATGGCGCACAAAAAAGCGCATGACACGAGTGTCGACATGACTAAAGTTGCGCCCTTGCGCACATAAAGGTGCATGACACGAGTGTCGACATGACTAAAGTTGTGCCTTGGTGCACATAAAAGGCGCATGACATAGAGTGTCGACATGACTAAAGTTGCGCCCTTGGCGCACATAAAAGGCACATGACACAGAGTGTCGACATGACTAAAGTTGCGCCTTGGCATACATAAAGGTGCATGACACGAGTGTCGACATGACTAAAGTTGCGCCCTTAGTGCACATAAAGGCGCATGACACGAGTGTCAAAATGAATAAAGTTATGCCTTGGCACACATAAAAGGTGCATGACAAAGAGTGTCGACATGACTAAAGTTGCACCCTTGGCGCACATAAAAGGCGCATGACACAGAGTTTCGACATGACTAAAGTTGCGCCTTGGCGCACATAAAAGGGCATGACACAGAGTGTCGACATGACTAAAGTTGCACCTTGGTGCACATAAAGGTGCATGACACGAGTGTCGACATGACTAAAGTTATGCCCTTGGTGCATATAAAAGGCGCATGACACAGAGTGTCGACATGACCAAAGTTGCGCCTTGCGCACATAAAAGGCGCATGACACAAAGTGTCGACATGACTAAAGTTGCGCCCTTGGCGCACATAAAAGGCGCATGACACAGAGTGTCGACATGACAAAATTCGCACCTTGGTGCACATAAAGGTATGTCGACATGAGGATGGATGCACCAAGGCGCATCTTCGGGAGGCGCAACATTTTGAGCGCTGACAGGAAGTAGACCCTGGCCCAGATATTCAGATGGCCATAACTTTTCACAGGGAGCTCGGATTCATGCAAGGTTGGAATTTTCAGAAATCTTACGAGGTCCTCTATCCAACTACGACTGGATATCTTTAATTGGGTGAGAAAAAATTCTTAAAAATGAAAAATATAGTTCGCCACTTTTTGGGTTTTTAGGGTCCTCACCTACCACCATAATGAGATAAATTAAATGCAACCTGGAGGTGGTTGGGGTAGATTTGGATTTCCTCTCTCTTCCCTCTCTCATTCTTCCTATAAATTGTAAGGAGGGGCTTCTTTCTAAAGGTTGGACATTCTTGTTTTTCCCCTCCCTTCTTCTCTTTGGCAGGTGAATTTGTGGAGTTCAAACCTCCCATTTAAAACTGTAATGCAACTTTGCCTCTTGGCATTTTGTAGTGTATTGTGCAATCTTTGGAGCAAATAATACATGTCATGGATGATTATCAACCCTCTCTATGTTCATTTGCATCCCCTTGATCTTTCACTACAAATCTAGTTATCTGCATGATCTTGCATTGCATTTTAATGGTTTGTGTTTATTGGCAAGACATGTGTTCTTCATTCCTCGGTGTATGACCTTTATTAGTTTAGGTTTTATTTTTATGCATCTTCTTACCACTGTCTCCTTGGCAAGTTAAATTAGGTTTTTTGAGCAAACCCTCTGCATTTCTATGTGTGCATCTCAGCAGAGAGAATAGGAACCGGCCTTCATCCGAGAGCTTTTTGATTTCACAAGGTCCCACACTTGGGAAAAGCTCCATGTTATGCAATCACACTGCTGAGAGTCTCAACCCGATCGGGTTGCGGGTTTTTCAGAAGTGCTTGTGATTCGCCATCAATATTTTTGGCATGCCCGGTGGGACCAAGAGGTCATTCCACATGATTTGAAGGAATTTTCAAGAAATTTGGACTAAAAATTACAGGTTTTACAATTTCAGATTTTTCACCTTCCAGGCTGAACTTTGAAATCAATTTTCAAGGACTTAACTTGCTCGAAACAAGTCAAAATTTCACCAGTTGATAGATCGGGGATAATCTTCAAAAGGGTATTCTTAGATTTTTGAGATTTTGAATTTCAAAATTTCATGGTTTTTAGTATTTCGGGTTTTCCCAGTTGCCTTGCATGACCTGAGTTTTCCTGTACCTTTTGGGGATTAGTAGTCTGCACAACAGACCCGATAACCAAATTGAAGAACTGTATCTTCGGATCCTTCAAGTTTTAAATTCTATTTTTAATATTGTCAAGTTTGGTGTGTAACTTGGCATAAGCTAGCCTTTTGAGGCTCATTATCTAACACATCTAGCGACTTCGAAGGGGTAGAATTCAGTGGTATAGCAGCAAAAGTTTCCTAGGCATATGAGAAGAATTCGAACCAGATCTGATACTCGAGAAGAGGGGCTATTTTTCCACTTACAACTATCACCAGGAGGAGGAAGGAGAGGAAGAAGACCACGAAGATCACCATCTCCACCTAACCGGACTTTGTCTACACCTCCACCTGGTAGACCTTTTCTCGCATCAACAAGGGTTCTCAGGCCAATCAGAATGGCGCAACCACCAATCCCTTTGTCAATTTCACTGGCACCCACTTGCCCTCAATGCACAAAATCCAGTTCCAATTGCAGCATTGAAGAACATTCCATTTTTCACTGGAGAAAATCATACCACTCCTGGTGATCATGTCAAAGACATTGCTAACGTTTGTGCAATCCATGAGATAAATGAAATGGATGTTGCTGTCAAATTGCTTGGCATCTTCGTTCAAAGGGAAGGCATTGCAATGGTTTAGGAGCCTTGGAGCCGGTTCTATCACAAATTGGAATCAGTTATGCATAGTTCTCCATGAGAAATTTGGGGAAAAGGGAGACAATTTGTCTCTACTTGAACAATTGACAACTATCAAGAGAGCTCCCAATGAGTAGCTGACTAACTTCAACTTCAGATTTCAAAGGTCTTGGGATAGAATTCCAGTGGCCATTAGGCCAACAGCTGAAGGTGCTTTTCTATACTATCTTAAGGCTTTAAATTCTAATATTTCTATGTTAATTCAATCTATGGGAGGCACAACCTTACCTGCTGCTTATAGCATTGCCATTAGGGATGAAAATTGTCTTATTCAAGCTCAGCAAGTGGCTCCTGAGCCTCCCATGCCCTTGTATCCAAACTTAGAAAATCCAAGCACTAGTCAAACACCCACTTTGGCTCCTATTCCCACTCCTAGAAATCAAAGTTCAAATGAAACTTCTACTTCACCTCTAGTGCTTCAAATGAACTCCAAGAGGTTATGAAACAATTACTGAGACCTTGGAAATGAGCTTGTGGTATCAAAAGATAGCAAGCTCAAAGTGCTAGACCGTATCAGCCTCAAGCGTAGTACCAAGCTAGGCCCCCATACCAACAAAATAGGCCACCAACTTAGGCTGCAAATCAAAATCAAAGCTAAGTAAGGCCTCCCGCTAATAGACCATTTTAGCCCTATAGCCCCAATGTTGCATCTGCTTCTAATGCATTAGTGCCAGTGCAAAACAATATAGCTCAAGAGTATGATTGGTGTTTCCCATGTAATGAACCTCACAACCAATCTATGTGCTTCAATGGTGCTTTGAACCAAGCCTTGATGGTGACAACTATTGGCGTAGAGGGTGAAGTGAGTCAAGAAACAAATCAGCAACAAGGGACATCTCAACAAAACACAGCTCCAAATGATACCACACTTGTGAATTGGCAAGCTGAGGATTTTTGTGGCATGAATCAAACAATTTCTCAAAGTGTAGCAGCTAACACAAGATCAAAGAAGAGGAATATTGGTGAAGGGCAGTCATTGGCTCCAAGTGATCTACAACCTTCCATCACTCCACAAGGTGTTGGTAAGCAAAATATAGTTCCAAACACGCAAGGACAGCCCAAACCACCTTCTAAGCCAACTCAAATGCCAGTTGTTGCTGCCCATGCACAAGAAAGGAATGTGCAGGCTAAAGGACAACAAAGAGATGTTTCATCCCCTTTTAGCATCATTGATCAAATGAAGAAGACAAATGTGAATATATCAATGTGGGAATCTTTATCCATCCTAGGCCAAAGAGATCTTCTACAAGCTACCATGAAGAATTGGTCAACTTCAAACCAACATGTCCATATGCAAGAGAAGGTCCTCACAAATGCTGCTCAACCTGAAGGGAATCATGGAGGACAACAAGGTAAAGTTTTTAAGCCCCCTCCATTCTATGTTTCATTAATCATTGGGGATAAACTAGTACACAATTGCATGATTGATTCAGGGCAAGTAGCTTTGTCATGCCCAAGAAAATAGTTGATCAGTTGGGTCTCCAATATGAAGTCATATCAAAGGGGGTAGTGCAATTGGATGGGACAGTAGTAGCAACGGTGGGAGTGATTAAAATTTTGAATCTTACCTTGCATGCATGCCCCAACGTTACCATTTTGCAAGATGTGTCAGTGATAGATTTGCCACCACTCTTTGCCCTATGCTTATCAAGGGATTTCACAGCTAGAATTGGAGGCTACTTATCTGCTGACTAGTCACACATGTTGTTCAGAACAAGATATGGTACTAAGGTCATAATCAGATCCGAACCAATTGCAAACTTTCATATTGAGCCTCATACTCCAAGCCAAATCAATGCCAACTATTCAGCATTTGATCAAGAAGATTATCCAAGCACAGATGAAACTGACACCAAAGTTGGAAGCATCCCAGATTTAACTCTTGATGAATGGGCAAGTAAGGTACATGCTTTTGATCCCTACCAAGAAGTAGAAGAATCTGAGCTAGGAGTCTATTGCATACATGAAGAAAACTAGCCTATTCCTAGCATCACCAAAATAGACCATAAGGATGACAATGAGGTATGGCAATTATTTTTTGATGGATCAAGGAGTAGGCAAGGTGCAGGAGGAGGAGCTATGCTTGTTTCACCTCAAGGCATCAAATATTATTCAGCTTTCCATTTCTAGTTTTCCTGTTCAAACAACACAGCTAAATATGAGGCCTTGATTCATGGACTTCATTGGGCCAGGAAAAAGGGCATAAAGAACTTGCAGGTGTTTGGAGATAGCGAGCTAATCATCAATCAAGTTAGGGGACAACATGCTACAAAGAATGACTTGTTGAAGAACTACAAGAATAGGGTATGGGACCTCGTTGAGGATTTCGAAGCTTTCAACATCGTGTCCATACCTATGAAGAAACATGAAGCCGGATAGGCTCGCATGATGATTGGAGCAATGTTTGATGTGGTTGACAACATCGAAGGGAAAAAACACAGCCACATATCCATGTGATTGTGAGGCTAACGATTCAGAGATAATAACACAAGGTGCGGCAGTTATGAGAATGATCAACGATCGTTAATTTCTTACAAGAAGAGGCTGAATTCTCGGCTAGGAATCAAGATAGACTAGAGCAGCGATGCGGGGATCAAGTAGTGCGGTTGCGGACAAACAAGCTTCCCAAGGGTTTAGTAACATTGGAGTCTATATTCAACCCTAACGACCGATTATGTAAGGAAAAGGATAACATACGAGTCAAGAGAGAAGATTCGAGCCAATTCCCGGTTGGGAAGGCAAAACACTTCAAATTGGTAAAGTGGCCACTGAGCAGGAGAAATCAGATTTCATACAACTTTGCCAAGAATTTCTAGATGCCTTCACTTGGAGCTATGAAGACTTGAGAGGTTTCAATCCGAAGTTGGCACAACATACCATAGAATTGGATCCAGATGCTAAACCCATCAGGCAGAAGCAGAGACCAGTCAACCCTCACATTGAGCCTCTAATGAAGAAAGAGCTAAATAAGCTAATAGAGGCAAGCATTATATTCCCGATCAAGCACTCAAGCTGGGTTGCAAACTTGGTTCCGGTCAGGAAGAAGAGCGGAGAAATTAGGTTGTGTGTAGACTTCCAAGACCTCAACAGGGCATCTCTTAAAGACCATTACCCACTTCCTTCAATGGAACAAATATTGCAAGTGGTATCTGGTTCGGAGAGATTCTCTCTCCTAGATGGCTACTCAGGGTATAATCAGGTAATGGTGAAAGAAGATGACCAGTTCAAGACGGCTTTCACCACCAAATGGGGCACATATGCCTACAAGAAGATGCCATTTGGCCTATCAAATGCTGGAGCCACTTTCCAAAGGGAAATGGATATGGCATTCAAGGGGTTGATCAATAAAATAGTTCTGATATATCTTGATGACATCACGGTATTCTCCAAAAATGCAGCAGATCACCTTTTTCATTTGAGGCAGGTATTTCAGAGGTGTAGAAAATTTGGGGTATCATTGAATCCCAAAAAATGCATATTCTTGGCTCACGAAGGAAAACTTCTAGGCCATATTGTTTCAAAGGAGGGATTGACGATTGACCCAGAAAGAGTTGAAGCAATTCGAGCGTTGCCATTGCCAAGTCATAAGAAGGCTCTTCAAAGCTTCTTGGGAAGGATCAATTTTGTCCAGCAGGTTTGTTCCAAACTTTGCAGCTCTCGTAAATCCAATAACATTGATGTTGAAGAAGAGCATGGCATTTAAGTGGACATCTGAAGGCAAGGCAAGTTTTAAGGCAATAAAAGAGGCTATATCTCAAGCTCTGACTCTCGTCAATCTAGACTTCTCCAAGGATTTCATGTTATATGCCTTTGGTGGTGGAGACACAATTTCTACAATCCTGGTACAACAAAACAAAGAAGGATTAGAACAACCAGTTGCTTTCTTCAATCAAGGCTTGGAGGAATATGAAACAAGGTACTCTTTCATTGAAAAGCATGTCCTTGCAGTGATCAGGAGCTTAAAGAAATTCAAGCACCTAGTCTCAAACAATAAGATCCAATTATTGGTCTCTCATGCGGGAGTCAAGGACTTCCTTCTAAATAAGGATCTGAATGAGAAATGTGTAGGATGGATAACTCGTGTCATGGAATATGACATCGAGATTAAGGTCACCAAACTAGTACGTGGGAAGGGACTATGCGAACAACTAGCCTTGAGTCAACAAGTTGAAGCAGGTGATGAAAAAGAGACTGTCTTGGTACTACAGGATGGTCAAGAATAGGAAAATGATGATGTGCCCACTCCTTGTTGGACTCATAATATGATACACTTCCTACAGACAGGCCTATGCCCTCCAAAATCGAGAAAATCAAAGAGAGATACTTGATTACATTCCATTCCATATGTGCTTGTTAATGGTGTTTTGTTTAAGAAGGACATTAATGGAGTTCTATTGAGGTGCATTGGGACAGGTCAAATTGAGAGGGTGTTACGAGATTTTCATGATGGAGATTCCAGAGGACATTTTGCCCCATGGATAACAGCTCTCAAGATAATGAAGGCAGGGTATTATTGGCCCACAGGTGTTCGATGGACTTCTATACATGGATAAGAAAGTGCAAGAAATGTGCGCTCTTCACGGCAAAGAAAGACTAGCAGCACTTCCATTGCACCCAATTTTGGTTGACCAACCATTTATGCAATGGGGATTGGAATTCGTTGGGGTCATCAACCCAAACTCAAGCCAAGGCCACAAGTGGATTCTCACGGAAACGGACTATTTCACCAAGTGGACCGAAGCAATAGCGCTCAAAGAGGCAAATGAGTCTAACATACTAGACTTTTATGAAGGAATAGTGACCAGGTTTGGTGTGCCGGCCACTATCATATCAGACAATGCATTGGCATTCATAGGTTCCAAGATTATAGAATGGGTTGTCAAGAATGGAATCTATTTGAGCACCTCTTCAAATTATTACCCGCAGGGTAATGGACAGGCAGAGTCCACGAACAAGAATTTGCTAAGGATCATCAGAAGGACTCTGGATGAAAACCAAAGGACATGGCATACGAAGCTAAAATCAGCATTATGGGCTGACATGATAACGCTAAAGAGGTCTACAGGTAATTCTCCCTACAAGTTGGTCTATGGGAAAGAGGCGATGTGCCTATATCATTAGAATTGCCCGGCATTGGAGCTCATGAAGCGATTGGAGTTATCGAGTTTGAACCAATGGAGGCCGGGTATGCGAGTTGATGGAATTAGAAGAAATAAGAGAACATGCGATTCGAGATGATTGAGAAGGATCGGGCCTTGATAAAAAGATGGTTTGATAAGAATGCAAGAGCAAAGACCTTCCAGGGAAGGGGACCTAGTTACGAAATGGGATGCGATCGGGCAAAACCAGGAAGGCATTCCAAGTTTGATGCCATTTGGAGTGGCCCCTACATGGTCACGGGATGTAAAAGTAGTAATACCTTCTAATTGTCTACATTGGATGGAGAAGAACTCCCGATTCTAAGTTAACTTGAATCTATCTTAAACATTCTACTAAAAGGAAAATATTTACCCTTGTAAATATTAGCCTAGATTTCAATTCCTCTAAGTGCGTATGCACGTTGTCTTGTTATAGTTAGGTTTCAATTTCCCTAAGTGCTCCGGCACAGGTTTTGTTGCTCTCAGGTTGAATTTCTACAGTTCAGAGTATTCTCTCAAAGAAAGGGTTGTTGTATCGGGCTCGGGATCGAGAGATCAAGTTGGTTTCAAGTTATTACTTATGACTCCATGCCCAATGGATTACGTAAAGGACATTGATCTTCTACCTAGTAGGCGTAGGTGATCCCGTTGAGTCACCAAATTGTTGTAAATATCTTCCCCAGGTAGATATAGATAAACAGAAGAATATGGAAATCAAAGAAACTCATAGCCCGATATTTATTACATCACCAACAGCCCAAGGCACACATAAAAGGTGCATGACATAGAGTGTCGACATGACTAAAGTTGTGCCCTTGGCGCACATAAAAGGCACATGACACAGAGTGTCGACATGACTAAATTTGCGCCTTAGTGCACATAAAGGTGCATGACACGAGTGTCGACATGACTAAAGTTGTGCCTTGGCGCACATAAAAGGCGCATGACATAGAGTGTCGACATGACTAAAGTTGCGCCTTGGTGCACATAAAGGCGTATGACACGAGTGTCGACATGACTAAAGTTGCGCCCTTGGCACACATAAAAGGTGCATGACACGAGTGTCGACATGACTAAAGTTGTGCCTTAGCACACATAAAAAGGCGCATGACATAGAGTGTCGACATGACTAAATTTGCGCCCTTGGCGCACATAAAAGGTGCATGACACAGAGTGTCGACATGACTAAATTTGCGCCCTTGGCGCACATAAAAGGCGCATGACACAGAGTGTCGACATGACTAAAGTTGTACCTTGCACACATAAAAGGTGCATGACACGAGAGTGTCGACATGACTAAAGTTGTGCCCTTGGCACACATAAAGGTGCATGACACGAGTGTCGACATGACTAAAGTTACACCTTGGCGCACATAAAGGCGCATGACACAGAGTGTCGACATGACTAAAGTTGCGCCCTTTGCGCACATAAAAGGTTCATGACACGAGTGTCGACATGACTAAATTCACGCCTTTACGCACATAAAGGTATGTCGACATGAGGATGGATGCACCAAGGCGCATCTTCGGGAGGCGCAACATTTTGAGCGCCGACAAAGAAGACCACTGACCCAAGCGCAGATATTCGAGATGGCCATAACTTTTCACAGGGAGCTCGAGATTCATGCAAGGTTGGACTTTTTAGAAATCTTACGAGGTCCTTTGTCCAACTACGACTAGATATCTTTAATTAGGTGAGAAAAAATTCTTAAAAATGAAAAATACAGTTCACCACTTTTTGGGTTTGCTAGGGTCCTCACCTACCACCATAATGAGATAAATTAAATGCAACCTGGAGGTGGTTGGGGTAGATTTGGATTTCCTCTCTCTTCCCTCTCTCATTCTTCCTATAAATTGTAAGGAGGGGCTTCTTTCTAAAGGTTGGACATTCTTGTTTTGCCCCTCCCTTCTTCTCTTTGGCAGGTGAATTTGTGGAGTTCAAACCTCCCATTTAAAACTGTAATGCAACTTTGCCTCTTGGCATTTTGTAGTGTATTGTGTCAATATTTGGAGCAAATAATACATGTCTGTGGATGATTATCAACCCTCTCTATGTTCATTTGCATCCCCTTGATCTTTCACTACAAATCTAGTTATCTGTGCATGATCTTGCATTGCATTTTAATGGTTTGTGTTTATTGGCAAGATAGGTGTTTCTTCATTCCTCGGTGCATCACCTTTATTAGTTTAGGTTTTATTTTTATGCATCTTCTTACCTGTCTCCTTGGCAAGTTAGATTAGGTTTTTGAGTAAACCCTCTGCATTTCTATGTGTGCATCTCGAACAGAGAGGAATAGGAACCGACCTTCATCCGAGAGAGCTTTTCCAATTTCGCAAGGTCCCACACTTGGGAAAAACTCCATGTTATGAAATCACACCGAGAGTCTCAACCGATCGGGTTGCAGGTTTTTCAGAAGTCTTTGTGATTCACCATCAATAGTGCTTTCTCAAATAATGGTGGATAATGATGGAAAAAATTTGCAGACCTTGCCATTCCACAAGTGGATAAAGAGCGCGATCTTTATGACGCCGACCGACTATGAAGTTTCTAGACTGGGACTTGGAAGATCTACATTAGAAAGTTACATGGTGATGGCTCGAGATTCAATGGATATCGTGTTAAAAAGACTTGAGAAATACAAGTCTCAAACTCTCGACTCAAGGCCGAAAAATAATCAATTGGTGGAATATGTTCAACATTTTAATAAATCCCATATCATCCACCTTCCCAATTACCTAATTCGGTGGCTTCCCGGATGAAGAGACTCCCGATTTGTCAAAGGAAATAAACACATTGGGCCATGTCACTAAAACTTGGCTTTCAAAGATTCGTTTTAGGCGGGACGATCAAGACCGCGACTAAGCTTCATGGAGATATTAGTGCGTATCTGGATCCAATTCTTTCTTTCAAAGGAACTTTTGTTTCTGCTATATCAAATTTGGATGAGATATTGCCCAGTTTATAGGAAATGACAAGTATGGAATCTTCAGTTTTAGCTATTGAAGGAATTCTTGAATTTGAACATCGAGGGACACGTTTTCTTTGGTGTCTTCATCTCAAATCAAGAAAGACACTTCTTGAGGATTCTATGATTCTATGATTTTAAAAGGTGTTTTTTTTTGGGAAACAATGGATATTTTAAATAATTTCTATTTTTGGGTTGTCTTTAATAAAGTTGTTGAAAAAGTCAAAGATCACTTAAGTGCCTTATTTAATGATCATGTAAAACCCTAACTAATTTGTAACCAAATTTTGGGTTATAAAAGGAAGTGAGGGCTCATTTGTAAAGGGTGACTTTGAGAGAGGAGAAGAAAATACTTTTGTGCAAGCTTTGTTTCGGAAGAAACTTTGTGTTCTTTTGTGAAAGCTTTTTGTAGTTAATGAAATACGAACTTTGTGTCTCATTCATTTTCTCTTGTAACATTTGATGTTCTTATGTTCATTAGATGTTAGGTGTTTGAATCTTGCATGCAAATATTATCTTTGATCTTATTGTCAATGTTATCAATCGGTTGTTCTAGTTCCACAAGTGATCAAGCTCGATTATCTACATGCTCACGTGTATTCCCTTTTACACGTTCTTGTTTGCTAACTCAAACTCCGTTTATTTGTGTTGGTTATTCATCTTTCCTCTTCATGCAATATTAGGCTCTATTTTTACCTTACTCTTGCATGTTCTTTCATGACACTAATGAGTATACTATCCTAAATTGCTGACAATGACACTAATAAGTATTAGTAGATTACGCACCCTTTTTTACCGATTATGTCGTGGTTATCATTTCCAAACCTTCTCGGGAAGATGTCAATCAAAATCATGATTTCAACACCTTCGATGAAGAGGATGATTGATACTTTTCATTTTTTTCTTAATAACAATTTAGACCAAGTTCTATCTTTGTTATACATTGTTAGGGATGAAGCCAATAAAGCATATACATCGATTCCACCTACATCTAATGTGGACATTCCTACATCTATTTTCCTACATCTACCCTTGGTTTGGGGCACCCCTAGTTTGTCAACAAATTCCTACGTCTATCCCACCTACTTATACCACTTTTACATCACCGCTTGTGCACATAGATGGATCCCTTAATGCCTAATCGGATGTATGATCCCTCATGTGAATTTTTCACAATATGTAGACTAAGGTGTTGAAATTAAAGAAAAAAATGTCTAAGAATTCTCATGCCATGGTTTCACATGCTCTGTATAAATAATCCATTAGTAATTGAGGTGGCTTCCTACCCTTTCCCCATGGGGTGTTTCATGCCTAAGCTTACTTTTTATGAACGTAAAGAATCCCTAAAATAAAAACTTCACTCTTTTCATGTGTCTTGTCTAGATTATACCTATAATGATGCATCCCTTACTAATATTTTTACACGAAGTCATAAATATTCTTCTCTGCAATCGCTCTTTTATTTACCTTCTCAATCTATTAATATTACTAATCCTTTGGCCAATCAATTTTTATCCCACTTATCTATCAATATCGGTGAGAAACTCTCATATGCCAAAATGTCAAAACTCAAGCAAGACTCTAATGAGAATATTAAATCCTATGTGCTACACTAACAAATTATGCTTACAGGATGACTATTCCACTTACGAACAAACAACGAGCTTCAAAATCTATTCACACAAATTTTACTTATTCCTTTACAAAATTTTATCACATTTTCAACGTTGTAATATTTTGTTGAATTATGTTAATATCCTAAATGAGTGAGAATTCAATCTTACTGTAATGATTTTTTTATATGTGTGCAATGTCCAATTTGTGCCTAATAACAAGTTTGTAAGTAAAAAGGATTTATAATACAACAATAAGAATGAAGCAAAAGTAACAATTAATATTATATCTCAACTAGCTAAGAATTAATTGTAAGTCTCTCTCAAGTAACAATTCACATGAATATAATCATTTCCACTTATTATACTTAAACACTTTTTTATTGTAACCTCGTGTCTCTACCTCCACCCACGAGAGGTTGATGCGGTCAAGCCTCAATCAAGATAATTTGGTGTAAATACATATTGTGACTATCATCACTATATAGGCCATTCCACAAATTGATGTTTAATGATAAAAAATATCATTGAATATATCATCAATAATCAAACAATTGAAATAAACACAAAAAAGAAAATCCTAAACCATAAATAAATGAGAATGTAAAATATAAAATTTTCAATGATCCATTACCTCATCATATGACATATTGTAAAGGCAATCATGAGTCTCATCATATGTACAACACACATTCTCCTATGACATCTTATAATCATTCATTGGATGCCCCACTTTGGAGATATCACTATCGATATGTCTTTGACCCACTATTACATTCGTGAAAGTGAAACTATAGAAAATTATTTCTATAACAACACTCTATACATTCAAGCTTTAGGGATAATTTAAAGAATGGACCCTTAAAGTTTTTACAATATCCCCAATATCCTAAATGACAAACATTACTATATTGGCTAATCTTTGGCTGAATCTCTTAATATGTGTAGATTGAGTCTATTTAATTTCCTCTTTTTAATAATAATAATAATTTGATGGATTATATGTAATGTTCAAAGTAAAATAAAATAACACCCCCAAATCTTTTGGAAAATTTCTTCTTAAAGTGTCATATTTTTCTTGCTAGCTATTTCAACTTTATCATTGACTCATTTTCTAAACAAGAAAAGGTTTTCATGCAAAAAGAGAGGTTACAGTGAGTTGGTTGATGTTGTTTTATGAACCCTAGATATTAATGTTCTTTGAGCATAACTAGTAAATTTAAAACAAGATTTCCTTTTAAAGAAATAATACAAATTTTGTTATTATCATAAAATGTAATTATAGTAACTATATATATCTTTTGCCATATATTATCTTACTTATCAATTTTTCTTGTATCTCAAAATTGCTCACATGTATTTCCATGTCTTTAAATTTTGAGTGTACTAAATAGATCAATCAAAAAATGTGTCACGAGTTCTTGGAGAAGAAAGATTTTTGCATCCATATTACTTTATCATGGATTTCAACTTTCCATATATTCAAAACATTATTCATATTAAACAATGTTTAAACTAGTGTTATCGCAGGACTTGTCCCTCTCACCCCTAACCCTATTGCACACAAAAAGGGGATGTTTTTGGGATGTCCTAGAAAATGTCTCCTTTTTAAGGAATGCATTAACATCACATATATAATATTTTTTAACATTTACATTTTAATTTTATTTTAAAGATTTAAATAGTAGTTCAATATCTTAACTATATTTATTTGAAGAAAACTAATATGTATATATCTAAAGGTGATTATCTTATATTTGTCACAATGTTTCTCCCATTAAGGGTTCCACATTGAGTAATAACTCTATCAATCTCTAATTAAATATCGCAATGTCTAGGACTAGATGGCCTTTATCTAGATGCACCATTGCATTGGGCTAAAAAACTTGGAAAATGAATTAAATTTTGGAAGGCCCCAATGTACTATAGTATATTAGGATTTATTTGGAAGACACTCATTTTTATTTGAAAAGAAAATATGTAAGTATAAAGCTATTTAAAATTCAATTTGAAAGATATGATCACTTAATAAATCTTGCATGTGTAATTTTATATAAGGAGAAAGTTTGTGTAGATGATAAAAGTATAGTAAAGTATGGATCATAATGATTACCCATAACTTGACTATTAATAATTGTGAGTGATGTATGAATGTAGAAAATTTCCAACATAAATGTGGATAATGGATTGTCACATACTAATATGGCTTCCAAATTTAAGAAATCCCATATATGTTACTCCACCTAAAAATTATTTTTATAGAAACCTTATTTTAATTAAATTAACATGCACATGTCTACCACATTGCACAAATGTTAGATTAGTGAATATAATCTAAATGTTTAACAACATAAACTGACCAAACTTTAAATATACTTGTTGTTTGAATTGAAACATATTTTATGGGATTCATTTCCTTCCCAAACTAAGCATAAGTAACAATAACTAAATTAAAACAAAATATATTTTATGAATTTTGTGAAATAGTTGAACTCCATCATCTATGCTACAACATTTGGAATAGTTGGAAATCATTGTATTCCAAGAGAACACATTTCTCCTATGAATTTCATCAAAAAATGTTGTGCATTAGAAATACATCAACATTTACCATACATGTTAATGAGGTGATTGTGAATAAAAGTTACATTAACAAGGTTGATGTAGGAACATCCAAGGTTCATGACAATCCTGCAAAAGTTTTAGTTAAGGATGAGTGTACATAAGTAGTTGGGGAGTGTGTGATAAGAAAGAGGAAGCATAAAATAACTAGGGAATTTATCATGAGAATGCATGAGAAATTTTCACAATAAAATTAGTGAAGGCACAATGCATGTGAAGTGTGCAAAAAAGTGGGTACATAATCAATGTGTGGTAGGCCTATGAAAGGATAAGAAGAGTAGAGTGGGTGTAGATAAATAATTCCCAATGATGCACATAGGATTTTGGGAGTGCAATAGAGAATTTTTCCTTAAGCGAGAAGAATGGAGGCACGTGAAGATTATGGGAGAGTTATGCACAATGTAGAAGAGACCACGGAGGGTGCAAAATGATCAAATGAGGAGTTGTGTAATAAGATTGATTGAGGAACTGGAAATGTTTTGAGGAAGGATTAGAGAGGTCATGGCCAATGCATGGAATAATGTGAATTTGGAGATTAAAGTGTAGGGTGCATGGTAAGGATGTAATGGAAAAGGGAAAGAAAGAAACGAGTGCACAAAAAAATTGGTGGTTGGTAGAAAATGATAAAGATATCAGAAGTTGTTTGATCAAGGTGGATAACAATGAATGAATGTTTAGAGGATCCCAAAAACTAGGTCAACATGGCATAATAATGACAACCAAATGAAGAAAAGGTGGTTCATAACATTTACGAGATCAAATGTAACTTTTAGTTTTAGCAAGAATATCTGGAAGCACCTAGAAGGAACCAATGAGGAGAGAGAAGCAATGATGTGAAGTTATTTAAGGAGGCTGAGTTCACCATTTCTAGTTATTGAACCCGAATTGGGTGTGGACAAGTTTTTGAACCTAGAGTGTGGGTGATCAAGTAAAAGAGTTGAAGTTGTTTAATTATGCATGTAAGGCACAAGGAAGACCCATTTAGGTTAGGTCCTTAGGAAAATACCAAGAGTCTATTAGAAATCCATTTGATAAAATATAAGCTTCTTAGTGAGCAATTGCATGTAGATGTCATCAAATATTTAACATTAATATAGCGTATAATTTATTTTTTTCCCACTTTGTGTGGCTCTATAGCTTAAGTGGGAGGACCATGACTGTGCCAAGTGGTATCGAAGTAGATTACTTTATTAAGAGAAAGGAGAAGTAGAAACACTAGAAGAACATTGAACGTGAGGAAACTAGAAAAGTTCTTGTGTTCTCCATTGTTATAAGGGTGGGTAGAGAACACAAAGGAGATCCCAAAGTGTAGTAGTCACGGGAGATTAAGATCTTGTGCATAAAGGAAATATATTTCGAGATGAAGGAATGTGTCAAATGCATTTGTCACGAGATATATTTGAGAAGATGCTAGAGGAGCTAACTAGTTGAAGGACTAGACCAAAGAGTGTAGAAGAAGACCACCCAAGAAAATGGGCTCTTGTGGCTTGGAATTCCCAAAAGGAGGAAAAAGACTCAATAAGGAGTTAATAGTCTAGACAATATTACATAGAGAGAGTACCAGGTTGAGAACCAAGGAGGAGAAAATACGTGTATGAAGGCACAATCAAATATTACACGAGAAGAGTGCAAGATCAAAGAGGAAGTAAACATGAAAGTAACACAAAGGAATATACAAAGGATAACACATGGCAAAAGCTCATGAGTTGAGTGAGGGTGAAGAGAGAAGTCACCGAGTGGTATGTGATAATGCATAAGAGTATTAAGACAAAAAAGGAGACTTTATGACAAGAGAATATTTTAATTGAAGGCCATGAGTATAGGAATGATTTAACAAGCCCAAAGATAGAGGTGAAAGGAAAAGAAGACAAGAAAATCAAAGAGATGGCATAGTTGAAGAGTGAAGGGTGTGGGTGAGAAAGAGTCTTGTCAAAAGGACTAGAGAGTGAAAGTTCGAGCAGGTATATGGTATTGTTGAGTCAATTCCAGGATAAGGTGGCACATGAGCTTAAGGGGTGGAAGGAGTTGGAGAATATTTTAAATAGGGAGTTTCCACAACTTCTCCAACTACCTAAGGCATGAGAATTGATACGTCGTGGATACTAGATATTATTTGATTCATATTCTTTATTCTTTGGCTTCATTATTATTTCATTCTTTTGGGAAAGCATTCTTTGTTCTTATTGCCAAGGATGGACAATACTCCTAGTGTGGGGTAATGTTGGTAAGAGAAAATGGATAAGTACTACCCATGTGTGAGAGTTGGAGACTATGCACAAGAGTATGATCATAAGGGAAGAGAAAAAGAACAATAAAATGTGATAATGTGCACGTGACATACATAAGAGTTCAATTCCCGAAGGTTCACACATATAAATACAAAATATTCAGGACTTAGATAATTTCAAGGATGCGGATAAAAAAGAGAAGTAGTAAGCAATGTGATACATAAGAAATGGTTATAAATAGGAAAAATCACATGCAAAAAATGTCATAGATGACGCATGAGGATAACCAATTTTAGAGTTAAAGCATGATACAATCGAGCTATTTATAACTTGAACTATGATTAAGATAAGTTGTAAAAACATACGGTTTAAGAATAACATAGCTATATTTAGAATGAACACATGCAAGGGGAAAAAACATGAAGTGAAACTAAAGAAAACCTATGCTCCACTTTTTCCGCCTGTTGAATTTTGAATTCCCTGCATCCTCTGGTGTTGGCTCTGATGTCGAACCCTTCTAGTCTAGATCGAGAGTACTGACCTGCTAACTCTGGTGCCCAGTCTCCTAAGCCTCCCCGAGGCATGGAAAAAAGTGGTGGAAGGGTCCACTTCTGCAGCCCATTCGGACAAGCTATCTCGATTCTCTCTGATGGGTCCTTCTCTCTTCATATCCCCTCTCACATCACAGAGGAGGCTTCTACCTCTAGAGATATATCCCTAGTGGGTAAGCTGATGGGTCCCAGACCCCCTCGAAGATATCAAAAAATGGGCCCGCATGAAATGGAACCCTTGTGGCGCTCTAGAAATAGCTGCGATGCCAAACAGATTCATTCTTTTCTCATTTAGCTTGAAGGAAGATTTCACTCAAGCTCTTCTGGGTGGTCCTTGGTTTTTCGGCAGAAGAGGGTTCTACATCAGGAAATGGTCACCTAGCTTCAACCCGCTCACTAAAACCATGACTCAAGCCCCAATATGGGTTCGTCTACCAGGTCTTCCCCTGGAGTTCTAGCATCCGTTGTTATCAAAGGTATTGCTCTTTCTATGGGTTCTCTAATAGCAATAGACCAGGCCACCAAGGATAAAACTAGATTCATTCATGCTCATTTCTATGTCAACGTTGATGTCAGTTTCCCACTCCCAAAATCGATTGAGCTCTTATCAGATTTTGGAACATGGACACAACCCATTGAATTTGAATATATTCCACAAGCATGCTCCATCTGTAAAAGCATCAGGCCACAAAGCATCTGGATGCCCCACTAAGCCTCAGCCTAAGCCCAAATCCCATGAAGCCTCTCCCAAGAAAAAAGGGAAATATATTCCAAAGACGATTCCCGAAGAGGCTCCACCATCCCTACTTCCAACCCCTTTTCTCTCCTTGAGGAAGGTGAGATCACTAACGACTCTAACATGGTTACCCCTCTCACCCCCAAGCCTCTTTCCACTATGATCTCTATTCCCACGAGAGGTTCCCCTTGCTTCCCCTCCCCCTCCTGATGATTGCTCCCCCTCGTGGTTTCTTTAGCTCCCCTTCTCCACCTTCACATTCCCCCTCCATCTTTCTTCTATCCCTCCCTCCTCTCCCCATCCTTTCCTCGGAGCCTCCTCCTAGCACCACCCCCTAGTCCTCCTTTCTTCTCCCTCTCTGACTCCTAGATCTCCCCCTCCACTCAAACCTCTGATGACAACTTTAACCCTGCATGACCCGAAGTAGCTACAAGAAACTTGATATTGGAATGGAGAAATTTCGTGGGTGTACCTCTGAAATGTCAAGCTTCAACAAGAATCAGCCCTGAATGTGGCCCAAAGAACTCAGAGCACCATCCCCATGGTTGTGGGGAGTAAACACAAATCCAAGAAATGAAGGTGATCTCATGGAATATAAGAGGTCTTAACTCTCTACAAAAACAGAGGGTCCTCAAGGATATGAAATTTAACCACTCTCCTAATATTATTATGCTTCAGGAAACAAAACTTAAAAAGGATGATAGTCTCTTGAAAATTTGGCTTGCAGCTTCTTTTGCATCCCATTGTCCTCAGGAAATTCGGGAGGCTTATGCACTCTATGGGATCCCAAAATTCTCAAAGGTGATTGCCTTCTACAGCACCCCAATTTTTTTGCATGCTCTTCCAAGAGGTAGGCTCTGATTCTAATTGGATAGAAATAAATGTTTATGCCCCTAATTTGGAAACCTAGCATGAAAGACTCTAGCAGGACATTTCAAATTTCATAAAAATTGTGGAAATTTTCCTGTTCTCATTATGGGAGACTTCAACAGCCCTCTCTACCCATCTGAAAAACAAGGAGGAGCCCCAGCTAACCCCTCCAACATGGAAGCACTAGCTGACTTCATACGTGAGGAGACACTCTTAGATATGGACCTGCACGGTGCCTCCTTTACCTGGTCCAACCGCAGAGTGGGCAAAAATCATATTCAAAGCAGATTAGATAGGGCTATGGGATCTTTGGATTGATCTCTCTTTACCCTAATTTTTTCCTCAGTTCCTTGTCTCATGTGGCATCTGACCATAGCCCCTTGCTTCTATGTGCCAACAACAAGATGAACATAAAGAATCCTCCCTTCAGATTTGAGCTTTCCTAGCTTGAAAACAATCATTTAGACCCTCTTATTAAGAGCTGGTGGGACATCAAAATTAAGGGCTCTAATATGTTCAAGTTCTCCAGTAAGCTCAAGGAAATCAAAAAGTAACTTAAGATCTGGAAGGGCAAGGTATTCGATAGCATCAAAGTATACAAACAAAAGCTAATTCAGGAATTAGCTAACGTTTTTTCCTTGTGGAGGTAGAAGGAAGATTGGAACATCTCCATAAGCAAGAAAACTCTCTTCTCAGCGAATTCCATAATATCCTGAAAGAAGAAGAGACCTATTGGAAGTAGAGATCATGGGTACTTTGGCTTGATCAGGGAGATTATAACACTAAATTCTTCCACATTACAACTTCTAAACACAAAAGCAGAGACAAAATCAGAGAACTGCTAACCCCAGCAGGTAATTTATTAACCTCTAACATTGATATCTCTAATGAATTAGTCTCTTTTTATTCTAATCTCCTTCAAGTGCCGAGAATCCCCCAATGAGCAAGCTATGTCCAAGATGCTTCAGCACATTCCTAAATTAGTCTCTAATGATATGAATGAAAATTTAACAAAGCCCTTCTCTATGGAGGAAATTCACAAAGTGGTCTTCACCATGAAAGGTGACAAAGCTCCAGGCCCCGACGGCTTCCCTGTTGCCTTCTTCCAAATTTTCTGGGAGATCATCAAGCAAGATCTCTTTAACGTAGTGAATGAATTCTAGCTAAGCAACTCCCTTATGAAAGAATGGAATACTACTTTCATCGCTCTTGCCCCCAAATCCCTTGACTCTAAGTTTGTTGCCAACTTCAGACCAATCAGCCTATGCAACACCTCCTACAAAATCATTACCAAGATGTTGGCTACTAGACTTAAACCCCTGATGAATGACCTCATCACTCCGCATCAGAATGGTTTCATCAGCAGATCACTTTATCCAAGGGGGTATCATCACAGTTCATGAATCCATTCACTCTGCCCAGCATTTGAAGTCTGCAGGAATGATCCTCAAATTAGACATGCAAAAAGCATTCGACAGAGTCAGCTGGACTTTCCTGATCCGGGTGCTGAAAAGCTACGGTTTTGACAACAAATGGTGTAGCTAGATTTTTTCTTGCATTGCTACCCCTTGTTTCTCGATCCTCATAAATGGCATCCCGGTTAGATTTTTCAAAAATAGTAGAGGTATTAGGAAAGGGGACCCTCTATCTCCTTTCCTCTTCTTGTTTATGGTGGACACCCTCAGCAGAGCCTTAGAGGCTGCCAAGAGTCAGTCTGTCATTTCTGGTATAAAAATCACCTCTAGCTCCCCTACGGCCACTCATAGCCAATTTGTAGATGATACCCTTCTCTTGAGTGCCACCTCGGTGATCGAAGCTCATGCCATCAAGGAAATTTTAGAAAACTACCAAATTTCCTCTCAGCAACTAATCAACTTCACCAAAAGTAGTATATCCTTCCTAAACACCCCTCCTCAAACTCAAAGGAGGATTGCTGACATCTTTGGTTATAGAATTGTGGACTTACCCTCCTCCTATCTTGGCATTCCCCTTTTCAAGGGAAAGCAAACTAAAAACATATGGAATCCAGTCATTGAGAGATACCAAAAAATGGTAGCTTGGAAAGGTGCCCTTCTAAGTCAGGCAGGAAAACTTCAATTGGTTAAAGCTACTCTTCAGAGTTTACCTATCTATTTTATGTCTTTACTCAAAATGCCTTCCTCAGTGATAACAACTATTGAGAGAATCCAAAATAAATTTCTATGGTCAGGTGTGGAGGATAAGAAGTGGATACACCTTGTCTCTTGGAATGAAGTTTGTAAGCCGACCAGTCTGGGAGGTCTTGGGATTAGATAGATTGTTGACATGAATGTTGCACTACTAGCTAAAATTGGTTGGGAAGTGGCTCTTGGTAACTCTCACTGGGCTCAGCTGTTGAGAACCAAATATTTGTCTCAAGCGGAAGATTTCCTTCTCTCCTCCCGCCCCCCACACTCAACTATTTGGAACTTGATCACGAGCTTGCTTCCTCTCTTGCGCTCTGGCACCAAGTGGTGGCTGGGAATAATAGGTTAATAGATTTCTGGTCAGATTGGTGGATTGGGGAAAAACCTCTGTGCCTAAACCCAGTTTGGGACTCTATCAAAAGAACCCTCATCAATCACCATGGAAAGATAGTTTTTGGTTACTGGAGATTGACGAATTCAATTCCCTCTTGGGATATCCCGATTGGTTGGGTATCAGCGAGCATCAAAGTCAGTGTATGAAGTAGTTGAGAATTACACTATCCTCTATCTATATTCCTTTCTCCTTGCCTATTGATGATCATATTTGGCCCCTCTCCCCTTCTGGCTCCTTCTCCGTTAAAGTTTCCTACGATTCAAAGCCCCGGACTAGCTCTGGACCTCCCCTCTACAAAATTTGGCCCAAAGAGACTATCCCCAAAATTGGTTTCTTTTCTTGGCTCTCCTTCAAGAATTCTTTCCTCTCGGTGAGAACTTAAAGAGGAGAGGCTTCTCCCTTCCCACTCGATGTGTTCTCTGCTATAAAGCTTTGGAGTCCTCCTCTCATCTCCTTCTTCACTTGTCCCTTTTCTCAGGCTATCTAGAATTGGCTTCTGTCACATTTTGGTGTTGTCTGGACTTTCCCTAAATCCTTTCATGATACCCTCAATCAATGGTGTTCCCCCTTCTCACACCTGACCCTCTCCCTAGCTTGGAAACTTATCCTCCCTCACGACATCTGGGGGCATCTGGAAGGAAAGAAATAGGATAATTTTCAAAGATCAATGTTTGGAACCTGATAGGGTGGCCAACCATATTGCTATACTCTTCCAAGATAATCTAAATAGTTGCTTATGGAAGAAATATCAACAAAAATTCTAGTTCTGTAATAACATGGAATGGAGTCAGTGGATAATGATCCTTCCCATAGAAAAACCCTCATCCTTAGCTCACTCTGATTGTTCGGTGGCTCCCTCCCCCCTTAGATGGTTGAAACTTAACATGGATGGTGCTTCTAAAGGTAACCCAGGGAAATTTGGGGGTGTGATCCTCCACAATTCTTTTGGTTTCCCTCTTGTGGCTATTGCAGCTAATTTTAGCATGGGGACCAACCATCACTCTAAAGCCTTAGTGGTCCTCAAGGGGCTGGAGCTGACTCTCCAAATTGGCAATGATCCTTTAATTGTGGAAAGTGACTCTCTCAATATCATAAATCTCCTTAATTCGGATGACCCTGGACAATGGTCTATTAAAAACATTATTGTTGATATCCATCTTCTTCAAAGGAACTTCCAGCAGATCAAATTCCAACATATCTTCCGTGAAGGGAATAAGGCAGCTGATTGCATGGCCAACATTGGTGTCCTCCTTGACACTCAACAAATTTGGTTAGGAAATTTTCCTGTCAATCTCCTTCAAATTTCTCAGAATGATTGCTCCTTTTCTAGCTAACTTACCATGGTGGTGGGTTTCTGATCCTTATGTCAGCAAGCTAAACAAAAATAACCCCACTCTTAATAAGGGCGGTGGTCATGATTATCTCATAATGATGATACGATGGTCTATGGAGCTGAGCACATGGGATGAGAGTTATTTCACTCGGGTGGATCTGGTTTTGAGATGTGCACTCTCACATCATAATCATAACAGGTTCAGGAGGGTTGATGATGTGAACAACTCCCACATTTTACATGAGCTTTTTAAAGCCAACTCGCATCCCCTCACCTCTATTCATTACCACGGGATAATCACCATGGGTGGGAAACTCAAAAGGATCGAACCAACTTCTTGCACTGAACTGATGGAGGACTAGGAAGTCTGGAATATTCTCAAGGACAATGGTGTAACTACTTTCCTGGAAAGAATGACTGGGTACTCAACCATGGTTTCTTACGGTGCCCTAGCTACCTGGTCACATGGCAGAGTCCAAATTGGGAATACTTCTTTCACCATCTCCACCAATGCAATTGCCTCGGTGACTAGCCTTCTAGCCTCTGGAGTAGTTTACTTCAAGAGGTCCTTGCAAGCGGAGCTCCAGGATTTCATCGACAAAGGTGAGAAGTCGACCAAGTATATTTCTGGTTATGTTCAGGAATCCCTGCTCCCCCCTTGGGATAGGGTTGTAGAAGTAATTATGAGATATTTCACCATCGATGGGCGATATAGGTTGGTCTTTGGGCCCCATTTCTTCATTCTTTCTCACCTTCGCTAGGGGAAGAAAATCAATCTCACTACCTTTCTGTTCCAATCTCTTGAGCATTCTTTAAATCTTGCAAAGGAGGGAGAAGGCCCCTTTCTTCATCAGGGCCTTCTTTACCTCCTCTTCAAATGTGTTGCTTCTCCTGCTGAGATTGCTCATTTCCCTTCCAAGTCTGGTCACCCCGTTGTACCCCCACCTCTTCCCCCTTCCATCCCCTGCTTCTGTCCCACTTCCAGCAAGCGCCACCGCCTGCAAGTCTCCTTTGACTCTAATTCCGAGGTGGCAATCGTGGGTTCCTCCCTCATGGGTTTTTCCCCCATGTTTCCCCATTATTCCTCCTCATTCCCCTAGCCAGACTTGCCTCGTCCTTCCTGTTGTTGATGTTGTGGTTACTGCTTCTTCCCCAGTCTCTAGCTCGGAGCTCCATCTTTCGGATGTACTCTACTAGGTTTAGCTAAGTTATATCTTGACTCCCCTGAATTGGGTCCGGTTGACATGGATGAGGAGCCGAATGAGGAGGGGCTGAATCTATAGAGTGGTACTGAAAAAGGGATCATCCCCCATGATACCAAGATGGAAGCTCCTTCAAAAGTGGAAGACACCATGACTGGGCACTTCGGGGGGATGCTTAAGGGGGAACTGCTTGATGACATTAGTAATCAGGTGAAGACAAAAAATTTGATTTGGTGGCTTCCATCCTAGCCAAGCTACAACATTCCTTCATTGTCCTTAAAGCTTGGGAAACTTTCACTGATAACACCAGGGCTGCCATCACCAAAGATTGCTCTGAGCTAATTGCACTCACTGATCAGCTGGCCAAAGAGTCAAGCTCCATACAAGCTAAGCATACCATTAATGAGATGAGGAAGCTCCTTTGATGTTTTTTTTTATTTTTCTTTTAGTTTTGTTTGGTTGTTTGATTTTTTTGGAATTTTCTTGGGTTTATCTAAATGTAATCCTCATCGCTTGATCTAGCCTACTGGGATTTTTTGTATAAGGTTGTGGGACCTTCTAAAACCCTCACTTTACCCTAATTCCAAAAAAACATGTAAGTGGTGAAGGGAAAGTCCCCACCGTGTATAAATAGGTAATGACATTATATATATAAAATAGTTATGGTGTGTGAGCTATGAGATGAGAATGTAGTTCTTTGAAGTAAGTCGATGTTGAAGTTTGTTTGTAGCTGAGTTTTATATGCACACATGTTCCAATGAAAGGATGTAGCCACACCATGGATGTAATGAGTAGAATTTATACAATCAATTATGTTTATGATGGAAAATTGTGTTTGGGTAGCAAAGATTACTATGTCTGAATATGGTATATTGGGAATTCAAGTGTTATTGATCATTATGTATGTTGATTAAGCTTCCTTATTATATGTGTTGCCAAACTTATATATTGCATATTCATTCTTGCATATTATAATGGTTATTATGTTTTTGTTTGCGCTAACCATATCTTGTGGGTGAAAAAAGGAGGGTCTTGATTGTTGCACACACTTCCTGTAAGTGTTTAGACTTTGTCTGGATTAAGTACCAAAGGCACCCAACTTCACATTGGTTAAAAAGACTACATTTTGGTTTTTTTCTGAAAATTCTTTTATTTATGCTCTCGAGGATTTGGCGTACACATGGCATTTCAGTTGTCCTTGGATAATATTGAGCTTTGGGTACATGACGACGAGGATGTGTTTGCTCGAGATACATTCTGGACCTAACTTCAATGCGAGAAAGTGGGTGGAAGACATCCTCTATTATTTCTTGTATGAGATGTTCTTTAGTTTCTTTCTAGTATAACTATACTAGTGGTTGACATCTTATACGGATAACAAAGGTGTTTGGATAGGAAGAAAGCAAGTGTGGAGCCAAGATGACTATCAAGTACTCTCTGATTTGGACGTGCCTTGGACTAGATCTCAGTATATTGTTGGTGAGAAGGTGTGCTTTGCAAAATTATACCTTAGAGTACATGATTTTGAATACTTGTGCCCAAAGGAAGTAGAGCCTCTGGATTATACTCGATCCAAGTTGATCATATTTACATGAAACACCTTTAGCTATCAAGATCTTGATGATTGAGCTTGGCATGGAGAACCTATTGCTAGCGGGATAAAAACTCACCATATGTATGGGTTGGAAGTAGGTTTGGGAAGGATGGAATTGGCTCAAACAAAATAATAGGAGAGATAAGAAAGATGACTCATATATAATGATGTGTGAGAGAGGGAAGTTGAGGAGGTGTTGAGACTGAGGGGAATGATAATTGATAGTAGTGATGATGAACCTTGCAAAAGGTGATGGACTGCAAGATCATGTCTTTCCGGTCTTGGGGAAGTGTTGTAGATGAACCCCTTTGACATCGGATAAAAGTGAGTCTAAGGAGAGAATGAGAACCGTGGACGTGCATCTAACCTAGCCTAACCACCTAGTTATTGTGGAAGGTGCTTGGAATCCAAAATTTGTACATGATCATCATAGTGAAGGTGAGAAGGAAGGTAATCAAGTATCCCACATTGTGTTGGGGATACAAGAAGGCACATATTTGTATTAGCTTAAGAAGTGTAACAAATTAAAGATGTGCAAATGGCAAGTGTAACAAGTGCCCGTGTTTAGATAATGTGTTTGGAACTAACTTGGTAGGTGATTTGAAAGGACAAAGTAGTGGCACACTACCTATTAGAAGTAGTACTATTGGTGGAGCCATAGGAATGATGATTGGTGGGTAATTTAGCACTACCACGGGGATATAAGGTAGTTCTTCATTGGGCCCCCAAGTCACGGTGGGAGGCTCGGGAGGTTCACGCCAACCACCACGTAGAGGAAATCCTAGTGGAGGATCAAGTTCTAGATCTCACCACACCCCAGGACATGGACCACAATAGCCATCAAAACAGCCTCAACAACCACAGTAGTATACCCCTTAGATATTTTTTGAGATGTCCCTTCAAATTCTAGAATATAGTGGACTGAAAGATGAAGCTAAACATGTGCACTAATGTGAGTTATTATGGAGAGCTAAAGGAATAATGGCTCCATACCAGAAAGCAAGTCAATTTTCCACCACACTTCAAGGGTGCGCACACAAGCTGGTATAGGAAATATGATCCACATCAAAGAATAGTTGACTATGATGCATTGAACATCACCTTCTTAGATGAATTTCATATACATGAGTTTGAACAATAGAGCATTAACATGTCAAGGATATCAAGTAGGGCATGACTGAGAGTGTTTGAGATATGATGCACATTTTAAGACCTTGTTATCTAAGCTCTCCTATGATATTCATTAGAGCCAACATGCACAATGGTTTGTAGGAGGATTGTTGACACCATTTTAGAGAGTGCTTTCACATAAGACATTCATTAATTTTTACATGAAGCCTTGGAAGCAACATTACACACTGAAGTGGTTGGAAGTGTAGACACAAGGGTAAGTTCCTTCCTTGAAGCTCAGATAAAAGCAATGACCACTTAGTTAGAGAATTTTTCTGCCAACTCAACTGCATGAGACGTGCAATGGTTTATGGTGTATAGATTGTGAGGTTGAAGGGCATATAAAGGATAGCTTCCTACGTAGGAACATGTGCACACTGCTTGTTGACATCTTATGAGATATTTCATAAGAATCATGATGTCTGAAATTGTCCACTTTTACAATGCTTGATGCATAAGAATGTCTCTATGTATTACAAAATATGTGATGCACATACCCATGACACAATCAACTTCCATTTGATTGATCATATTCATGACACATTTGAAACAAGGTTGTTACTAGACCATGGTGAGAAGCAGCTCACAAGTGCAAGAAGAAAACAAATAGTGAAACCCGCAAAAAGGAAATGGAGGCTTTAGAGGTGGATTTTGAAGTAGAATCCATGGTGGACATGGAAGGTTTGTGCGAGGAACATGGTATATGTGTGGATTTCCTGATCACTATCAGCGTGAGTGTCTAAATAATCAGGTATGCACATACTATGGGAAGGTGCACAAAGTTGAGGATTGTCAAAATATGTATGCTCACATGTGTAAGAACAATGAAAAGGAAAAGGGTGTGAATATGATCAATGTAGAATGTGTTAAGTAGAGAGCAATATGAACATAAGAAGATGGTTGAGCCTGAACTTCAAACTTTATTAGTCACTATGTGCGTAGAAGCAAACACGCACGCACAAGAGGGAAAGTTGAGACCACTTATCAAAAGGTAAGATGTCATACATGTGAAATATGTAGACATGACCCATCATAAGGAAGTTTATTAAGAAACCATGGGTGTCATAAGAGAGATATATGGAGAGATACATTGTTTGAAAGAGCAAGTGCATGAGAGGTACAAATCTACCACGAAGGATGTTGATGATGTTTGAGAGGTATGAAAAATGATAAAGAAAGAGAACATAATACCCCTTCTAGGAGAATGATTGCAAGATAAGATGTCACATGTAGGTATTAAAAAGGAGCACCAGATCCTTAATGCTAGCTTACCACCATAAGACCATTAATATGATAAGGAGATCACATTGGATGCAATGATTAATGCATAGTTGGTGAATAATATTATCATTGATATAAGTGTAGAAGTCAAAGTTATCATCCTTGGTGCTTGAAACCAAATGGGAAGGCCACCATTACAACTGTCCTCAAATGTATTGTATATGGCTAACAAGACAAGAGCTATGCCCATTGGGGTATTAAAGGATGCATCAATTGTTATTAAAGGATCCAAATTCACAAGTGACTTTGAGGTGTTGGAGTTGGTGGAGATGATAATTTTCATGCTCTTTTAGGATGTCCTTAGTGCTATACTAATAATTCAGACATGCACTTTAATAAGAGGTACATCAGTTTTGAGAAAAAGGATGAGCGCATTGTAACACCCTTGGATGATGTGAAGGTTGCACCATATATAAAGCCTATAAATGAAGAGGATCTCAATAGGTTCTACGCACATATGATGCACGACCCTGAGAACATGGCACCATCAAAATAAGGCATGCTTCATTGGGAGGATGCGTAATCTATTAGTGATACCACTAATGTGGTTTGTGATAATTGGGCCCATGACATGTATGAAATGGTCATGTGCGAGGTACGATGAGTAGTTACTAGGATGATAAGGTCACTCACATTCTAGCTGTTGAGTAAGACAAACTTGCCAAAATATATTAGAGAGGGGAAGCCCAATTAATTCTTACGCGTGATGGAATAATATTGGCACATAAAGGTGAAAAGATAAATATGATGGTACATATATTATTGCGTGAGACAACAACATGATTGTAGGAAACACACAAAGACAACTTATTATGGTTGGTGTGAGATCGAGTGGAATTTTTGACAAGGTTTGATCAAAGTAATATCCCTTCAAAATTCTAGGATTATGATGGAAAGACCCCTCCTCTAGTACATGTTCACAACTATGAAAGGAATTGGGCACAAGGAAAGATGCCTTGCATCCATCTCTATGGGTACAAAATTTTGTTCCACTTTGCGTGGATGTGAACATGTCCGGTACATGCATACTTGAATTAAAATAGGAGGTCACGAGTTGGCGTGACCTGATTGAAGGTATTGTTCATACATTTGATTATTTTTCTACTAAGCCACCGGTTCATGAAGCCTTGAGATCATGAAGCGCATTACATTGGGAGAAAGTGTAAAGGATGAGGAGCTTATTATCTAGTTGTTTAGTGAACGACATTTGAGGCACGTGAGGAACTAATAGAAACAAAGAGATATAATTGAAGGGCATGTGGAAGTAAAAAGAGAAGGGAAAGCTTGTTTACCTCATAAATGATGAGGAAGTTGAAGATTTGGATATTAAGCACACAGAGGGTGTGTGTGAAGTGTTAGAATTTGTGGATGAGTAGGCATGCACATACCATGTTCCCTTAAAGACTAAGAAGGTGAACATTGGGACTGAGGATGCACTTAAGGAGACTATTATTGGAGATTATTAGTTTGAACCTGATGTTGTAAATATTATTGAGCTATCACAGTGACATTCAAGATTTTTTTTCTAGAGGGTATCTTAAATTGAAAGGTGTACATACATCATTGGGGAAATGAAAAAAATCGTAAGGAGGGCACGTGACTGGTTCGAAAGAGGACCTTACAAGATGAATGTAAACTTGCACTTGAAGGTAAAAGAGGAGATTGACAAAATGCTCAAGTTTGGCATTATTGAGCCTATTGAGGAATATGAATGGATAAGCCCCATGGTGATTAACATTAAGAAGGATGGCAGATAAGAATCTGTGTGGACTATAGGGTTCTCAATGCTTCATGTGTCATAGATCCTTTTCCTACACCATTCATGAAGATATCTTGTAATGTGTTACAAGGCACAAAATCAATTCATTCACAAATGGATTTTTAGGTTATCATCAAGTAAGAATTATGCATGAAGATTAGGATAAGACCACCTTTGCAACTAAATATGGAATATTTACATACACCGTCATACCCTTTGGACTAAAGAATGCACCAACGGTGTTCTTGTTTATAGTTGTTCAAGCTTTCCAATATTTTATTCACAAGTTTTTATGTAGGTGTACTTAGATGATTAGACCATGTATGGGCTGGTGAAAGATCATTGTGAGTGCTTAATATTGATGTTTGAAATATGTAGGAAACTTAGCATCTCTTTGAACATAAAGAAGTGCATTTTTATAACCCCTTTAGTACTTTACTTAGAAATATTTGCAAAGAAGGATTATTGGTGGACCCAACTAAGATTATAATTATTTTGGGGCTAGAAGAGCCAACTAATCAGATTGAAGTGTGTAGTTTCCTTAGGCACACCGTTACTACAGAAAGTTTATTAAAGGTTATGCCAATATTTTCGTGCCCCTTGAAGAGTTGTTAAAATCCAAAGAAAATTTCTATTGGGGTGGTGCGTAGTAACATGATTTTGAGACCTTAAAAGAGAATCTAACCACCGTGCCTATCTTATGATTCTTTTCTTGGAACAATCCTTTTCACGTGCATGTTGATGCTTCTAGAACAACAATTAGAGTAGTGTTAACACATCCAAGTGAAGTAAATTTTGATCATCCCATATGTTTTGCGATCGGAAGATGATTATGGTCAAGAAAAAATATGCAACTACAGAGCGTGAGGCCTTGTAAATGATATACACACTTCATAAGTTTAGGTAGTACTTGTTTGCCATACCATTTCTATTATATACAAATCATATGGCATTCAAGTATTAGGTCAACAAACTAGTTTTGCAGGGGCACATCTCGCCACTGGATTACCTTATTTTGGGAATTTGGCTTCTCGATCACAAAGTGAATCCTGGTAAAATTAATTTGGGACCTAATCATATGTCAAGAATTAACTCTAGCGAGGATGCACAAAGTATAGAAGATACTTATGCCATATGACCAACTATTTAGATTGAACCGCGCACCAACAAACAAAAGATATTACAGTGTTCTTGTGCTTAAAGGAATGAAGACCTTGGAAAAGAAGAAGCTTGCTATTTCATGGTGCCCTATGAGCTCATTGGAGAATACATATATAAGATGGGTCACGATGAGGTATTTCACAGTGTTTTACTTAGAACATAAGTGTGATGCTATTATGGAGCAATCTCACAATGGAATAATTGAAGAACACTATACAGGAGAAGCAACATTGTGAAAGATTTTATTGGTAGGCTTATGGTGGGAAACAATGTATAAGGATACTAAAGTGTGTGTTAAGGATTGTGACCATTGTTAGAGGATAGGTAATCTTGGGAACATGGATGAGATTCTGATGTACCCTATAGTGAGTGAAAATCCATTTGAGAAATGGAAATTTGAATTTTAGGACCCTATTGCACCACTTGCATAGAGGATAGGTGTGCACTATATATCATTACATACATAGATTACTTGAAAAGGTGGAAAGAGGCTACACCTAAAAAGGATTACACTCCAACAATAACAACTAGATTCCTATGGGAGAATATCATAAGAGAGAATCATTTTCTCGAATGTGACTATTAGAATCATACTAGCAGATTTTATGGTAGCACACCATAAGACTATACCCTATTGCCCAAAATCCAATGAAAATTTTGAAGCCATTAACAATATTTCGAGACAAATCCTGACAAAGACATGTGATGTTGGATATCAACAAGATGTTATGGGTGTATATAATAACTTAAAAGAGGTTTAATAAGGCCACACCCTTTTAATTGGTGTTTGGAGAAGAGGTATTGTTACCAGTTGAGTTCATATTACCCTCCCTATGTATTGCACATGCAGGTGGATTGGATGATGAGAAAGAAATAAAGGAGTGCATTGATAAACTAATGTAATTAGATAAGTAGTGCACCATTGCAAGATGGAGATAAAAGACAGAGAAATGTAGACAGAAGGCTTGTCATGAAAAACATATTAAGAACAAGTCCATTGCAGGTAGGGAAGATGGTGCTCTTGTATGACTCCAAGTTTGCGTGCCATCCTGAAAAAATGAAAGTGCATTGGTTGGGACATTTTGTAGTAACTAAGATATTGGAATCAAGAACATGTCAATTACATGCACTATATGACACCATGTTTCTCGATTACTTCAATGGAAGTAGGATGAATCCCTACTATAAATATGATTCTTTTATGTTTATAATAAGGTAGGATTTCCATTTAGATTAGATTTCCCTTTCATGTTTTGTTTTACTTTTTTTTTTGTAATAAGTGCATTCATATGTAGGAGATGATTACTCTATATTAGATTGATTCATAGAGGACTGCACATACTTTTAGTGTGGTGTGAAGTAGATGCAAGTGCGCACATGATACAATATGACATCAATACTCCTTGGGAAGTTAATAGGTAAGAGCATGTGGGTATGAGACGGAGGCATGCAAAGGAAGGATTGAGGTGTGTGTTGGAGAATGTCATAGGTGCACAATGGAGAAGTATGATGGTGCATGGAAGATGGTGGTATGAATGACTGTATATGGTGTGAAGGTGCTTAAGGATGTGTGTACTTGAAGAAACTTTTTAAAATTGAAAACCACATGAAGGGATGACCACACGGTGAAAGGTGAGGGAGGAAACAACAAGATGACCACTTGACAAGTGGCACAGAGGAAGATTGGGTGAGGTGTAGGGAGGTGTGGGTAATGAGGTTTACAGCTTTGGGAAGTAGTACCATGTCCAAGGTTACGAATGATGCGCGTGGAAGATAAAGATTGAGAAAAAGTGAAAAAAAAAATTAAAGAAAAATTTGGTGGTTAGGTGAGGAGCAATAAATACATAAACAATTAGAAAAACTATTAGAGTAGGTATTTACCTTAGCTCATGTTCACCTAGGTACATTATTTACCTTTATTGTATTTATCCTCACCCACTTATGTGTGTGGATATTTATTTTTATTTAATTAGATATTATGAGATATTATCTAGTTGTTAGGTATAGTTCTTTCCTTGATATATGGTATTGACTAGTTCTTTCCTAGATCTATGGTATTGACTAGATCCTTGATGTCTAGTTCTCTCATAAATATATGGACTTGACTAGTTCTTTGATGACTAGTTTTTCCATGATTTATGGCTTGATATACGACCTTGACTGGTTCTTAGATTGTTATTCCTTGCCTATATAAGCAAGGCTCATTCTCATTGTATTTTTTTGAGTTCCATAATAATATATGATATTGTTGCTCATTTGTTTGCAAAGGTTTATGTAAAGTTATTCTAAAAAATTACTTTCATCTTATTGATTGTGATGTTTGATTAGCATATGTGTTCTTGGCTTGGCACGATTTGGTTATCGTTCTTTTTATGGTATCGAGCACCCATTGAAATCCTTAGCCCCTGGTCATATGGTATGGTCATATGAGGGCTTAAAGCTTGTGATTCCTATTAGTAGGTGCTTAACTCTAGCCCCATTTCATTTTATTTATGTGGTGAAGGAAAGAGCATTTTATTCTATTTTAGTGGAAACTAAAATAAATAGTAGAGCATAATATTGAAAAGCTTGTATCTTTTGATTGGTAACTCGGTTTTGAGTGTTGTTTTTTTATAAAAGTGCTTAGTTTTTATGCTCTTTCCATCGGAAATATTTATTTTAAGAATTGCCTTTGGGGCTCTTATTGCATTGCTTTGGGGTCTTGTTGCATTACTTGGTTCTTCCATTTCTTTTGGTAATTTTTTTTTATTTAAGATGGCATCTACTTCTACATTAACTCATGTTGAGCCATTAACAACACATAATTACCACACATGGAAACCAAGAATGGAAATAATAATTAATTAGAAAGGATTATGGGATTTAACTTCTAAAGAACAACCAGTGTTCACTCGAGAATATGAGAAATTTCAGTACCAGTGAAAATTTGATGAGTGTATGGGTTTGATAGGAACTTATGTAAGTGACATTTTTTTATTTCATTTGGAAAAGTGTGACTCTCCTTTCAAAATATGGGAGAAATTGGAGGATTTATTTGGTAAGATGGATCATATGAGAGCTATCTAACTTGAAATTTAGATCATCTCTCTTAATCCCAAAGATTTTCCAACAATTATAGACTATCTTACCAAGTTCAAGCATTTGTTGACACAATTGAAGGGGAGTGGAAGAGATAAGAAAGATGAAGAGTGTGTTTACTTGATTCTATCCAAGTTGAGAGGACCATTCCAATTTTTTGCTTCTACCTTTTTCTCTAGCATGGATGCCTTAGGTGACACCTTCAAAATGCCTAACTTAGAAACATTTTGTGAAAGACTTACTAGGGAAGAATCCAAATTATCTCACCTTGAGTCTTCCACCTCTCAAAAGGCATTAGTTGCATCTAATCCTAAAGGCAAGGGAAAACCAAACAATAAAACCAAATCCACACCTTCTCCATCTCAAAATGCTCCTAAACCCAAAGAAAACAACTCAAAACCCAAGGATTCTTCTAAATCCAAGAATAAGTCTAGCCGTTCATGCTCTTTTTGTGGGGGTAGTAATCATGAAGAAAATAGGTGTTATAAGCGAATGCAAGCCTTAGAGGATGTAGTCAAGAAACACAAAATTTTTATCTCCACTCCACCTCCTTCTAATCAGCATGGAAAAGCACTTAATGTTGTTGGAAGATCTCAGTCACCACTTGCAGACAATTGGGTTATAGATTCTGGTGCTTCTCATCACATGACTTCTTCCAAGGAGTCTTTTGTTTCTCTAGGTTTGAGTTCTTATAAAATTGAGGTTGGAGATTCTTCTTTCCTTTCTGTTGAGGGAAAAGGTGATATACAACTTGATGGTGGTAATATCCAAGATGCACTATATGTTCCTAACATCACTAAAAATTTGCTTTCTGTATATCAAATTTGTCATTCTGGTCAAGGGAAAATAGTGACTTTACACCACATGTAAGGCGTAAGTAAGAACTTTGTTGGAGCCTTTTTCACTTGTTGCTCAGGGTATTGTTGATCATAGTTTAAGACTATATCACTTTGAAAGTTTTGATGACACTTCTTCTATAGGGATAGGATTGGTTTCTCATTCATATTTAGAGAGTAAGCTTTGGCATGAAAGATTTGGACATCTCAATTACAAATATTTGAAGGAGTTGAGCACTCATGGTATGGTAGATGGTCTTCCTAGAGTTTCTTGTCTTGAGGGAGTTTTTCATGGTTTTGCATTAGGGAAACAACACCAAGATCCTTTTCCTAAGAATTTTTCTAAGAGAGCTTCTTCACCACTTGAGTTTGTGCATAGTGATTTGATGGTTTTTCCTACCTCGTCTTTCAATGGAGCTAAGTATGCACTTACATTTATTGATAATTTCTCGAGGCGTACTTGGGTTTATTTTCTCAAGTACAAAAGTGATGTTTTTTCACACTTCAAAGTCTTCAAGTGGTCGAAAACAATCTTCTAGTAGCATAAAGAACCTTCTCACTGATAATGGGGGAGTACTTCAGCAATGAGTTTTCTAAATTTTTAGAAACTCAAGGCATTATTCACCAGCATTCTATTCCTCATACTCCACAACAAAATGGATTAGCAGAAAGGAAGAATAGAACTTTGAAGGAAATGGCTAACTGTATGATGCATTCTAGAGATATACCTCCTATCTATTAGGCATAAGTAGTTAATTGTGCTAACTATATTCAGAATTACACACCACACAGAGCACTTGAGCATTTGACTCCAGAGGAAGCTTGGTCCAACACTAAGCCAGATGTCTCATTTTTTTGATTCTTTGGGAGCCATGCTTGGGCCTTTTGTGCTAAATAAAGAAAAGGAAAGCTTTGGATAAGAAGAGTAAACCCTTGATCTTTGTAGGGTATTGTGAGGACATGAGAGCTTATCATCTTTTAGATCCTGATACACATGATGTTCTTTTTCAAACACATGTTCAGTTTGATGAGCGTTTCACTCCTCATGATTCTTCATCTTCTTCCATTCCTTCTTCTTCTTCATCTCATCTTGAGGATCTTTTCTTTGAGGAGATTGATGAGGAGGTTATAGATTACCGTTGAGGATCCTATTTCCACTGATGTTGTCACTATGCCTAAGTGGGCTCATACTACAGTTTTTGAGGCAACACCTTTCATAGAGGATCTTCCACCCACTAGGCATCATCACGCACATTCTACTAGTTTTGGAATTTTGTGTCAAGTAGTTTCTGAGGATCCACAGTCTTTTTCAAAGGCTCATGGGATACCAGAGTGAGTGGATGCTACGATGGCAAATTTAGTATTCTTCTTTGATGAAGAATCATACTTGGGATTTGGTATCTCTTCCTAAAGGAAGAAATATGGTTAGGTGTAAGTGGGTATACCGAACCAAATACGCAGCTGATGGGTCCATTGACAAGTATAAGGCTTGTCTTGTTGCAAAGGGTTTTTCACAAGTTGAAGGTATTGATTACTCTAAGACTTTTGTACCGTTGCCAAGATGGATTATGTACACCTTGTACTTGCTATTGCTACATCATAGGGGTGGCTCAGTATACCAAATGGACGTGAAGAGTGCCTTCTTACATGGATATCTACAAGAGGAAATATACATGGAGCAACCGATGGATTTTTTTCAGGATTCTTCTCTTGTTTGTCAGCTCCAAAAGTCTCTCTACGGTCTCAAACAAGCCCCTTGGGCTTGGTATGAGAAGATGGATTCTTTTCTTCTATCTATTGGTTTTGTTCATTGCCACTCGATCATACAAAGGTATCTCCAGCATGTCGGTGAGGATATTGTGATACTTGTCTTGTATGTTGATGATCTGTTACTTATTGGCAGCTCTTCTTCCCACATTCAGAGTATTCAGAGGGCTCTTTCTACACAATTTGACATGACAGATCTTGGGCTATTGCATTATTTCCTTGGTTTGCAGATTTCTCAGATAGATTCAGGGATTCATTTGAGTCAGCAAAAGTACACCCATGATCTTCTTAGGCACTTTGATATGGCTGATTACAAGCCAAGTCCATCTCCTTTTCAGTCTGGAGTTACTCTTACATCCACATGTACCACACCACTTTGTGATCCTACATTGTATAGGCAGTTGGTTGGGAGTCTCATGTACTTGACCCATACTCACCCTGATATTTCATTTGTAGTAGGGCTTGTATCTCGGTTTGCACATTCTCCTCATAGTAGTCACTGATAGGTTACTAAAAGGATTTTGTGCTATTTGCATGGCACTTCCCACTTTGGCCTACACTACACTAGGGTTTCTACTCAGTTGGTTGGGTATATGATTCGATTGGGCAGGTTCTATTAACGATAGGTGTTCTACTTCGGCTATCTTTTTGTCTTGGTTCTTCTCCGAGTTTCTTGGGCATGCAAAAACAACATGCTATTGCAATTTCATCTTCAGGGCGAGTACAGGCAGCAAGCATTATAGCAAGTCAACAGATTCTTTGGCTTTGCCAGTTATTGACAGAGTTTGGATTCCCACAGGATTCACCGACTGTACTTTTATGTGACAACCAAAGTGCAATTCACATTTCTCGCAACCAAGTTGAGCACCAGCGGACCAAGAATATCGAGATACACATCCACTTCATTCGGCAAAGACATTTAGGATGGATTTATTTGCTTGAGTACCTTTCAACTCAGTAGCAGGTTGTAGACATCTTTACGAAGCCTTTTGCATCACCTCGCTACCTTAAGTTTTGTGGAATGCTTGGGGTTTCAGAAGTTGTTCTTGGGGGGTGTTCGTGAGAACATCTTCCTTCTTCTTCTTTCTTTTCCTTCTAGCAAGATTCTTTCCTTCTTTTGGTTCGAGATTTCTTCATGGATATATTGTACATGAGTACCTCATCAGGCCTAGTTATCGAGACTCATACTATGGACATGCCACTTCTATTTTGGCCCCTAGCTTCACTTGAGGGGGGGTGTTAGAGTAGGTATTTACCTTAGCTCATGTTCACCTAGGTACATTATTTACCTTTATTGTATTTATCCTCACCCACTTATGTGTGTGGATATTTCTTTTTATTTATTTAGATATTAGGAGATATTATATAGTTGTTAGGTATAGTTCTTTCCTTGATCTATGGTATTGACTAGTTCTTTCCTAGATCTATGGTATTGACTAGATCCTTGATGTCTAGTTCTCTCATAAATCTATGGACTTGACTAGTTCTTTGATGACTAGTTCTTTCCATGATTTATGGCTTGATCTACGACCTTGACTGGTTCTTAGATTGTTATTCCTTGCCTATATAAGCAAGGCTCATTCTCATTGTATTTCATTGAGTTCCATAATAATATATGATATTGCTGCTCATTTGTTTGTAAAGGTTTATGTAAAGTTATTCTGGAAAATTTCTTTCATCTTATTGATTGTGATGTTTGATTAGCATCTGTGTTCTTGGCTTGGCATGATCTGGTTATCATTCCTTTTAAAAACTATAAAAATGGTGAGGGTGAATTCATTATCACCTTTCCTTTGATGAAACTATGCGATTGAAGAGTGAAAATGTGACTAAGTGTGATCAAGTGCTAGTGCGAAGAAAAAAAAAAGAATTGAAGCGAACTAGAGTCATGAGAGAGAGTGCAAAGAACTTGAACCTAGATCTTCTTCAAAGCGGAAGTGGAAGCTAGGAGAGAAAGTGTAATGAGATGGTGTTCGTGAGTAGGGGTTTGAAGAGTGTGTATTCATAGAGCTTGAAGTTACAGAGCTAGGGAAATAAATGTGAAAACTAGATTAGGGCACGAAATTAGGGTAAACAAGATCAAAGGATTGAGCAAGTGTAAGAATTAAACAAGAAGATTGGACACTGACACTATGTTATAATGAGGAAACAAGTAAGTTATTTCTATCAGTTAGGGCACAAAATTCACAAGTTCAATGTTTATATAGGGAGAAAACATAAGAAATGACACCAAAAAGGGCTTCTACAGTCAAGAAATATCCCAAGAACAAGAACAAAAATGTGGAGGAAGCACCTAAAGATTGGTATTCTGAAATATAGTACCCTCTAGAGGTGGAAGTAGGGAAGTCATGGGTATCACATTTAACAAAATGTAAAATAATTTACTATAATCATCACATAGAGTCCCATGAAGGAGAAATAAGGAAATATGTCATGAAAGAACTGACCCAGAGGATGACAAGGAAAACTGATTATCGATGACAAGGTCAAGAAGGACCTAGAGAGCACATGTGTACTATAGTTATATGAGTTTCCTTATTTTGGGAAGCCCAAATGCCTATACCAATGGCTTATGTCATGGGTTCACGAAGACTTATTCTTCTTTACAGAAGGAGAATTTGATAACAAAAAAATTGATTAGGAGAGTGACTGGATTGTGTGACATCGACATAGAAATTGGGCTAGATTTAGAGGATGATGCAGCAAGAGAGAGTAACAAATACATAGTTCAACTATCAATGAGGGAAGCACACCTTCACAATCACAAGTATCATCGATATAGGTACAAGGGTTGTAAAGCACCTTATAAGTTATAATTTGGGCATGTCCTAATGCTAGAATGAGGTGAACAAGAATTGGCTACGTGTTGGGGACAAGATGACATAAAATACCCTCTATAATATTGTGCTTTATATTATTGAAGGAATAGTGGAGGAGGTGAAGGTCCATGTTAGTAAAGGAGAGAAGATAACCTGGGGCACGATTCTTGCTTTAATTATGTTTTAGGAGATAAAGGTACCTAATGGCATGGAGGACAAGATGTGGGTCTACCCTTTAGAAAATAAATCACCGCGTAAAGGTTTGCAACATTCACCTATGACGAGGTAATCATAATCCCTTATAAAATGTACATGGATAAATGGTACAGAGGTTACATGACACATTTGAAAATGAATTGCATATACCTAGGAGTTTCCTCACTTCTAGATATGAATACAAAGTTTGCGGTACACCAACACTTTTGTCTTCGTAGGTTCCTACTTAGTAATGGAGAGATGGGACCATGGTATAAGATGACTTTTTCCTTCAAAGTAAAATACTTTCGTGCTACAAACAAATGTGATAAAAGACATGCATAAGATGAACTTCAATATAAACAATGTTGATTAAGATTGCCATACCTTGCACCAAACCTATGTTTGCCAATCAAGGTTGGAATATGTAAAAACAATAAATATTGACAACATGGAACCGAGCCCGATAAATGTCATAGTGGGTAAGCATGTATTTAAGGTATATATTTATCTCAGTCCAAGTTGAAAGCTTATAAGTACCTCAATGAATGAGACCATCATCTTCCATAACCTCCACAAAAGAATCAGACAATTGGGGTTCCTAAGAAAAGGTGCAAAGAAACACCCCCTCAGGAAGAAGAGGTAGAAGGGGAAGAAGAATAAGTAGATGATGAAAAAGAAGACATTTCCTTAGACAAGATTCAAAGGTAGAAAATGTAAAGGTAGTGTAAAGAAGAAAGCAAGGGCATACATACCTAGAAGGAACCTAAGAAGTATCCTTAAGTCACCTCAACTAGGCTAAGTCCATTAAATCCCAACATGATAAAGAAGAAACCGTGGGTGATCCATATCGAAGAGGACGGGGAGGACTTGGAAGAGAAGACATCAGAGGAGGTAGCACACGATAATGATTAGTTGCAAAGAAGATATACCAATGTGTGATGAGAATCCCGAGAAAAAGAACCCAAGGATGAATCCATCCAGGATGATGAGGAGATGCACGAGACACACAGGAATCTAATGAAGATGAGTAGGAGGAAAAATGTGATGAAGAGAAGCCGATCGGGAGGACTTATGTGTTATACGTGTGAAGGAAGCAACACACAATGAAACATTATGTAGGATATACCGAAGGGGAAGTAAGGTAGAAGGATAAAGAACCAAGAAACTTCTGCAGGTGCTCAACATGAGCTACATCGATGATCTCTCCAAGGTGTTAAGGGAAATATTTTAGAGCATAGTCCAAATTAAGGACCTCTTCAGATGGGAGATGATTAATCAAGTTAGGGATTTCTCATGAATAAAGAAGATTCTATTATGGAGTATATAGACATATATGGAGGAGCCATAGCTTGAGATAAATAAATAATCATACTCCAAGATGTGGCTGAAAAAATATCCAAGTTTAGTCCTCACAACCATTGATCCTATGGAGCTATCGGATGAACAAGCATGCAATACACTCAATAAAATGGCATCCAAGTTTCAAAAAGAAATCTAGATAAAGGGGGTGTAATAAGAGTGATGTAGGGGGATAAGGAGAAAAAAGATAAAGAGATATATAAAATCAAAAGGAGATAAGGGATGAGAGGAAGCACATAGGGGATGCTTATGATGAAGCATGAACTATAATTTCCAAAGCATCACATGCGCATGCCCTTGTTAGTGGAACAAGCTTAGGATGTGTATTCCATTGATTTGGAATATTTAGAGGACCTAGTGCACATGATGCTGATGGAGAGGAAGAGTGGATAAATGTCAATGGATGAAGAATTAGCTGAGATAATGAAAAATAATAAGGAAGCATTTGTGTAGAAGTTAACAGAATATGAGGCATTGATCACAGAGATCAAAGAGGCCACAAAGAAGGAAGAACATACATTTGAAAACATCCAAAATTTTGATCCAATTCTTAGTGTGCACATTGCACATGAGGAGGAAAATTTAAGGAAAATTCAAGCCATTATGAAGAATAACAAGCTTGAGTAGGATAAAGTCATAACCAAAGTAGTAGTAAAGAGATAATTTATCAAAGCCATGAAGGAAACACTTGAAGAAAGACTCAAGGATATCCACCTGGAGGTATTGCACAAGATGGATGTGCTAGAGGGTGTGACCTTGAACTTGGAGGTGGTAGTGAAATAATTAAGGAGAAGGCCGACGAGCCATCCCTTGAGCGGTATCTCGTACTATTGAGTCAACACCATATAAGGTGGCACATGAGCTTAAGGGGTGGAAGGAATTGGAAAATGTGTTAAATAGGGAGTTTCCAAAGCTTCTCCAACTTCCTAAGGTCCGAGAATTGATGCATGCATAGATACCATATATTATTTGATTCATATTCTTTATTTTTTGGCTTCATTATTGTTTCATTCTTTTTTAGAAAGTATTCTTTGTTCATATTTCCAAGGACAGATAATATTCCTAGTGTGGGGTAATGTTGGTCGGATAAAATGGTTAAGTACTAGCCATGCGTGAGAGTTGGAGACTACGCGTAGTAACATGCATGCAAGGGAAGATAACATGAATGGGACAATGCACGAAGGTGCGGGTGACATACAAAAGAGTTCAATGCACGATGGTTCGACATATACATACAAAACATTCAAAACTTAGCCAATTTTAAAGATGTGGATAAAAATAGAAAAGTAGTAGGTGACGTGACACACAAGTAAAGGTTATAAATAGGAAAAGTCACATGTAGATAAGGAAAAAGACAACGCTATATGACAACCTATTTATAGGGTTAAAGTAGGATAAAAATGAATTATTTATAGCTTGAAGTATAATTAAGATAAGTTGTAAAAGTATGTTGGTTAAGAATAAAACATTTATTATTATAATGAATGCATGTAAGTGGTGAAGGGAAATCCCCAATATGTATAAATAAGTAACACCATTTTGTATGTAAAAGAGTTGTGGTGTGTGAACTATGAGATGAACATGCATTTATTTGTTTGAAATATGTTGATGTTGAAGTCTGTAGCTGAGTTTTGTATGCATGCATGGTCGAGGGAAAGGATGTAACTACACTATGGATGTAATCAACATAATTTATGCTATTAATTATGTTTATGATGGATAATTGTTTTGGGTAGAAAATATTACTATGTCTAAATATGGTATATTGGGAATACAAGTGTTATTGATAATTATGTATGTTGATTAAGCTTCCTTATTATATGTGTTGCCAAACTTGTATGTTGTATTTCCATTCTTGCATGTTATAATGGTTATTATGTTTGTGTTTCATGGTAACCACATTTTGTGACTAAACAAAGGAGGGACCTCGGTTGTTACGTGTGCTTTGGGCGAGCATTCAAAATTTGTCTGGATGAAATGATAGCATGCCCAACTTAGCATTGGTTAAAAAAGACTACATATGGAATCATATAGGAGTGAACAAATAGAGAGAAGTGGGAGTGCATGAATATTTAAAGAGGCCGAGTTCACAATTTGACCTAGTTATTGAAACTAGATGCGTGGCCAACTTGTTGAACCCAAATTATGGGAAGCCAAGAGAAATATTTGAAGTTGTTTAAATGTGTATGCAAGACATAAGGAAGATTAATCTAGTTTAGGTCCTTAGGAAGCACCAAGAGTTTGTTAGAGCTCCATTTGATAAAATTTAAGCTCCTTAGTGAACAAATGCATGTAGATGTCATCATGGATTTGACATTTTATATTTAGGTATTTAATCTATTTTCCATCTTGTGATGTGACTTTGTAGTAGAGGTGAAAGGACCGCCACTGTGCCAAAGGTGATTCAAAAATAAATTTCTTGAAAAATTACGTCGGTTATGATCATGTAGGCATGGATTATTTTACCCTATGTGAGGGAGATCTTTCTAAAATACTAAGAAGTGTAATAAATTGGCTTACCTTTTATGACTCACTTTTCTTAGAAATTCTTTAAGTTGAAAATATTTTCGAGTTTTGGAATAAGAGTAAACATTTCAATAAAAATGACATTTCAAACTATTTATTAAAAATGATATAAATATCTATAGTTTGTAATTCTTAGATCTCATTTAGTAAATTAGATATCATAATGAATAAATTATTGCCCCTAATTTATTCTAATGGTGTGAGGATTTTATGATCTACTTGATGATTTTATGTTCCATATTTAGTCTTTCTATTTTTAATAACTTAATGTTGTAGACACTTAAATTTAGTAATTTTACTCTTTAACACTATTATTCTTGACATGTCTCTCTTGTTCGAAAACTACTCTCTACCCATCCTCATTCGGTATATCCTTATCTCTTGTTTATCTTGATTGATCTTACCCACTCACCTATCGACATTTTCTAAGAAGTAAATGCATGAAACATAGTAAGATACTCCACTTTCTAGCTTCCAAAATGTGAGGTTTGAGCCATACATTTAAATGAATAAAAATATTATAAAAATAATTAAATAAACCACATCATAACAATAATGCAATGAAATTATATAACACAAACACCATAATTAATGTGGAAAACCCTGAGGCATGAAAAATACGGTGAAAATAGGTTTTCCATTACTAAGAAACATTTTACGCCTAGTTAAAACTCCTTTACACCTCACTTTTCTCCACCCGGTAATTCACCATGTGAATACCACACAATTGATGTGATCTTATCACTTGACCCCATGGGTTAATGGAAGAAATTTGATTGGGTGTGGATTTTTGCAAAGTATCCTAATTAATTCATAATTGATTTATTAACAAACCAATTAACCCATACAATTATAGTTTATATTAAATAAATTAAAATATATAATATTCTATTTTTTTAATTATAGACTATAGTTTATAACTAGAACACTTAATATTAAATTTTCTAACACTCCCCCTTAATATTAAGTGGGGATCATATGCCAAAGTTACTTGTTTATACAATAGGATTTACAATCCTTAAACCATAGTTAAGGTTTAGGCTAGCATATCACTTTTGAAGGATTTATACACATTCATCATGCTAAACTTACCTTTTGGTACAAAAGGATTTAAAATCCATAAATCAGAAGTTATTATTTAGGCTAAGCATGATTTGTGAGACTACATCTCATAGTTTCTCAAGGAAAAATCTTTACAAACATCTCTAGGAGATTTTTATAAAATAAGGACCTTCTTTATAATTGATGCAACATAACTGGACTACAAAGTAAACTTAGATTTATAATTTTACTTATATCATAGACAAATATTTTACAATGCTTTAAATTGGAGAAGAAGTATAGAGGTGAAGGAGTAAACACAAGGCCTACTGTTAGGAGGTGGAATTTCCATGCATACTCCCCCTCAATGGAAACTCTGAAAGTCCAAGAATTACATGAAACTTACATAACTTTATAGCACACAAAATATTTGTAACTTGATCTTCAATTGGGAAGTACTGGAGATCTATATCATCAGAGAGCACATTCTCTCATATGAAATGCATATGTATCTCTGTATGCTTCGTTCTCTAATACTTAATCGATTATTAGCAAGCACCATATAAATCGACTATCACACAAAAGAAGAGTAATTTCTTGATCTTCCATGTGAATCTCTTCCAATAGCCACTTTAGCCACATGGCTTCTTTCGATGCTTCCATCACACTTCTATATTTTACCTCAGTAGAAGAGATGGAGATTATTGGTTGTTTTTCGTTTCTCCAAGTAATATAATCTATACCAAACTTGAACACATATCCAGTTGTATATTTTCTATCTATCACATCATTAACATGGTTAAAATCATAATATTCATATAAACATGCATTATCATAATAAGAATAATATAAATCATTATTGATTTCACTTTTAACCATATATAAATCTTACATTAATAGGTTAAAAACAAGTTGTATACCAACTTAAATGACAATATGTTTTAAAAATTAACCATGTCATATTACCAATATATTGAATTTTTTAAAAACAATTTCAACATTTCAATCTTAAAAAAATTAGATGCAATCAGTATTGGACATCTCCAATATAGACACAAAGGCATCCCCAAGTGTCATTTGATATGCATATAATACTATTTTTAGTAATCACATACTAATTTAGAGTTTAGAAATGTTTTATCAACATATATATCTTTATTATCTTCTTTAAGACTTTTTATTTGAAAAAGACTAATTGTTAGCTAAGGCTATAAATTTAGATAACACATCTGATTTGTTTTTTTAATAAAGAATGGCGAAATCATGCAAGAATAATCAATAATGAATGTAACAACATATACTAAACCATTTAGGGAAGGGATTTTTAAAGGACCTCTATCATTAATGTGGATGAGTTCCATAATTTTTGAGGAGTTGACTTCATAATAACTATGAATTTATTTTGCTGATTTTTTACCACGCAAGCATCCTTCACATGTTTCATGAGCATGAGAGATATGTGGCGTAGAATAGTGATGATGCATGTCATACATGCTCATAAAGTTAACATGACCTAATATTTCATGACACAACTGAACAACATTCCTATTTTGAGTATACAAATATGAAGCAGATGTAAAAACCTTAGAAAAACATAAGTCATTCTTTTGTATGCCTTCAACTATAATAACATCTAACTCATTCTTAATAAACCATTTATCTTTTAATAAAATTACACTATAATTATTTTGAGTTAGTTGTGAACAAGAAAAAAATTCATTTTTAATTTAGGAACACACAAAACATCATTTATAAAACCATTAAAAACTTTCTTTTCCTTGACTCTGAACATTGAGAATGGAATGATCACCTAGATAGATTTGATCATTACATTCTCTGATATCAGTTAGAATATCATATCTATACGTCATGTGCCTAGATGCACCACTATCTAATATCCATTTGTTTTCTTTAGTAGTGACTAATGCAACTTACAAGGCAACTACATTAGATTTTTTATTATTCTCTTGATTCTTGTTTTGATTTGTTTATTCCCTTTTTTATTTTTGAAATTTGGCTTGTTTTTTTACCCTACAATCTTCCTTTTTGTGTCCAAATTTCCCACAATTGTGACATTTCCCATCAAAACTGACTCTTAAATTCCCTATTTTATTTTCTTTATTAGGGGTGAAAAGTTTGATTTTTTATTCTCGTTAAATCTAGAAAGGTTGTTCTTAGATTTTTATGTAAGTAGTGCATGTGTGACATTGTCCTTTGAATCAAAATTTGACATGACCTTCTCTTCCTAAATTAGAAGAGGACTTAGAGTAGAAAGGTCAAGGATATCTTGTTCAATTTGATATTTCAAATTTAGAATAGAAATGAAGTTCCTAAATCTCTCATGGATGTTCATTTGAATAATAAAATATAACAATTTATCATGAATCAAATTATAGTTACATCCATCTAATTGAGATTTAATGTTTTTAATTTTTGCTAGAAAATTAACTACTTTTTTGTCTCCCTTCACAAGAGAGCAGTCATTAATTCAATAATCAATTTTATAATTATTGAAAAACATGTACCTTTATGCATTGATTATAACAGTGTCCAAGCTTCACTCGGACTTTCCTAATTTCCAATCAAGTAAGAAGTCATCCTGTACACTTTGTAGTAATATAAACATCACTTCCTACACTTTATGTTGAAATGAAGATACATTATGTGGTTTCACATGTCAATGGCTCGCCATCCATCTCTCGTACTGTTTATGATAGTTTAGAGCTTGTGTGCCATGAATTTCGCCTTCAAAGTATAATTTTCCAAATGTTCTGGTTTGTCTCATTCAACATCCATGTCTTGCTAATGTTAAAGTGATTAGACCCCATTTTTAAGCTATCAAAAGTTCAAATGAGGAGTAAAAACAAGTTTTTTTATGACAATTGAACATTATAAAGCATTTATTCTTCACTTTTCAAAACATTAGGTTCTTATAAAGGTAAATTTGCAAAGAGTTTTAGGAAGTCCCCTATCATTTTTCAAGTGAGAATGTGAGCCAATTTTCAATATTCTTGACCTCTTCCATGCCGAAATTGACCTATCAAAAATTCTTACAAAGAATATATTAAATTAAGGATAAAATTCACATTTTAACTGAATTCTAAATGATTTTTTTAGTTTTATGACATACTTGAGTCTTAACTTGTCATCAATAAATTTCCTATTTAAAAACACAAAAATAAAAAAATAAAATTCATTAGATTCTAAAATTTATATTCACAAATATCTAAAAATAATTAAATTTTTTCTTAACAATAATTTTCTATGGATAAAATAATATATAAAAAATTGTTTTAAGGAGGCTAAGCTCTGAGCTCACAACCGAGTCGAATGGTTAAAATTGAGTTGAATGAACCGAGTTCAAATTAATAAGCTCAACATTGTCAAGGGATGAGTTCAAATTAATGCCTCCGCTAACAAACAAAATTCGATGGAAAAACCATCTTATCGAGGAAACCATGTGGAATACAACTCCATTAACTAACCCACATACAAAGTTGAGCTCAAAATATTACACAACCGATCTACTACCAATGAAATTGAGTTGAATGAATCGAGTTCAAATTAATGAGCTCAACATTGTCAAAGGGATGAGTTCAAATTAATGCCTCCTCTAAAAACAAACTTCAAAGTGGACAAACCATCTTATCGAGGAAACCATGTGGAACACAACTCCACTAACTAACCCATATACATGTTGAGCTCAAAATATTACACAACCGATCTAATACCAATGAATTTGAGTTGAATGAACCGAGTTCAACTTAACAAGCTCAACATTGTTAAGGGATGAGTTCAAATTAATGCCTCTACTAACAAACAAACTTCGTGGACAAACCATCTTATCGAGGAAACCATGTGGAATGTGAAAATTCTATTGCAATCACTGATTATTAATCTCCTATCTTTAAAGATTATTTAACTACTGAAAACTAATTCACACTAATATCAAAAACAACACATCTGCAACTTCACTAATAAAAATATGGAAATAAATGCGTAACACAAAGAACACAATATTTGGACAAATTGTCCTTGAAAAAACCCTAAGGGAAAACCAGTTCTATAGATGAGGAATTCTATTAACTTCAAAAATTAAGAGATACAAAGGTTCCTTGCCTCTTCTACCGCGTAACTCGACAATCTCCCAACTTCTCCCACTGATATTCCCCCACTATTATCCCCAATGCTATCATTACACCCTTACTAACACTACAAGACTATTTGCTATCACTGCAAAATTACAAACTCATTTGCTAGCACTGCAAATGCTTCTCCAAACTTGTGTTCTCCAAATGCCCAATGACCTCCTTTTATACTACTCTCATTGGTAAACCAACAGCCGAGATCAATTCTCAATCGATGGCTGAGATACATAACAACTTAACAACCATAACAAATAGGTTGCAAGGTGTCACTAAAGGAAATCAAAAATTAGAAAATAATTAATTCATACTCAACAATAAGATAACTATTATCTAATCTTAGCAAATGGACAAACAACTATCCAAGCTAACAAACTAACACTCCCTCTTAGCAAGGAAGCTATTCTGCATGACACCCATCTTATCTCTGAAGAAGATAAATTTTTCCTTCCCCAATGCCTTAGTTAGAATGTCTGCTACCTACTCCTCTATAGGTATGTATTATAGTTGAACAATACCTCATTGTACACAATCCCTGATGAAGTGATACCTGATATCTATATGTTTAGACCTATCATGAAACACTTGGATTCTTAGACAACTTGATGCAACTCTAATTGTCGCAGTGTATCACAGTAGTCTCAACCTTCTGACCAAACAAGGCCACTAGCAACTTCCGAATCCATATAGCTTCACATGTCGCCATGCTAGCTGCAATGTATTCTGCTTCTGATGAACTCAAAGCCACAAACTTCTACTTCCTACTGAACCAAGAAACAACTCCTGATCCTAAACTGAAACAACACCCTGAAGTGCTCCTTTTGTCTGATTGTACTACCTACCCAATTTGTGTCAATAGCCTATCAGCTTGATTCCTTCACCTCAAACATATCTAATCCCATACTCAACTGAACCATGCAAATAATGCAACACATGCTTGCCACTGTCCAATGCACTCTCTTTGGCTCAACCATGAACTGACTAAGAGAGTTTACTGCAAATGCTATATCCAACTGGTGTTGACCAAATACATGAGTGAACCAATTAACTACCTGTATAAGGTGGGATCTACATCTTTGTCCTTAGATGTATCTACCTTCCTCCAATTAGTGATCATAGGTGTAGACATGGCTTTGCAATCCTCCATCTCGAATCTCTTCAAGATTTCAATGCAATATTTCCCTTGACCAAGGAAAATCTCTCCATCTGTCTGCCACACCTCCATGCCTAGAAAATAGTGCATGAGTCCCAAGTCCTTCATCTCAAACTCTGCTGCAAGGTCCCTCTTGCACTCCTCTATGAGCCCTAGTGTACCTGTAAGAAACAAGTCATCTACATATAGAACAAGAATGAGAGCCTCACCCCTAACCACCAAGTAGTAGAGGTTACCATCTGCCTCACTCTTCACAAAGCCCATTTCTTGCAAGTATGTATCAATGTGCTCATACCATGCTCTAGGAGCCTGCTTGAGTCCGTACAAGGCTTTCTTCAATCTACACATGTGGGTCTCTTTGTTGTGTGCTACAAAGCCTTCTGGTTGTTCTATGTATACCTCCTCCTTCAATTCACCATTAAGGAATGTTGTCTTGACATCCATTTGATGGATTTGCCATCCCATCTGCGTTGTAAATGAGATTACAACTTGTATAGAAGTATACCTGGCCACTGGAAAAATGTCTCCTCATAGTCTATTCCCTCCTTCTGAGAGAACCCCTTTGCCACAAACCTTGCCTTGTATTTCTTGATGCTACCATCTGCACCGTGCTTTATCTTGAAGATCCAGCATGATCCAACTACTGCCCTATCTGTTGGTCTAGGCACTACCTCCCACACATCATTATGCATTATTGAAGTATATTCCTCAACCATAACATCTCACCATACTTGATGTTGTGCAGCCTCTTGATAGCTGGAAGGTTCACTATCTACCAACTAGCTGACTAATGCCACATAGTCATTGAACTTGGCTGGTTCTTTCCTCTATTTGTACTCTTCCTAGGAGCTCCCACAAACTCCTGAGTATCCCTTTGTGTGTTTTGAACCTCATGGTTCCTGCTGCTAACTGTAGAGGATGAAATATCAACCTCTAAATCTTCTAGATGCATATCCTGCTACACCAGTTGCTCCATACTTTGTGAATCTTCACTACCTGAGTCTATGCTTGTACTAGTAACTGTACTTGAGATTTTCTGCCCTTGACTTGGACTTGGAGCTTTTGTTGGCTGCTCACTTTGATCATCTCACTGCAAATCTCTAGACCTTCTAAATGCTTTGTCCTCCATGAACTTGACATCACGTCTGACAATAATTCTTCTAGTCCCTGGAATAAAAATCCTATATGCCTTTGAAGTTTCACTATACCCAACAAGGTACCCCTTCTCTGCAGTCTGATCTAACTTGGTACGTGTATCTTCTGGAATATGACAATATGCCAAACTCCCAAATATCCTGAAGTGACCTACATCTGGCTTCTTCCTGTGAAAGCTTCCTTTGGTGTCATCTTCCCTAGTACCTTGTGTGGAACCCTGTTCTGAATGTAAACTGTTGTACTACATGCCTCTGCCCATAGGTAGCGGGGCATGTCCTGGTCATGTAGCATAGCCCTTGCTACCTCCGATATAGAATGGTTCTTCCTCTCAACAACTCCATTCTCATTGTGGATTGTAAGGAACCATCCACTCTCTCTTGATTCCTTCTCTGGTACACAAATCCTGGAAGTCATTTCCTTTGTACTCGCCTCCATTATCTGACCAAAGAACCTTTATCTTCCTTCCTGTTGAGTTCTCCGCAAGAGCCTTGAACTCTTGGAAGCGACTGAAAACCTCATCCTTGGTCTTCAAGAAGTATATCCAGGTCTTCCTGGAGAAATCATCAATAAATGTAACATAGTACACATATCCTCTGAGAGACTTTGTTGACATTGGTCCACATACATCTGAATGTACTAGATCAAGAACACCCTTAGATCTATTGTCACTCCTTGGAAAGATGCTTTCGCAAACTTCCCCAACACACATCCCTTCGGAACACCCCATCACTATCTCACGAAGCAATTTAAGTGCTCCATGATGAATATGTCCCATCCTCCTATGCCATAGATCTCTAAGATCTCTAGGATTACTGCTTCTTATAAGTGCCTTAGGAGTATCAAACTGTAACCTATAAAGGTGACCACTCCTAACTCCAATAGTTATGGGTGATTTCTAATCCTTGTGCTTAATCAACACATGTGTCCCTCTAAAAAGTAAATTATACCCTTTATCTTGAAGAACAGATACATAAATCAGATTCATACCTAATCCTGGAACATGCAAGACATCATGAAGTGGAACTATCTTTCCATTCTCCCTCTGAAACTAAATAGTCCCTTTCCCAACTGGGTTGAGCATTGACAAGTTCCCCATAGAAATCTGATATTGGTGTCCTCTTCCTAGTAACTAGAGAAGTACTCTCTAACTCCTGTCATATGAAATGACACCCCACTATCTATATACCAAACACAATGTGAGGTTGAGCTAATCATACAAGCTATGAGTGCAAACTCATCCTCCAATCTCCTAGAGATCTCCTCTCGCATTTGCTAAAGCCGCCACCTGGTTCTTGACCTTCTTATCATTCTTCTTCCTTTGTGGCGATTCTTAACATAGTGGCTCATTATCCCATTTTAATGATCCTAGCTAAAATTAAGATAACCATAGAATTTTTTAGAAAAATCTCCCAAATGCCCTTTTGAGGAGATTTTCGGGTTTTTGGGTTTCAACAACATGATCACATATTTTATATGTGCCTCATGCAAATTGTTTCAAACCTGAAACCCGATACAAGCCAGTTTCTTCGAGTTTTCAGGACCTTGAAGCATCGGAACATGCCTTATCAAAAACATGCTTCATGTCACATGACTTCCAAAACCTGAAACCTGATATGTTCCTTTGTGTCGGGTTTTTGGAACCTTCAAACATCTAAACATACCATGCTTCATGTCACATGTTTCCTGAAACCTGAAACCCAAATTGGTAGGAAATCCTTTGTGTCGGGTTTCCGGACACTCTAAGCATGATGACATGGCATTAATGTCGAGTTGTTGGGTAGTTGGCACACGCGTCAAGTGAGGTGTAATAAATGCGGGGTTTTTATAAATAGTTGGATTTACACGTCATTTTTACCAGTCGTACTTTTTGTTGCATGGATTTTCTCGTGCATGTTCCTTCGACCTTCAAACTCGATTTGATCTCGTGCTCGATTGTGTGACTCATTTTTTATTATTTTTCAAACTAGCTGAAGGTATTTTCCCTACCCTCTGCTTGTGAGGTCTTTTGGATATGTTTTTATAGTGCCCTTTTTGATGTTCTTCTTCCTTTCTTGTTTTTCCCTTTAGGGTTTGGGGTTTTAGATTGTGTTCTTCATTTTGGGTTGTATTCCAATAGAAATTGTGGTTTAGGATTCACCCTTAGGGTGTTTTCCTATTTTATGCCTTGGAATATGCCTTTTTGTGTTTTAAAAGAAAAAGAGAAGAATATAAAAATCCTAATTGTTGAAATGATGGAAAGTTTACATGTCTCGACATCACAAAACCCGATCCCTCTATTTCAGGTTTTGCAGGATGTTTTACAATTTCTAAGTTCTACAGTGTGTCGGGTCTTGCGGTGTGCCGGGCATCTAACATCTTCCAACATCTGATTTCTAGTGTGTCGTCTAGCGGTGTGTTCGACATCTTCCACTTTCTCGCAAAGTGTGTCGTCTGGTGGTGTGTTTGACATCTTCCACTTTCTGCAGTGTGTCGGGTCTTGCGGTGTGTTCGACATCTTCTAGGTTCCGTAGTGTTTTAGGTTTCTACAAGTGTCCAACACCTAATATTTTTCGACACACTCACTGTTTGTTGGGTTTTGTAAAGTGTCCGACAAAGCCTAACCTCCACACACTCTCAGTAGTGCATCGGGTCTGTGGGGTTGCTCAACAAGTTTTCAAACCCGAGTGTTCAAACCAGAAGTGATCAAGGAATTTCTCCTCCAAGACTCCTCATGTCAGATCCTGACCATCATAGGATAAGTCAGATAAGTCAGGGAAGATGAAGTACAAATTCAGGAAGGTGGAGTCTCCTTCCTACATTGATTGCAATTATGACATCCGGGATACAGAACTTAGAAATATAGACATGGAAGATTTTTGGAATAGAATCAAGGATTCTTCCCAAACCCCCTGGATGAGATCAATAGCTGGTAGTGGCCTCCCTCTTACAGCAAGATTCCCCATGTCTGCTTAGTGCCCCGAGTTCATCTTGGCATGTGCTTTGAATTATGACTCTACTTCTCGTTCAGTGAGAAATCAGGTGGGAGAAGTCATAGTTAAGTTAGACGGAGGTTACTTCGATGACCTTCTCAAATTGCCTAACTTTGAGGAGTATGGGGACGTAGATCTCAAGTCAGCATAGAAATCTTGGGACAAAGATCAAGAAGACTATATTAAACATGTGAATAAGAAGTTCTTGATCAAAGCTAAGCCGGCTATCTCTAGGTTTCCAAGATTTGTTCCTAGAAGTGATTTCATTCATGAGATCAATGATATCATTACCTTGTTGAGCCGGGTTTTTGGATTTCCTGAGTCAAATTTTTTCCAAGGATGGATGTACCAATTCATGGTCATCATTAAGAAGAATCAACAGGGATTGATTGGGGTAGTCTTATCAGTGACGAGGTAGACTCCTAGATGAAAACAGTCTTGTCTATGGGAAAGTTTTATATGTCCTCATATGTCACTTATGCAGCAATTGGTATGAGGAATTATCCTGATTGGACACAAAGGGGAACAAGGTAGCTAAAAAATTTATGGGTATTTTCCTCAACTAACAAGGAAGGGGTCTCGAGGACCAATTTAGAAGAGTAAATGATGCTTTATTTTATGAGAACATCTGCAGGATGAACCTTAAACTGAGGAAAACAAGAGTCTCTGATGAGGCATGGGCTGAAGTTTCAAAATGGGGTTGTGTCTTCTTGTAATTTAAGAAGTTCACATACCTTCGAGTGGTCATGTACCTAGGTGATCCTTTCGATTGCCCAGATACCCAGGAGACAAGCTGATCCTGATGGAGTTGGTCAGGCAATTGTTGGATTTCCACAAGTTCCAATAGAGTAAGCACAAGGCCGCCGTATCCTTCCCAATTTCTATTGGAAGGTATACTTGCTCAACGGTGGTAAAATCTAAGAACGTAGTGCATGAGCTTCAAGAGAATTAAAGAAGCACATGAAGCATAGAGATGGGTTCAAATTTCGAGGAGTTCTTAAGTCATATGGAACCTTGTACCTACATGTGCCTAGCATAGAAGACATCTGGGTTGATCTTCGTGATGAAGTTGTTATCCACAGAAAGGATCATAGACACTTGAGCTCACTAACATCCCGTGAGGGTATTAGTGACAATGAAAGTAACACTAATGAAGAGATCAATATGTTTTCCTACACTTGAGCTCGCTAACATCCCGATTCTCGCATGCACTAAGGGTACTAGCCTTTGATTTCAATTCACTCAAAAGGCTTCTACTACTAAATCAGCCAATGGTGAAATACCCAAAACCAACCCCACTAGTTTCAAGGGTTTTAATTTCACATTTTTCTCTGATTAGTGCAATGGCAAGTGGATTCCTCCACACGCAAGTTGACCCCCTAACTTGGCTGCCAAGCTTTGGCTTTAGGATCTCGTGACCTCCTCCTTTATAACCACTTCACACCTTCTCTTTCTCCATCTTCTAGCCATTAAGCCATGACCTTGACATCTTCTCGGCTCGCTGACTATAGTATATGCCTCCTCCTGCACCTCTTTTCACTGAATCCACTACCACACTTGTGGTTGTTCCCACTCCACCAGTAAGTCTTCCTCCACCTCAAGTGTGACCCTAACTCTTAGTATAAAGGCACTACGAAAGAGGAAGGTTTTGCAATTCACTCAAGGCTTCTACTACTAAATAAGCCAAGATCGCCACTTTCACGTTTTAGTGGATGCTTGGGGCACAAATTTGACAAGACCCACTCATGAGAGACCAGAGGACATAATGGCCTCTGACTATCAGATAACCAAGGTTGATCTAGGGAAGGTGATGACAGAAGGAGCACAACAAGATGCATGAGATGCTATGAACGTGCTATGTCAGAAGTTAAAAGAAACAAAGGAAAGTAGGGATGAGCTTAAAGAGAAAGTGGAGTAGTTGACCAAAGTGTTACTCAAGCTCTCAAAGCCTCCTGAGTCAACACCATCATCCTCTACTCCTATCGGGTTCGATTTCTCATCGGTACCCATGATTGAGAAGATTAATGAAAAGGGGAGAGCGGTCAATGAATGGACCCAAAGGCTGCTCCTGCAAGGAAAATAAGTCATCAAAGATACTATGGAAGTCTATCAATCTTTGGAGGATATAAAGAAAGATGGAGAGAAAATGGATGATGAGTTTTCAGCAGAAATCGAACCTAGAGTTGACTTTCAAAGCTCTCCAATGCTAAAGCATTCCATCCCGCATCTTTGTGAAGGATGACATCATTCCACATGGGGATAAACATTTTCAGCTGACTAAAGACATCAGATTCAGAATAAAGATTCTCAATGAAGCTTGCAGCAAATTGAGAGAATTAAGAGATCAATTGGTCGATGGCAAGAACGACTTAGAAGAAGAGCTGTTCAAATTATGTGCAAAGTGTTCAGTGAAGGCTTAGGTATCTTACCTATTGATGATCTTTACAAACAAATCCAATAATCAATTCAACATGAACCAACTTACGGATTCAACATGGAAATCATTGACAGGTTTGTGAAAATTGAACATTCTTTGGAGACCTTGAGGAAACTCAACAAGAGATTGAACAAACTTCCCGGAAATGCTAGTGATACTCAGGAAACATGTGAAGTTTTGAGTGATCATTCCACCATACCTCATGAGAATGAGATGCAAGGGTATAATCCAAAAATTCCAAGAATTTTGGAACAAGCAGGCTTTGTTGGAGGAAGATAAAGATGATAATACAAAATAGGCACAATGCAACATGTCATTTCAATCTTAAAATCGACATGTCTTTTTCATTTCTATTTCATCACATAGGAAGCAAATTTTGACTTTTTCTCCTGTGTGAGAGTCAAGAAAAATAGGACTCTCTTTTAAAAAGACTATTTTCTAGGATTTATCCTATTTTCTCTCAACACCTTTTATTATAAATAAGGGATGCTTATGCATTCCAATAGGTTGAGATTTTTGGAATATTGAGAAATTTTATGAAGGAGAAAACTTTGTGTTTTCTTTTAATCATTTGAGGAATAGAAATCGATGTAATTTTTGTAAACTTTGTGTTGTGACATTCATCTCTCTTAAGATATTTTTCTTATGTTTAGGATCTTAAGCTATTCTTTGTTTAGCATTCTCAATCATTTTCATTGTTTCAAACAAGACATACATTACATTTGTTAACTAGAACTCATATGATTATTTCGTGATCTATGTTTTCTTGAAGGAAAATACGTTCCCTTCAGCTTCCTTTCCATTGTGTATTCCTATCTGATCCATTCTATTTTAGAAAATAGCAATATCTTTACCTAGCATGGATATGAATTTTGGGATTCTATCCCAACCCCAATGGTTAGATTAATGTGAATACTGTACATATTATTTTTGTTGTGTTTTAGATTAGTAATAAATAGACAACCTCACCTGTCTTTGAGGAGGGATTTAATCCCATGTACTATGGTTGAACCTCATATTTTGGCATGACAAAATATCCAACCAACATGGCCAAGCTCATGACAGCCATAACACTTGACCTTAGACATGTCCTTCTTCTTCTCACTTTGAGAATTTGATCCTTTGCTAAATCCCTTCTTTGCTTTCCCTTTTCCCACTAGGGAAACGTTTTCTTGTTCTCCCTCACTTTTCTGACTCTTGTTGGCCCCATTGACAAGACTTAGTCTAAACTCCTCCTGAGTGAAATCAGTCCATAGTCGATCCCAACTCAGTAAGGTGTCTCGTCCACTAACAACTTGAACAAAGACATCCCACTATTTAGTAAACCCATTTAGGGCTATTCTTACTAGCTCATCATCATCTGGCTTATCTCCAATAGCTGCTAACTCATCCTTGATGAGTCTAAGCCTAGTGAGGTAACTTGTAACATCTTCTCCCTTGTTCATCTAGGTATTCTTCAACTTTTCTCTGAGAATCAACTTCTCGGTTAGTGGTAGCATTTTGGTACAGATTCAGAATGGCATCCCACATCTTCTTCGCCATATCTAACTCGGAGATGTGTGGAACAATATGATCCTTGACACCATCAAGGACAATCCTCCTTGCCTTGGCATCCTCTTTCTTGTATGCTGCAAGTTGTGTTGTCCAGTAGGTACAGTTACAACAGTGGTAACATAATCCTTTATACCATTCTCTTCCAACAATAAAGAAATTCTAGCCTTCCAGACACCAAAATTTGAGGCACCATCTAATCTATCCTGATCTCTCAAACCAGTTGAAGCCATCTCAAAGGATAAAAGTAAAAAGAATTTAAAGAGATCAAACTAGGTTATAGAAACCCTCAATTTCTTTCCTAGGGAAAACCTTTTTCTACCCTTAACACTGCTCTGATACCATGTGAAAATTCTATTACAGTCATTGATTATTAATCTCATATCTTAAAAGATTATTTAACTACTGAAAACCAATTCACAACTAATATCGAAAAATAACACAACTGCAACTTCACTAATAAAAATACGAAAAAGAAATGCGTAACACAAAGAACACAATATTTTTGGACAAATTGTCCCTGGAAAAACCCCTAAGGGAAAACCAGTTCTATAGATGAGGAATTATATTAACTTCAACAAATTAAGAGATACAAAGATTCCTTGCCTCTTACTGGCAGAACTTCGACAATCTCCCAACTTCTCCCACTGATATTCCCCCACTGTTATCCCCAACGCTATCACTGCGCCCTTGCTAACACTGCAAGACTATTTGCTATCACTGCAAACTTACAAACTCATTTGCTAGCACTGCAAATGCTTCTCCAAACTTGTGTTCTCCAAATGCCCAATGACCTCCTTTTATACTACTCTCATTGGTAAACCAACGGCCGAGATCAATTCTCAATCGACGGCTGAGATACATAACAACTTAACAACCATAACAAATAGGTTGCAAGGTGTCACTAAAGGAAATCAAAAATTAGAAAATAATTAATTCATACTCAACAATAAGATAACTATTATCTAATCTTAGCAAATGGACAAACAATTGTCCAAGCTAACAAACTAACATGGAATACAACTCCACTAACTAACCCACATATAGGTTGAGCTCAAAATGTTACACAACCGATCTACTACCGATGAAATTGAGTTGAATGAACCGAGTTCAAATTAACGAGATCAACATCGTCAAGGGATGGGTTTAAATTAATGCCTCCGCTAACAAACAAACTTCGGTGTTAAAACCATCTTGTCGAGGAAACCATGTGGAATACAACTCCACTAACTAACCCACATACTGAGCTCAAAATATTACACAACCGATCTACTACCGAGTTTCTTAGCCAACAAAACACTAGTAATGGTGTAGCGGAAGCCACAACCTATCAACCTTGGAAAAGGATTTTTACACAGACTTATATATTTATTAACATCCACAATGTGGGATTAAACCTTTAGTAGTCATTTAAATGGGTCAAAGCATGAAGGTCAAGGATTTATTATTATTGAACAAAACATTCAAACACCCTTTTAACCATTTAACTCAAGCACCACATGGAGGATAAAGGTACTTAGGTTTAAGTTAAAGCAACATAGGCATATGTAAAAGGAGGTAAATGCTTCTCCATCTTATTTAATCCATGACAAAAATAAGAGAGGGGTGGTTAGTTTTATTTTAGGTTAAAGATTTAAAAACAATGTGCTAAGTTTTTAACGCCGAACATGCCCCACCTACCACAACAAGTCTATGTTATAATTGATATAAACATACACTAAAGGGATGTTAGCATTTTAGTTAAAGTTTTATTAAATCATTTAAATAAACCATTAGAGACATAGGTTTAGGTTTATTAAAAATACATGCCAAAAACTATGAATATATATACCAAGTGTCAACATGTTTAAAGTTTAGAGTATATAAAGTTTAAATCATAGACACATGTTAACAATAGTTTAGGTTTAAAATAAACTAACCCTATATAGCTGTTTGTTTAGATAGGTAAATAATATAATTTTTATATAGTTAGGATTAAAAACATTTATTTCACCACAAAGAATGTCCCCTTCCAAGGGTCGTCATCCCAACCAATCACAAAATTTGAAGTGTTATTTTTGTGTTGGATTGTCTCCATCATGGGAGACATTCCACTTTACCTTCGGATATTAATATTTCTTATAAACCATAGGAAATACATGTAATTTTTTTACAAAATATTCAAATAAATACTTGTGTATGATGTGACTACCACACAATTGATGTGATCTTATCACCCGACCCCGTGGGGCAATACAAATAATTTGATCCTGGTCCGCTTCTTTTCAAGTACCCCAAATAATTCAAAATTGATTTATTAACAAATTGATTAACCTATAAACATATAGTTTATATTAAATAAATTTAAATATATAATATTCTAACTTATTTAATTATAGACTATAGTTTATAACTAGAATACTTAATATTAAATGTTCAAACACAAACTTCACATTGCATGTTTACACTCTTAGTTAAAAATGTACAATATAGGAAATAATGTATGTACGTACTATACGGTCTTAACATAGCTCACTTTGGTCCCTAAATTCTTGTTGCACATTATTATTTAGACAACTTACCTCCCATTAGTCATCCTTTACAACTTAAAACCACATTTAGAAGCATATACAAGCAAGTGAAACTCACCTCGTTTGGTATCTAACACAACCTAGTACAAAAGGCACCCAAATCTCCTATGCTTTGAAAATACCTTTGCACATTCATTAGGGAAACACTATCTACAGGTCTGAATCTTCCCACTAGGTCTAGGGAGTTGATTTCCACATTTTTAAGCATCCAAAGTCACCCACTCAACTATATTATACAAGTTATAAACTCAAGTCAAGAATTACCAAATAGAAGATGTCAAATATGATTACACTACAACTAGATATCACATGCTAGGTGGAGAATGACATGTGGTTTGAGGAATCTTAGGAGTAGTGCTGACATAAGTGGTGCATAGGGGTGCCAAAAACCCAATTAATGTTTGTTTTGTAGGACTTCATCTATGGTTAGGGTTTTAAAAAATTGAGAAGAGTATTTAAAGACCCTCACAATGTGATTGAGAGCGATTAACGAGAAAAAATGAAGAGAATAAAATAATTGAAAACCCCGAAAAAGTCACAGGTTGCATTTTTAAGGAGGTACAAAATTACATAAAGGGGTAAGAACCATAAAATCATTCCATCCCCTACTATACGGTCCTTCCCTATGTGGTATTTAGCTCATAGTTCTAGTTCCAAAGCCATGTTAGTTCCATAAACCCCTATTCTAACATTCAAAACACCCATATCAACCCAAAATCACATGTAATTAGTTAAGTTAACTCAATCCCATGTATTTTATGAGTTTTTATTATGTCATGTACATTTGTTACAAGTATTAATGTATTATTTTAATATTGAATGGTTAGTGTTAAAAGCTAATTAAACAGAATAACCCCCATACAAAGGAAAATATCAAGGCTAACACCATATTATCAACACGATCCATTTGAACAAAGATGATAACTAGATTGATGATTGGAATCATGATAATAGCTATGATGAACAAATTGATACTCACAACCCCACCAGGGGACAACACAAGAATGAATTTTATGAATATATCTACTTCTTCATAACAAGTTAGGATAGATCCTCATCCACACAAAGATACTAATTGCAATAACAATGATCCCACACCAATTACTAATAAGGTGATGCCTATTATGTATGGATGTGTAGTGACCACAATTCACACACCTAAAAGAATAGTAAAATTACCGTAATATGTTTGTAATCTTTCATTTATTGTTACATGACACCCCATGGGCTCAAACAGAGTAGCTCAAAATCGCAAAGGAACTTACACAAGCATGGACCCACATGGACAACATGATAACACCGAGCACATTATTGTAAAAATTACTAAAAAGGATGTATATGTTACAAATTACAATTACTCAACACCGCACGAGAATATTAAGGATAGCCATATTCTACACCACATCATTCATGGTTACATCTTTATTATAATTTAATTCCATTGTTTAACCTTGTAGATTGAAGAACATTTGACATAGAAGTAAATATAATCATTCTCGAAAGCTACATATTCATTATTTCATTTTACATCGTTTTTAAAATTAAATTATGTATATAAAACATGTGCTCATACCTCAAGGTTGTATATTTCCCATTTTAATAAAAAAATTTAGGTCACGATAATGCCCTCCTTTATTTTTATTTGTTTTAAGGTCATCTTAGGCATTTTAGTTGGTTTGACATCATTCAAGGTGCATATGATTTTTGTAACAATCATTCCATAGTTTCATCTCAATTACTCTTGTTCTAATTATATTTATATTGTTACTTAGATCTTATATTAACATCGTTTTTAGAAAAATTATGATTTGTAACACTTGCTTTTCATGTAGGTATTCAAGACTACAAGGAGTGTGATCTCACACAACACAATTGATTTCATTTTTCTTGGCTCTCAAGTATTAAATACATGTTCTAAGTGATACATTCGATACAATTTTTGCGTTTAAATTCCTTCTAAGACAATATTTTCAATTTTGGGGTAAGCATAACACTTATTTCACTAAATTGGGACTTACTCCACCCAAGCACTAAAGATATAATCAATATCAGAATTTGATATTGCTATTTTCAGATTCCTAAATGTCAAATATTGGAATTATCTACACTCCAAAATCACACATATGAGATTCCAATATTGCATATAATGGAATCTATAATCACATATATTGGAATACAAAATCACATATATTGGAATTATATGTACTCCAAAGTCCCATATATCGGAATCCAAAAAATCAAATATTGGAATCCATTATATGGGCTGACGTCCACTAGCCATTATTTATGATTTGTTATGTACAGAACATGTTTCTGTTTTATAAGTGCTAGCGCCACGCCCATTATTTATGTTATGTTATGTACAGAACATGTTTCTGTTTTATAAGGGCTAGTGGTCGCTAAGCATTATTTATGGTTTGTCTTAGTGAAGCTCCAAAAAATAAGTTCAAATTTGGTTTTTGATCAAATATCATCCAAAACATCTTCTATTGTCATTCAATGGTTATAATAAAGACCATAACGTGGTGTTAAATTTGATGCCCATTTAGATATTTTTTATCCATAAAATAGTTGCAAATCTTTGAAATAACTGTCACATATGACTTGCATATTTTAGATATGACTGCCAATTTTTATAGATTATTTATATATTAATTGTATTAAAAATATTTTTAAAAAATCAAGTATATATGGTATAATTTAATATTTATAGGAATGGAGAACACCGGAGAAAAGAGGGAGAAGGACTTTTTGAATTTTGGCGAGTGGGAAATTGATGGTAGGGAAACCCCACCTAGATCTATGGATTCAACTGCAATTGTAGAAGAAGGAAAGATCCATGGACATGAAGAGGCCTGGGAAAAGGGACACCACAATAAGGCTTCAGATTCTTGGTCAAACCTAATTAAAAATGGAACGGTTTCGAAGGGATTTTTTTCCCTCTAGGTGGTCAAGGATGCATCAAGATGTGTTTTGGAAATCCCTGATTCTCTTCTTAATAGCACTACAAAAAACTTGAACAAATATTTGGTTGGGAAATTAGTGGGAGGGAGACCAAATATCGATGTTGTTAGAAGGTGGGCCAAACTAAAGTGGAACCCAAAAGGACACCTGGAGGTAAGTTCTCTTACAAATGGATTCTTCCTTTTTAAATTCATTATCCAAGAATATATGTAGAAGGTTCTGGAATAAGGACCTTGGTTTTGGGGAAAATCAGGTTGGTATCTTAGGAAATGGGAACCAACTTTCAATCTAGAAAAATAAAAATCTGAATCAGTTCCTGTCTAGATCCGTCTTCCTAACCTACCCTGGAATTTTGGCATGAAGATATTGTTAAAGGAATATCTAACTCCTTGGGATCTCTGGTTATAATAGACAATGCAACCCTAAATATGACAAGACTTGTTTGTGCTATATTCTGTATCTATACTATCGCAGACAAGGATATCCCAAATAACATTAAGCTGAAGTCTAGACTAGGAATATGGGAGAAAAAGATTGAAATGGAAAGTTTTCCAGCTAAATGTTCCAAATACAATGGTTAGGGACATTCGAATCAGAACTATAAGTTCAATATCTCCAAAATATACGCATCTGTGATAGGTAATGAAGGAAAAGAAGAAAAATGTAAAGGAATAATGCAAAGTGCAGTTGATCATAGGAAGTTTTTTTTCAAAAATCACATTGAAGGATATAAACCTTTGAAAATTCAACAAAAAGAGGCGACTGAGAAAAATCCAACAAAAATTGTTCTAGAAACGGATGAGGATGGTTTTACTTTGGTGGTCAATAGAAGGAGATCCAAAAATCAGTCCTGGTCTGATTCAAAGGTTAGGGAAAAAATGAAGGAACTACCAAAAGGAATCACCTTCTGTTAGAAAGTTGGAGCTCTTTTCTTCTAATAAAGGGAATGGGTCGAGTAGTAAAATCCATGGATAGGAAAGTATGGAGAAAAACATTAAGGGTGATCAACATTCTATAGAATTATTCATGGAAAAAACAAGTGAGGGAACATAACAAAGTTAAGAAGAAACAAGGGCAAAATGAAAAATTGTTATGCTAATGGGAGAGAGGATGATAGTAGGATATTTGATTAACCTCTCCTCAGATGAAATCATGAATGCTCAAAACTTCGTAAATGAGGAGGTAGAAGGAAAGAAAGTGGAGCTAACTCCTGGAAAAAGGGGGATTCCCTTGAATTAACTCCCTCAGGAAAAGGAAAAGTAGTCTCATCTGCAAAAATGGGTGAATCCTCCAAAATTTATCCTTCTGGAAAAGGGGATTTTCTAGAAGGAGAAAACCCTATTAATGTGGAGATTATTAACAATAAACAAGGTAGGCCAAACAAATTTTCAACTCGGATGGAAATAGACTCAGGGAAACAGTCTTGTTTAGATTAGAAGGTCTTTAGAAAAAACAAACCCAACCTTAGAAAATGAATTACATCTCTTGGAATGGAAGAGGGCTCAATATTCCTATTAAATGGAGGGTTCTTAAAGACTTTATTGAAGGACATAAAATAGATGTGTTAGTTGTGCAAGAAACCAAAATGAAAGAAAACAATTTCTTAAATTCGTGCAATTGTTTTTGGAATAATTCTAAATATTTTGTTGTTAGTTCGAATGGGGCCTCGGGAGGAATAGCTATGGTCTGGAACCTTTCCCTTTATGAGGGTAATTTTCTCATGAAAAGAGATCACCATATGGCAATGATGATGAGAAATTTGGAAAATAGAAAAATATGGGTCTTATCTAATATTTATGCTCCTACCCTTTACACAAGAAGGAAAAACTTATGGCAAAACCTCATTACTTTTAAAAACATTTCACTAGCTCGATGGGATTGTGATGGGTGACTATAATACCCCTATGTCTCCCTCAGAAAATAAAAGAGAGGTTCCCATGAGTTTACTATTGGTATGGAGGATTTTAATGATTTTATTACTAACTCTCAACTCCATGATATAAACCTTAAAGGTAGAAAATATACCTGGTCAAACAGAAGAGATGGTTCACAACTAATACAAGTGAGATTGGATAGATTTTTGGTAATGGAAGAATGGTTAAGTTAGGACATTTCTCTTTTCTCTCTTCCAAGGATAGGGTCTAATCATAACCCAATCCTTTTGATGATTAAGAACCCTTTAAGAAGAAGAACTCCCTTCCATTTTCAAAAATGTGTCTCCACAATGAGGATCTTATAAAGGAATGGTGGAAGTTTAAGGTACATGGAACAACAATGTATAGATTAACCAAAAAACTATAGAATGTCAAAAAAATCTTAAAGTCTAGAATAAGAAAAGTTTTGGGAATATTTTTCAGAAGAAAGCGAAAATCAAATATGACTTACAAAATTTCCAAAGGTAGAATGAAAGGTTGGAATTTGAACTGGACTTGGATGACTATGAAAAGGAAAGATTTATCCTATCGGAATACCACAACATTCTTGTGAAGGAAGAAACCTTATGGAGACAGAAATCTCAAATTACTTGGCTCAAGGAAGGGGATAAAAATACAAGGTTATTCCATATGTCTACCCTAAAGTGTAGAAGTTTCAATAGAATTAGTAAAATTGGGAAAGATGAAGGAAAAATCTTGGAAGAGAAGGATGAAATTAATGAAGAGGCCCATTTTTTCTTTAAAAACCTATTCACTAATCAATGTAATCCTAATGTGGCCAAAGAGCAGGATTTTCTAAACTGCATTCCTTCTATGGTTTCTCTAGAAGATAATAAGCTTCTCTCAGCGATCCCTTCTGGAGGAGGTTGAATTTATGGTCAAACATCTTAGTCCCGATAAGGATCCTATACTAGATGGGTTTCAAGCCTTCTTCTTTCAATTTTTGGGATATAATAAAAAAGGATGTTTATAATGCTGTGAGAGAATTCTTCAGCCAGAAAAATATGCTTAAGGATATGAATCATACCTTTCTTGCTTTGATTTTGAAATGTGGTACTGCCATGGAATTAAAATAATTTATACCTATAAGTCTTTGCAACACTACCTAAAAAAATTTGTACGGAAATCCTAGCCCTCTGCTTTCACAATTAATCCTTCCTTTTATCATTTCAGAACAACGAGGAGGTTTTGTTTTGGGTCGTCAAATTCAAGATGGGATCATTACAATCAAAGAGACTATTCATTCATCTAAACTTAGCAAGAAGGATGCTATGATTCTTAAATTAGATATGACTAAGGCTTCTGATAGGGTTTTAAGGAGTTTTCTTGATAATATCCTAAGCAAGTTTGGTTTTGACATCTCCTTTCAGAGTTTAGTTAAGGCTTGTATTTCAAATGTTTGGTTTTCCATTCTTATTAATGGGACCCCTTGTGGTTTCTTTCCTAGCTCCCAAGGTTTAAGGAAAGGGGATCCTCTCTCCCCTTTCTTTTCATAATTATGGCAGAAGCCCTCAGTAGAAGACTCAATGTGGAAACTAGTAATGGCTACATCAAAGGGATATCTCCGGTGAGGGGTATGGATAATGTGACCCATCAACATTTTTTTGATGAAACTATTCTGGTGGGAGAAGCGTCTATTCCTAAAGCTAATAAGTTTAAAAATATTTTAGATGATTACATGGAGGTTTCGGGACAATTGGTGAATTATAGGAAAAGCTCTATTTTTTCCTCAACACTTTGGAAAGTCAATGTAAGAAGATAACCGAAATTCTGGAATGTGACTTTAAGCCCTTTCTAACCATTTATTTGGGCATACCCCTTGGGGATAAAAGACCTACGAGTGGTGAATGGAAATTTCTTAGTGAAAGATTTGAAAAGAAGCTCGCAGGATTGAAAGCTAATCTGCTATCTCAGTATGTGAAAATTACTTTACTCAAACGCTCTCTTCAAAGCCTTCTGTCTATGCAATGTCTCTCTATCAACTCCTTGAGATAATAGTAGAAAAACTGGAATGGATCCAAAAATGTTTCTAATGGAGTGGAACCTGTAATTCCCTGTTCACCTTTGTTCCTTTTCTCCTTCAATGATCATGTTGCTAAGCTTGTAATGTCGTCGTGCTCATGTTGATCTCTTGTTGGATTCCACCCTGTTCGACTACCATGTTAAGGAGAATCTCATTCTTGAATTCTTTAGGTGGTTTCATTGGTGTCTCGTTGTTGTTAGGGCATGTCTAGCCTGAAGGGGAACATCTACATAATAATTATTATATTAAATTGTCGTTTTGGTACTTATTATTTTTTTACTCATTGTTGACAGCTATGATTAATAAATTTTACGTTATTTTTATTATTATTATTAATAAATTTGTGTTATCTTTGTTAACGTGGCGATCATTATTGTTGTGTTTATTATCATTTTACTTTGTTTTAGGCTTGTTTGTGTTTTTATTTAGTTAAAAAAACAAACAAATAAAAATAAAATAAAATAAAATATAAATGAAATAAAATAATTAAAATTAAAATGCCCAGTGAATGTTGGGCGTTTAGGGCAAGTGGAGGAAGGCGAAAAAGTTCAAAAATCACGCTTAGGGTTTTGTCTTTTTGGCTTTTGGAATGGGTGAGTTTGGGGGTGGCGGTAGAGTAGAACCAAAGATATTTTTTTCATATTCCCCTCCATTCAGGCACAGGGCAGGGAAATGCGGTTTCACGGATTGCCATGGTCGCAGGTTTTTACTTGAATAATTATGCTTGGGCATTTTTTTGTTGTTTTGTCAAAAATGCTTCGCCAAATGTCTTCTCAGGGAAGGATTTGGTCCTAGCCCACACCACCATCTGCCCAGCCTACGTCCAAAACAAAAAAGAGCATACTTGTTGCGTGAATAAAAGAAAGAGAGATTTTTTTGAGATGTGGTAGTTTCAAGGCATTGATGGGTGCTGTTTTTAGTGTTTGACCAAATGAAAGAACTAGACAACTGCTCACGAGAATAGGATTATGGCTGGGTTAAAAAAATGTGGGGGTTTTCCTCAGGGGGTAGTCACACTATTTCACCACACAATAAATAGGTCTCTAACCTGTTCAGTTTTCATTTGCTAGCATACTCCCAACCTGTGGCAAAATAAGAGCTTTGAACTCAAAAGACATCCCCAAAGCATTATGGAGAAGGGATCCTTGTATGTTTTAGTTGCAAGTGCCCTAGCATATACATATGTAAAACGTGGAAGCATGTGAACTGTTCGACTAAATGCAGGGAAGAAATGCGGTTCAGGGACTGCAATGATAACAGGTTATGCCAAAAAATGGAGTCTCATTAAAAGGCGTACTGAACTGTTTGATAGAATGCCTCAAAGAAATGTTGTCTCATAGAATGCCATGATGGAAGCATATGCACAAAATGGATGTGTAGAAAAGGCCTGTGAACTGTTTGACAGTATGCCTCAAAGAGATGTGGTCTTATGGAACATACCCTGACCATGTAAGCTTCATTTTTGTTTAATTAGCATGTAACCAGGCAAGTTCAGTGCATGAGGGTTGTAAATACTTCGATGGCATGAGTGCCTCTTGTAGAATCATGCCAAGAATTATTTCCTCAACTCTTCCAAGTGCAAGCTTTTGGACTGTTATGTGAGAACCATTAAGTAATGCTTCCTATGCATTGTATTTGAAAGTTGTTCCTTAGAGTATTCGTATACACAAAAATGGATTTTGCTAAAAGGTGTGTGATCTGTTGACATAGAAAATGCAGTCTTTGGGATCGGGATGACTTCTTGAAAACACAAAATGGTTCTTTTCAATGAGACATGGGTGCACAATGAATGGCTTGGTTTGCACGTGACTATCCGGCATCGATGGCAACAATGGTGGTCTCGACCGATGATTGCGAGTGTAAACCACTTGGAGCACCTTGTACCATTTTGCTCATCGTTTCTAGGCATGGTTCTTCTTCATTACCTCTCATAATTCTCGTGTTTTAGTTATCTTTTGCAACTAAATAGAATTTTAAATTATTAGGATTTTTAATACAGTTAAATGTCCCTTCAACTCATTGCAAAACAATAAAGTGTCGTGTCACAATTCTCGAAGTCATTATAACTCGTCTACTTTAAACCATGAACTATCACCCTCGCTTCGAGATGATTTAGAAAACTCTTACCCTTCTTGATCACTCCAATATCATTTTATCAACCAGACAAATTTGACTCCCCATTGATAAAGTTGACCTTCCCCTTGTTTTAAATAGTTAAATTTTACATTTTTGGAGACTCACTAAGTACCCTTCGCAACTCTGGAAATGAGATGTGAATTTTTATTGGTGTACCTTAGTATACGAGGAGTCACCTTGACCTTTGGTTTGACCTGAAATGAACATATGACATCCTTTTGACGCTCTTATAGGAGCCCTATTACACTGGTTTACAGCAGTAGAAAGCTGTTAAATACTGGAAAGTTGGCTGTCATTTTGGACTATCATTTTAAACCTGGATGGAGAAATTACTTCCCCTCTTCGCAAACCTCTAGTGTTTATACTAGACAATTGCATGGAACATTCAGTATAGGAAAGAGCACTTTCCAGGATAGTTTGGTGAAGCCATTTTTTAGGCCTCCGGTCGTAATTTGACGAGGTCAAACTAGTCCAATTTCGTCTTGTCACTCCAGAAAACTTGTTGTCGTTTAAAAATGGTTCTCTAGTTCTTAGTCCCATCGACTCTGATGAATTCTCTTTATATACGGGAACTAGTAGGAGATGTCTCGTTGCGTGCTCCTCAATCGAATGTCATTTTGGACACGATTTTATAGACCCTTGAGCTAACTTTTATCATTTTACAACTGGGTGAACTACGGCCAGTGGCCCCGAAAAACTAGCTGCCAAACGCAAACCGTGCGCTCTTTTTCAATTCCGTCAATTGCTATGAACTCTTGGTATATCTAGGGACACGTAGAAAGTTAATCATGGTGTGCGTGCTCATCAGAAGATAACCTTTGGAAGTAGTTTCTTAGCCTCTGAGCCCATTTTGAACATTTTGTAGCTAGTGAGAAAATGTAAGAATAGAAAGTTGTGGGACCTCGTAGGGTTGCCAAATCACCCTGAAAATGTTTAACACATGTAACCAACTATTTAAACCACTATAATGAAACTTGTTGTGTGTATTAGAAATTTTGACCAAACAATGTTTTCTCTCTCTACCCTTCTCTTTCTCTATCCTTGGTTACAAAAAGAAGCAAAATGAAATGTAATGAATACATGTCTCTAAACCTTTTTGTTTCGATTGCTAATTGTATTTTTTATCTTATGCAAATGGGAAACTAAAAAATGATAATTATGATTGATTAGGGTGGATGCCATGCCAACGATTTAGCGTTGATATCTTGCTCATGTGGGTTTTGCAAGATGGAAGAATGACAACGAAAAAGGCGATGTGTAATTTTATTATTATTAATGTAATTTTTACAAGTCATTGTAAAATGAATAACCGTCTAATGTAGTCTCTTGTTACAAAAAAATAATAATTGAAATTTGTTAATATGTATGAGATGTTAGTTTTAGGGATATCTTAGGAAATGTGCATCTAATCACCAGTTCAATTTGATTCTTAGAGGTGTACGGCAAAAAGGGTTTGATATATTTATAGTAAATGAAATTGAAGTTAATATATTGTATAACTTTCTTAGAATTCAATAAAGAATTAAATTAATTATTGTGTTTTCTTCTTACCTTGTAAACGTAATAAAGAATTTTAATGGGAACACTCAACCCTAATAATGAATTTGTGCATAACTTGCTGCATGTGTGATCCTTTTTACCATATAAGAAATTTAAAACCGTAGAATGAACTTAAGCTTTGCACTCGATGAGACCTCCTAGGTTAGGTAAATAAAACCCTAGTTGGAGTTTACCATCATAGTCATTATGTCTAGTGACATTATTGTGAACCCTTATTTTAGGAATGATATGGTCCAAATTCATCTAGAGTATGCAGTTTCCTTCTAGTTTTGGTAATCACGAGAAGAATGCCCTCTCCTCAGGTCCGATACAAGGTTGAGTGTTGAAGACCGCCTTAGAAGTCACCTTATGAGTCCTTATTCGAAGGAACGATTAAGTGTTGCTACCTTGGTTTCTATCAAAATAACATCTTGGTATTTTCTTGAATGTGGTTTAGTATAAATATGTCCGCCTGCCTTAAACTCTTATATAGTTAAGGCATGGATCATTAAGTGCATATTGGAAGAAACCAAACCTCACTTATTAGGAGGTGTCACTTGTGGTTCATGTATAGTTTACAATTCTTCCAATCATGTACCCCTTCAAGATGTTAGTCAAATACTTCTGTAACTCATGATTACAAAACAATGCTAAGAATGAGACCTTAGTGCGATGTAAGAGCATATCATGTAATGCTTTGCACACGAGATTGGAGATTAGGATTAAGGTCAATCTTGGAGTCCTTATAACTTAATTAAACTTTTTTCATGCGTTGCAAAGAATATAAATTACCTTGGTGTGACCAAACGTCGAGAAAACAAAAGATATACATATAAAAATCAAATTTGGAATTCAACAAGTTATTGAACTATAATAATAATGGTAGCGAAATAACTATTCCATGATTAATAAATGTTCTTGGGGAAAAAGCTATTTCAAATCTGTCTTCCTTAATCCCAAGATTTCATCTTGACATCACGTTAGGTTCACTTATGTAGCAATATTAAATTCTAAAATTTGAATAAGCGTTCGGGAAGCATAATCTTAACATAAGAATGAGAGAGTTAGAATTTTGTACAAAATTTGAAATATGGAAAATACTTATGTAAGTTATGAAGATTGGCATAAGGGTAAGGAGAAAAATCAAATGGTTGAACAATAAGTGAAAGGTGAAACGAATTTTCAGAACATGTAGGTGGAAAAAGGGAGAAATTTTTTCTTACATAATAATGTTATTGGATGTTTAACGTACTCTAGATGTAACCATGGTAATGTTGTGTTGTGGGTTGTCAATCCTTAAGTCCCTTTTTATTGTGGTCGTGTTATTGCTAGTATTTATTTATTGGGAAAAGTGTGGCATCGACATGCCGATGTCATCTGCATGTGTCTATGTGAGTCGATGACTTATGTGATTGTCGCATGTGAGTCGAGTTTTGTACTTGGAGCCCTTACGGTGTTGTGTGTAGTGAGCAATGTAAGTAAAAAAATAAAATTATCCTGGTATTTTACTGTTGTATTTGGGTGTGTAAAATGTGGGCACTACATATGGTATCAGAGTAGAGGTTCATGCTCTTGAACCTCTGGGATGGATTGGAGTTGTGATGATTTTGCATGATAGTGATGGTGTTACATGATGGGTTGCATGATGGTGATGGTGTTTCATGATGGTGATGAATATTGGAAGAGTAATGTGTTTTAAGAGTGATGTCATCTATGTTGTAATTGTGATAATGTGAATGCACATGATGTGTATATCACTTAGTGCAAATTTGTTATCATGTTGATGTGTTGGGGATGGGAGTATTCTCTCTCCTTCGTGTGGATTCTATGAAGGATTCATGTGTGAATTACTACTTGTGATGAGAGTATTGACTATCCTTTTTGTGGATCCAATGAGGAATCCGTGTGTGATGTACCGCCTTGCTTTGTGTGAAAGGAATGATATTATGATTTAATAAGTGTTGAAGCATTTTGACCTTATGTGATGTGAAGATGTATTGATGTATTGCATGACAAAATTGATGTAAAGTGAATCACAGTTTATTGTGATGTCATCACCGTATTGTGATTAGTCATGTGCATCATCATGTTGTTTTGCAATTGACTATATGTTGTAAGGTTAGACATTGTGTTCCTCATACATATAATTCATGTAATATGTGATGGTTCATGTTATGTTTTAGGGGCATATGGTGAGTATGATCCCTAGCGTACAATGATTGCACTTTGGGTGCAGGATGTGGTAATGTGATGTATCGTAACCCGTGAAAGTAATGATTGTGTTGTACCCTATATATTTATATCATGTGTAAGACGTTATGGTTATGGTGCGTGAATCACCATTGTGTTAGTGATGTAGTTATGTGTATGTTGTGGACCTTACACTAGACGACCCTAAGGGGATAAACTGTCAAGAGTGTATGTGTGGAGAAAGGAGGCGTGGACAAGGTTTTCATAATCTTGAGCCGAGTACGAGTGAGGAAGTGGAGTCCAATGAGTGCATAGTTTGGCTCATTAATATCATTTCTTCAGACTAGAAATACTCTTCATGATATGACTTATTTGTATATGGGGATGTTTTGTATAGTCATGTCTTAGTAGGTTGATGCATTTTTCCTTGCTATTATTTATGAAAACCATTTATCACATGACCTCCTACTAACTGTTTTTATGAGATCAAATGTGATGATGTGTGCAGGGAATGATGGAGGTTACTGGTGGATAAGTTTCCCGAGTTCGATGCATGCGGCTGAAGATTATTTCCAAATTGACCTATTAGCTTGGGGTTGACTCTAATGACCCGTAGAAATCTAAGAGTTTTAATTGATATTTGATGAAATGGTGTTTAATGCCATCTGATATGGTGGATCTTGTAACAAACATTATCTATATGAAGACTTTGTCTTCAACACTCGGATACCACTTTTTGATTTATCGAAGAAGATTGTTTGCATACTGCTTCGAATTGTTTTTGATATGTTATGAACTCATTTCAAGTTAATAAAAGCTACGGTATTTTGAGAATCGTGAAGTTGTTGATCACTCTATCCCAAGGAAGAGCAAGGGCCCACTCAACCGAGGAGATACGAGGTTACTTTGAGTTTTTCATGCATACAGTCCTTCGATTAGTTTTACTGCAATTATCATTTGATGAGTTTTTGCATGCATGCTTTGATTAACTGTCCCTATTTTCTCCATTATTGCTTTCACTTAAAGTAGATGCTTTTGTTATGCCAATTTAGTTCATAAACAGTCTTGCTTTCTGTTGAATTCTAGTTATTCAGTTATGGTTTAAATTGTTAAGAATAAGTGTGTGCGTATTTTACTTTACAGTAGAAGATTAGTTGTTGAAATCCATTTCATTGCAAACAGTTGAATTCTGTAGACTTGTATTGAATTTCCATAGATTTTAACTACACTTCCGTAGAAAAGCCACTAAAGCTAAGCAACCCCCAAAAACTCAACACATAACTGGTTCTCCTAGACTCCATTGCATATTGCCTAGGACACAGCCCTAGTTTATAATGACATTGACAAAGAGTATGTCAGTTAAATGATTGGATGAATACAACGACCCATCATTTTTGGTGCCGTTGCCGGGGAACTACATAACCATAAGCTCCATTATTTTATTCCATATGTTATGGGTGTTAATAGAGTTCATATAGGAAACCATTCGTTCTCTCGGACCTTGATTTAAACCAACCAACCTGGATGCATAGGTCACGAGATAACCAAGGGAGATTTATAGCATGCAATATTCAACAAATATCTTTAGATACTTCATAAGAGAGAAACATTGAGAGTGATACAGATTCCAATTCCACTCCTAGAACCTTTTCTGAGCATTCTGTATCCTCTTCACATCATTCTGCAATGGGGGATCTTGGGAATGCTAAAGAACAACCTTTAGGACAAACATTTACATACCCCATTGTCCTCGATGCAGATGAGGATGCACCCATGAAAAAAATCTCACCGTCCATCATCCCCCTCTTTCGAGGAATGACCAAAGAAGACCCTGATCAGTTTCTGGTTGAATTTAAAATCCTATACCAAAAAAATGATTACCGAAATGACAATCAAAAACTCAAATTATTTCCCTCCACTCTCAAAGATTCTACTATGAGATGGTTTATGGGGTTACCATCTAACTCCATTAATTCCTAGGAAGCCATGGAAATAGCCTTCTTGGATAAATACCAAGACTATTGTAGAGGAAGGGATAGGAAGGAGGAGTTTTTCCAAATACGGCAAAAGGAAGATGAGAATCTAGAGGATTATCTGGATAGATTCCTCTTTCTTCATAAATGTAGTGGGTATGAGTTACATGCAGACATCACTAAAACAATCTTTCTGAAAGGACTGGATGAAGAAACCAAAGGATTCTCTCCATCTCATGGGAGGTGGAGACGTGCATAAGCTTACCATGGAACAAATTACTGAGCTATGTAGAAGATATTCTAGAACACGTGGAGGAATAAGAAGGAAACAAACATCCAAGTCTTTGGGTACCTCTAAACTTCTAGAAGAAATGGCCAACATGAAAACAAACATTCTGCTGCAATTAACATCCACCATAGATGGACTCAAGGCAAAAGCCACCCCTGCTAAAGAACCATTGGACATGTATTGCCCTAAATGTCGGAAGAGACACCCCTTGAGAGAATGTCCTTTGGATGTCACAGATATGTGCTTAATCTACGAAGTTACTGACCATGACACTAAACATTGCACACTTTTACCACAATTGAAGGGAGGTTTGAATTCCATCTCTCAAACAAGTGCTGAATTAAATTTTGTCCAGAGACCAAACAATCAGGGTGGGTTCCCATCTAGACCAACTCGTGATCCCCGGAGAATGCCATGGCCAAATCAGCCTCTCAATCTTCTTGGGGACAACCTGAGTGGGCAAACTCAAATTGGATGACTTATCCATATCCACCACCTTGGAAAATCCCTACACTCAGCCGGGGTTGGGCTCTACCACCCATAGCCAATCCTGGCACAATTTGTAATGCCGCAAAAAAAAAAAAACGACGACGACGTTCTAGGAACTTGCTTCCACAAAACACATAACCCAAAACTACGACTAATTTTTTTTTTTTTTGGTTACAATACAAGAATAATGCAGGGGTTTTCCAACCTTTACAATTCATTTACTTACTTGCATTACTTAACTTAGGTTCAAGATTGATAAACTAGATTCCAGGTAAGGAGTATGTATTACACAGTACTTTCAGGGTTCATTAAACAACCGTTCTAAGAAAGATAACAAGGTTAAAAATAATTTAACAAATGTTTTCTATTCTTTCCATTAAGCTTAGTTTTTACATGGTTAACCTTGAACTATGTTAAAATAATACCTTTTTATACTTTGGTGTATAATAATTTATCTAAAACTAATTTTAGGATATAATTTATGTTAATTTTTATAATTAAAATTTTAAAATAGAAATAAATAGGGTAATCATTCAAATTTTCTTTCTTTAATTACAGATAAAGATGACATGCAAAGGCATATACTAAAAGTTGCTTATTTTTCACAGTTCAACAGAACGGATAATTTTAAAGGAACCATTGCTATGAAACTTTACAAAGGCGTCTTCATTTTCAAAATTTATTAGTGAAAGAAGAAAAATCATTTAAAAACAAATTTTATCTGCTGCAAGATTTAAAACAGCGGGTGCAAAACTATAAAGAGAGGAGTTGATGCTTGTTAAATTATTGCGTCTAATTGAACAGATAAAGATGACAAGAGTTTTATTAGTGGAAATACATTCAAATTTATGCTTGAATTTATGGTTGGGGGGTGGGTGGCTCCTGCCATAGCATTAAAAACTCCATCTGCTTGCGTGCTGAAGTCTTCTTGCTGAGCCACACATCTCCCATTTATTTCACCTTAGATTTGTAAATCTTTCACCTTTTGTGGTCGGCCTGCTAGTCTACTCCGCCCTGGCCATGTAGATTTAATGTGGTGGTTATAAGATGAAGCTATAGCTAGCGGGGTGTGTTCTTGCATTAATCCTGCCGCGGCTCGCATGAAAATGGCCGAGGCGCAAAGAAATAAAACAAAGCCTTTTTTTTAGCGCTTAAAACAAGCAGGTTGTCCAACTATGTTGTTATCTGTTCAGTATCGAATGCATCCTCAAATTCAGAATTCTCCTTCAAGATATATTATCAAAATCGATTAAGGGACAGTGAGAGTGTCACGAGGAGACTGAAGAAATTTATTACAAAGATTCTCTATCGAGACCTCGCCTGTTTTACAATGTAGTTCGTGGAGGAGAATCTCAAAGAGGCGGATCTGTTTCATATCAGAATATTCATGGAGCACAGTTTGCTTTGTAATTAAATGAACCTATCAGCGTAAATTTTAGTACAGTCTTATTACATGATGATGTTACAGAGATATATCATCATCTTAATTGTTTTATATTATATGAATGTATGATTTTATATGTATTTTAGCACAGTTCGCTTTGCATTTAGTGCAAATAATCAGTAAATGCCATATAGATTTCTACTGTACAGCTAATTGTTTTTTATTTCCACACTTTCAAATGTTTTTCTTTGCTAAAGAATAAAATAGTCATTTGGATGTATAAGTAACCAAGATCTAATGCATGTATATCCATTAAATAATATTCCAATGTTTTATTTTCCAAATATTTAGGTTTGTATATTTGTATTTATTTTAGTCGTGATGATTACTTTATTGTTTTTAATTTATTCTTTTAGTTTTACACTTTTCTATATTTTCTTTCACGTGTATTATGTAGGAATGGATTTATACTAAGTATGCAAAGGAAAGGATTTTATACTATGTATGCAACCAAATGCTTATAAACTATTTTTATTTATTTTACAAGAAGAGAGAATGCACTAATATTCCCACTTTTCAATACATCTCTTTTAAGTAACAAAATGAAATTTAATATATATATATATATATATATATATATATATATATATATATATATATAGATAAATTTCTCAACATTCCTCAAGAGGGTTTCAACAATATTTCCATTAAGTTTTAAAGCAAGAACTACTAACATTTCAACAAGATCAACATACTCATATGAGGTTCCAAGCCAAGTTAAAGGAGAATAAATAAATTTTCTTTCCTTCAACTTTCAATTCCATCCACATTACAACCTTACTAATGAAGATCAATACAACTTTCCTTCAAAATCTTGTTACAACATTTTCCACTTAATGTGGGAACAAATTTACAATAATGGAAGCTAAAATACAAAGCAATATTACATTTTTCCTCCACTCAAGGTGGGTAAAAATACAAGGTGGTTTCACATTGTCATCAACAAGGCTCCAATGCTACAACATCAACAAGGTAGCTCCTCCAATAGTTTGCTTGATTCACAAAAAATAAGGGGAGAGGCAACGCTCTCCTCCCAACCAAGATACCCAATGGAGAAGAGAAGCCATCCTCTCCATTGGCCCCGAGCCCCAACCACATTACAATGGGAGAAAATCCAACTCATGGCAACTACTAGCTTCCACATAACTTAACATAAAATTTCACAATCATTCCATAATCTTTCAAAACAAAACAACAACTCAACAAGGGGGAAACCATCAAAACAACAAAGTCACAAGGCTTATCAAGAAAGCCATAAGAGTAAGACCTATGGGGAGGCCACTTATGCCTCCCAATGGGAATGGGTGCCACCTAAAAGCCTCCAATGCAAAACAAAATACCCCTAACAACTCTTATGCCTCCCTCAAGTACCCCTTATCCCTTCATTCACTCTTATACCTCCCTCAACTCTTATGGCTCCCCCAAATTAAGAACAATAAGAAAATGCAAGCATTTCTCATACTAGGTGGGCACCCAACCCAAACTCCCTCCTCAAGAAAATGATCTCTTATGCCTCCCTCAAATAAACTCCCCATAGTCTCCTCCCACTCCCAACTTAGGCATTCTACCCATTCCCAACAAGCATTTTGTTGGTCCGAAAATCTGTCGCTTGGACAAATCTATGGATAAACAAGCCAAGTTGTCCAGGGCATAGCCCTCTTTGAGTCAAAGAAAGCAAAACTAGGTTTTATTGCTATTCTACCAGCAGGAATCTTGTGCAAGTCTCACAAATTCTACCTTCGGGGTTTGGGATCTCATCCCAGTAGGGGTGTTTCCGACTGCGAAAAGAAAGGAAAGGAAGAGGGGATGAAGAAAGAGCAGGTCCGAAGGGAGAAAAGAAATGAATTCCAAAGCAGAAAGGTCAGAAGGTTTATGTTTTGGGATTGGTAGTAAATAGAGCCAAACCTACTTGCATAAATGAGCAAAGCAATACTGATGATGAATAAATGACAATAAAACAGAAGCAAATTTAACAGAATAAACACATAGATCAGACATAAGAAAGATCTGATGCAAATAACACACGTATTCAACACAAAGTCTAAATATTGTATTAATAATCCTTCTGTTACAAAAAGCTCAAAGTCTTTTCTCCTCACTTCTATTTTTCATCTGAAAGATATTCACACATGCCCAATACAACAAGTATTGGGGTACTTATAGAAGAAGGAGAGAGAAGAAGGCAAAAAGGAGCCAACCACTTATTTACAAAGATATTTACAAAATATCTAAAAGTCATGTTGACTTTTGACAACTTGATGGATGACATCATCCCATGATGCAACATGGATGATGTCATCATTTGTGTCAACATACTCTAGATATTCCCAAAAAGAAAGTCGAAGAAGAGAGAGAGAGAGAAGAAGAAGGAGGAGAAGCTACTCGTCGTCGTCATCCTGCGGCCGAAAGGGAGTGGACTGCTTTTGCTATTGCTCAGGTGACGAGATATGGAATTGAGAGCGGTATTCCATAAACTTGTTGATCATGGGCCCTAGTTGATCCTGGGAAGGATCCTTGTGCCGCTCACTGATCGCCTCACAAGTCTCCCGCTCATCTATGAGTTTCTCGGGGAGTTTGGAATAGTCTTTTTCCGCTTCAATGAGTAACCCAATGAAGTCCCGACAGGCCAGAAGGTTGTTGATAGACTTTGCATCAAAAGTGACCTCTGCCCCATCCCTGAGAAACGATCTCCTCAAGATCCGGATGGTTTCATCACTTTTCTTAAAGTGAAGGAAGGAGTAAGCAACCCCGCGACATGTTGAGAACGATCCGCTCCATTTGGTGCATCGCGTCTGGGCTTCTTCCTTCACCTTGTTGATCTTTTCTAGGACAAATTCCAGCTGATCCACCCGTAATCCAGTGGACATGATATTGTTGAGGGCCCTGGGATGGCCAAGACGCCGAACTTGACCAGATCTTTGACTCGAACAGTAACATTTGTTGAAAGGTCTCGTGTTGCAGCTAGCATGTTCAAGCTCTTCCGATATGGGTCCCGCTAATGCTTGGAGCTCTTTATTCGCCTTGTTGATGTTCAAATACAAGTCGAGAACTTGGCGATTAATTTTTCACTGTCTTTGAGGATCTTGATCCTCCAAGCAGAAACGCCATACCTTGCTCACCGATCTTTGCATATTCATTAATTTTCTCCCGCCTGTGAGCTTAGAAGTCTCGGCGGCAATTGTGGGAGGCGACCGCCCATTTTCTCGTAAGGCTTGGAGAAGATATTTATTTTGCTCTTTCGCTTGCCTTTTCTCCTCTTTTGTTTCGTGAAGCTTCTTGCAGAGGGCGTCAACTCGCAGAAAGGGCCTCCCCGAAGACTTTCGAGAGACATCCCCATTGTGACTTGGGTCACAAAGATAATCTGGCCGAGATGCAGATCCTTTTTCTCCTTGAGAGGATTGGGGTACACGATCTCCATTACCCTCTCTCCCGAAGCACTTTGAGAGAAGCGTGTGACGGGCTTCTGCTTCTTTTCCCCTTAGATGGGATTACAGAAAAGTCCATCGGAGCGATGGGAACTTTCCTTTTCTGCTGACTTAACTGTTGGGAGATCCAGGCTGGACTTATGGGAGAAGGGCCGGAAACAGAGAAGGGGGCAGCTGTAGTAGAAGAAGGGAAAAACGTGGAGACACGTGGCGGTGGCATGGAGAGAACAGCCGAAGAAGTGCCCATGGGAGGAAGGGATACTACAGCTGAGGAAGACATAGGAAGGGAAGGGAGCTCAGAGATGAGGGAAGAAATGGAGGGGGAAAGATCTGCGAGGGAAGAGAAGATAGACGAAGAAGCGGGGGAATAGTAGAAGAAGGGGGAGAGGACACGACCAAAGGGATGGTCGCTTGAGTCACTCGAGGAGGGGAAGGAAGAGAAGAAGAAGGGACAGAAGGGACCTCGGTTGTTGTAGCAATGCCAACATCCTGAGTGGATGGGCCTATTGGAACATCCTCTTCTGCTTCTTTCTCTGGCGTAACCAGAGTTATGACCTGTTCGGGTGCCGCGGAAGGAGGACTCTCAGGAGCTTCTTCTTGAGTGGTGCTGGATTCACCCTCTATGCCTTTGCCCTTACCTTTAGGCTGTTGTTTAGATCGAGGAGGTGCGTTACCCAATGGGGAGGTTGTGAAATCAACCCCGAGGTAGATTAATCCGTTCATCCGGCACCAATGCTCTGTTCTGCGCAGAGTCTCCTTGACCCTCTCCTCAATCGTCTGAGGTGCCTTAGTTCTATCAATGGCTGAAAAGGCCAATTGTCCCCATCTGTGTTAGTATATACTTGGTCTACTTCATCCTCCGTAGTTTGGAAGCCTTTGGGGACAATTTCTACCCCGTATTGGATGATTTCTGCCAAGGCTAAGCGAGAATGGTCCTTTCTCCTGAGCTCAACCTCATGAATGACGTCGATGTAGATGTCTTCGATCTGAGGGATGTGGATTGGATCTAGCTTAGCCCTTGGCAGACAACTTCTTGGGTCGAAGGTAGGCCTGGCCGGGAAATCATGTTTCAAATTAAGCAGCTCCAGCTCTGCGAACATGTCCTTTGCCTTGTGATGGGTAAGGCATGTATATCTACCCACTGTGAGGGGGAAAGGAGTTCCACCCTTCTTTCTTTTGAGGCACTTCTCATGATAGGTGATCAGCTGCCTTGACAGCTCTAGCAGAATCAGCTTGGGTCCAGCATACCTCGGCAGTCTAGTTGGCTCTCCCAAGAAGTTGGCTGCCCTCAGATAGGTGAACGTGGGAAATTGGGTGAACAGGGCCCCCCATTTCTCAGTGGCTGCCACTATGCTCTTGGTCGTGTGACCGTAAGTCATATTTGGCCTCAACAGGCAGATGATGTGGTAGAAAAACACATCGTTGATCTTTGTGAATTGAGGGATGCTATTTTCCAGCCTCAACTCTGGGTAGTATTCATATATTTTGACCTGAGGCCAAACCCCACTCCGCATCAGGCCTGGGTAGTCTCTTTCTGATGCTGCAGCGTAAACAACATAGGAATTCATGTAAATCTCCTCGTCAGTTGTATTGAATTGTTGAAGCTGCTCGAGATTGTGCCGCTTATAATCTCCGCCCATTCAAGCGCTGATCGGGCATATTCTTATTCATGGTCTCTAAGTACCGCAAAGATCCATTTATGGAAAAAGTGGGCGTCGAAGCCCAAAGACCCCTACTCAGAATGTGATGGTGTCACTGAGCTCCTCCGAAAAATCACTGCGGTGAATGATTTGTGGCCATCGGGTCACTACCTTTTTGTTTTTCAAATAGACCTCGTTCATCAGCTGCATGCACTGATCTTCATTGTCGTCCCAGGCCTTAATACAATCCTCTCGGCTGACGGCCACAAAGTGCCGATGATGAGGAATGCCGAGTATTATTTCAAAGTGGCGGGCAGTGAGGTTAATGATGACCTCGCCCTTGTCATTTACGACACACCTTGTGTCCTTGTTGTAGCACCGGGCAACCACCATCATGAATTCATTGTTGACGGTGCTGACTGGGATTCCTCCAGCGAAGTGTAGGGCACTGCCCATTAGTTTGTCCATCCATGGACTTCTTGTTACCTTCTGAGTCCTGACCCAGAATTCCTCCATATCAATGTGACCCAACTCTGAGTCTCTGATGTCTAGGTCGCATTCGGCCTGGGAGTCGGGCATTCTGACCCTCTGATATTTATATTTCATCTCTTCTTCTATAAGTTTGGCCTTGCCTTTGGATTTGGTAGGTCTCTTGCTTGATGTAGACATATGTTCTTCTGAGCTTAATTGCTGATCTGCACGAAGAAGAAGCGAGACCCAATGCAAAAAGGTTGTATTAGTCATTTGATCTTCCATTGAAGTGTTAACAGAAGAAAGAGTTAGCAATTTTGAGGTTTAGGGCGCAGGCGCATGAAAGCTGCAGCTTACAGGGCTAAATAGGTAAGGCGCACAGAAAAAAGGTGTTGCAAGGGTTAAATCAGTGCCAAAGGCGCATGGCGCATAGATACTGCAGGGTACATTTTGTAAAGGGCGCATGGAGATTTGGTGTTACATAGGGATAGGATGCGCCAAAGGCGCATGTATTTTTCATGTTGCGTGGAAAATTGGTGCGCCAAAGGTGCATGTATTGTTTGTGTAACATGAACTTTTCGTGCGCCAAAGGTAACTTGGCGCGGCGCACAGAGGGTCTACACAACATGATGTTGCTGTAATGAGGAATGTGCCTGCGCCGTTATAGCTTTGTACTTAGCACGTATGAAAGGGGTGTTTCATGGATGCTGGGTGCGCCAAAGGGTGCACGAATCTTTTGTGTTGCATCCAAATTTGATGTGCTTAAGGGGGCACACGGGAAGCAGTTGCAGCATGTGAGAGAAATGCGCCATGAGGGCGCATCTTTTTATGATGTAACAGAGGCGACAGATGCGCCAAAGGCGCAACTATTTTTGATGTTGCATAGCAAGTTTATGCGCCACAGGTGAAAATGGTTTTTAGGTCTGTTCATTCTCTCAGAGGGGTTTCCACATAAGTTTTAGCTTTCTCAAGGTTCATATGAAGGAGTGCAATACCAAGAAGGATCATCAAGCCAACATCATTTTTAGGACAGAGCTTCTTCTTCCAGCAGATCTGGAAAGAGGAGGAAATGTGGAAGGACAAAGAAAAGGGGGGCAAGATCATAATCTATTCTCTTCATCCTACTGAACCATCCTAGCAATCAAAATCCACAAAAACAAAAAGCACGAAAGACTGAAAACCACTTACCCGATATAAACGATGAAAAAGTGTGAGAACGGGTCCACAACGTGTTGAAAGCGACAGGGTAGATACTGACAAGTTCAGAGAAAATATCACGTGTTTTGCATTGGTGATAATGACAATGCAGACGCGCCTATATATAGGTGAAGAAGTAATAAATGTGCCACCAACTTTTCAAGTGGCGCATGAAAAGCATTGTCGACATAAGGAAGCATGCGCCCTTTGGCGCACCAAAGCACTTGACAACACGAAGATATGTGCACCTTTGGCGCACCGAAGTGGTGTTGACATAGAAAATGTGCACTGAGGCGCACCAAAAAGAGCACAACAAAAGTGTTGCATGCGTGTCAGAAGGCGCATGCACCTTGGTGCACGCAGGAAAGCTCAACATAGAAAGGCGCACCAAAATGCCTGTTGACATAGGAAAATATGTGCCAAAGGTTTAAAGGGGGCGCATCAAAAGTTGATGTTGCATAGTCATTCCATGCGCCCAGCCAAAAGACCAAAAATGACTAAGTTCGGAAAACTAGATTTCCCTGGAAAAGGGATTTTGCAACGTTCCGAACGCAAGGGATCCCCGACGAGGGATCGAACAAAATTTTCGGTATGGTTATCGGTAAAATTGCCCTTGTCAATTTTACGGGATAACAGCTGGCTCTTTCTAGGGACTATCCCTGAGCAAACTCGGGGGTAGAGAATCCCAGATCTCATGTGCCTATCCATTGGGTAACAGAGTCAAAAACAAGGGCGACCGGAGGGAGAACAAAGGAAACACACACAAAACGAAAGCAAACACACGACGAAAACAAACACACAACTAAAGCAAACTGTACAAAGAAGAGAGCAAGCTCTACTTCTTGAAATTTTCGATGTTTCCCGCTATAAGGAAGCGGGAGCTCGGTTCCATCCAGATATGAGAGATAGAAACTATTCTCTCCGTTGAGCTGCTTGATCTTGAAGGGCCCTCTCCACAGGGAATCAAACTTTCCGTGCATGCCCTTTGGCTCTCTTCGCTTGTCCCACAGAAGGACGAGGTCTCCCACCTGGAAATTCCTTTGCTTAGCTTTTTTATCAAATAATCTCTTGACTTGATTCTGATGTTCGGTGATCCTGTCGACCACTCTTACTCTCTTTTCTTCGAGCTCTGTCAGATACATGATCCTCTTTTCAAGAGAATTTTGGAAAGTTTCATCTTCGATAGCTCGTGCCAAGCGCAGAGCAGGAAGTTCAGCAGAAATGGGAAGCTCGGCATCAGTGCCATATAACACTTGAAAGGTGACATACCGAGAGACCTCTTGGGAGTAATACGATCGGCCCACAAAGCGTTGTACAAAGACTTGTGCCACATTCATTGATTCTCATCCACTAACTTTCGTATGATGGTCACCAAGTTCTTGTTACTGGATTCCGCCCGACCATTTCCCTGAGGGTAATAATCTGAGGCATGAGCCAAAGTTATCCCATATTCATAGAAAACTAATAACTTCTCGCGAGGAGAAGTTAGAAGCATTATCAGCAACAATCTTGTTGGGAATGCCAAACCTGACAATGATATTTTCTTTAATGAAATTGCAAACAACCTCAGAAGTGGCATGTTCGACAGGTATGGCTTCCACCCACTTGGTGAAGTAATCCGTTGTTGTAAGGACATAACTATGTCCGGCACTCGATTGAGGATTGAGGGCACCAATAAAATCAATTCCCCATTGCCTGAATGGTTCGTTGACAATGACAGGCCTAAGGGGAAAAGTAGCCAACTTGGGCTTGCCGAAGAACTGCTGGCAAGGTTCACACTTTGCCACCCAGTGTGTCAGTATCTTGAAGAGCGTCGCCAATAAGTACTGCTCGATGATCTTATGTGTCGTCACGAGGAAGAGAAATGACCTCCACAGTCTGAATTATGAAAACTTTCGAGTAACTTTACCTGTTGTGGTTTGTCAACACATCGCAAAAAGACGCCATCTATCCCACGTTTATATAAACCGTCATCCCAGATGACATATTTAGCTGCTCTGAGCTTTATAGTGCACTTCTCCTTTGCAGTTAGGTGCACTGGGCATTCGCCGTAGGTGAGGAAGAAAGCAATATCGGAATACCATTCATCACTAGTCGCAACAAATAAGACCAGAGGCAGTGAATCAGGTTTTTCCAGCCGGTCTTGTGCTTCATCGGTGTAGTCATCCTTTTCATCAGGGTTTTCTGAATCTTTGTTTTCAGCCATAAGCTGACATAGGCCCTTGCCCCTTACCAGCTTGGTTGGTTTAATATCCAGGTCGTACTCCTGAACCTTCGCAATCCAATTTCCTCGCAAGCTTCCTAACTCCTGTTGAGTTAGAATTGATTTGACCGCCGTGTCGGGACCAGTACTACCGTGTGAGAGTTTAGAATGTAATACCTGAAATTTTTCACTGCTTTGACAACGGCGAAGGCATGCTTTTCCAGTCGAGACATTTTTAGTTCATGAGGCTTGAGGGGAGAGCTCATGAACGCAATCGGAGATTCAACATCCTCCGAATTCTTTTGCATCAAGATTACGTGCATACGTATGCTCGGGATGCGTAACTATACATGATGAAGTCCTTGGAGAAATCGGGACATACCAGGACTGGTGCGTGAGCAACGGAAGCTTTTATTTCTTCAAATGACCTTTTTCCTTCCTCGCTCCACCGGAAAGTTGGTGACCCCTTCATCATGTTCAATATGTGATGAGTCTTCTCAGCAAAGTCAGGAACAAAACGCCTGAGAAAGTTCACCTTTCCGAAGAAAGAATGAACGCCAGTCTTACTTGTAGGCAGAGTAAGGCTCTGAATAGCCTTAACTCTTTCGGTATCTATCTTCATTCCTTCCTTACTAACAACATGTCCCAGCAACTTTCCTTCCGTGACTCCAAAAATAGACTTTTTTGGGTTTAGGGAGATCCCATGTTCTCGGCACCTGGCCAATACTTGCTCCAAATGATCACAATGATCATTTCGTTGTTTAGAGAACACAGTTAAGTCATCTAGATAAACCACAATGACCTTCCCCATCATACCTTTGAATGCAAAGTCCATGGCCCACTGAAAAGTGGCGCCAACATTAGTTAGGCCAAAAGGCATCCTACTGTAGGAAAATGTACCCCAGGGAGTAGTGAATGCTGTTTTAAATTGATCTTCAGGTGAAACTTCAATCTGATTATAGCCTGAAAAACCATCAAGCATGGACAACATCTCTGATCCAGTTACTGCTTGCAGAACTTGATCCATTATGGGAAGTGGGTAGTTGTCTTTTAAGGAAGCTTGATTCAAATTTCAAAATCTACGCATATGCGTATTTCACCATTTTTCTTGCGCACTGGCACAATATTTGCTACCCAAGTACTGTGATGGATAGGAAAGATGATTCTCGCATCCAACATTTTCTGAATTTTGGCCTGGATGGTGCCTGAGATCTTAGGATTATAATGCCTCTGCTTCTGGCGAAAGGCTTTGACATCTTCTTTCAACGGGATGTCATGCTTTGACGCCCTTTGCTTAAAAGACTTTAGATCGGCATAGGACCATGCCAATACATCCATGTATTTCTTCAAAGAACTTGACAAATTTTCACTTCTCTTCAAAGTGCAACATTTTCCAATGTTCACAAATCATGGTGCTCCACCGAACCTATATTGACCGGTTCGGTTTCTGGGGATGAGTCAGGATCACCTCGCCTCTTCTTTTTCACAAAATGATCATGCCTGTCGAACAACCGCTCCAGAGAAACTAGGCCCTTTGGAATTTTATTTCCTTTGAGCTGACATATGCCGTCGTTCCCTTCATTCATCGCCTTGATTGGTGACTGATTCACGGCAAGTGGAAGTAGATCCTTCAAAGTGCAATTCTTTAAAATTTTCCGCCTTCTCTAGAAAGGCAATGAGTTGATTATCATCGTTGAACACTTGCCAATGCTGAGAATTGTCTGGCACGCTCAGGCGGAAAACCACCTCAATGGTGTATTTGTTTGTTTTCAAACCTGGGTGAGGGAGCATGAGGGATGCTGAAACAGCCAATGAATCGGCCATGTCATTTTGAGCTCTTGGAATGGATTCAATTGAAAAAGCATCAAACTCTTCAATGCTGTCCCATACCGCATTACGGTAATGCCTGAGCCTTTCATTCTTCACTTGGTAAATCCTTTTAACTTGATTTACAACTAGCTCTACATCACCTTGCACTTTCAGATTCTTAATCCCTCTCTCTCTTGCTGCCTGCATGCCGAGCAACAAAGATTCATACTCAAAGATTATTTGTGTTAAAAACTACAACTTGAAAGAGAGAGGAATGACTTCTTCCTCGGGAGATATTAAGACGGCTCCGCGCCACATCCACTAGTTGCACAGAATGCCATCAACCGTAAGGTCCGATCTTATTAAGATCTCCTTCTTGAATGAGAACAACCATTTTGTCAGACTTGGTAGACAAGAAATAGTTCCCCATCCCTGATGATTCAAAAAGGATTTGAGCTTTGGGGTCCTCAGAGCTAGTAACTAAGTACTTCTTTTGTGATTCTGGCTCCAAAGTCTGCATTACACCTTTGACGGGGATTCTAGCCTTAGACCAATCCATATGAATCTCTCCACCAACTTCACTGCAAAAACTTCTTCCCAGCAAAATTTCGTAGGCTGCCGGAATGTCGGCAACGAGGACGGTCATCTTTACTCTTTTATCTGGGAACACCGCAAATGTAAATTGTGTGTCTTTGATTTGACCAATTAATGGAACCTGCTTGGTTTCCAAGGAATAACATCTGCCAAAAGGCTTGGTAAGGGTGAGGCCCAAAGCATGGGCAGAATTTTTCCGCATGATGACATTATCGTAAGCTTCGAATCAATTATGCAGTTACTCAACTTGTGACCATTGATTAGGAGGGAGAGATAGAAAGGCTCTATCTTGCCTGATGCGATGCATGTTGAAGCAACATTTATGTGGGATTCAGGAGGAGTGGAAAGGATTCCTTTTGGGGAAACTTGATTAGATACAACAGCTTGACTTTGAATATACTTGGTCAATCTTACAAGCTGTTCGGGATTTGACTGAAGGTACTTAGCTTCAGACATTTGGATCTTGGTCTTTTTTGCATGATCTATGATATCAAATGCGGCCAAGGGTTGCGTTGGTGAAGGAATGAGTCCCTCACTTCGCGATGGTGGAATAGGATTACTGGTCTTGGTAGGAACATGAGAGGACTGATTTGGAGGAGAGATGGGGGGAAAAGATTTCCTTGTAAAAGACTTAACAGGGAGCTGAGTAGGAAGAGGATTACCTCTTTTAGCAATGGTTGGAGGTGCGTTTGACACGACCTTCTCCTTTTGCACATGGGCAGCGACCTCTGCTTCTTTTCCTTGCGAGCGGTAAAAACAACATATGATTGTCCGCTCGCATAGCCCTGTGTACCTTCCTCTTCATCAGATTCTTCCTCATCAAATTCCATATATCCGATAGTAGAGTCGCCAGTCGGCTCACCGATGTCTTGATCATCTTCGTCCTGAGACATAGGTTCTTCATAATACTGCTCTTCTTCTTCAATTTCAGCCAAAGCGTTGACCGGAGGAGCCTCAAGTGCCAAAATGGAGCAATTGCGAAGTAAGCGCCTTTGTGAAATATTGTTAGGAATGAAATTCCTCCGCGGAATATCCCGGTATGAGGAACTGGGGGAAGCCTGGGCCAACTGCTTCTTCAATGCAAGCAAGTCGTTCACCATCTTTTGAAAGGCTAGATCAGATGAAGTAGTGGGCGAAGGGCCCGAAGATTTAGGCTTGGATGATTCCTTTTTCAATTCGCCAGATATTATCAAATTATCTTCTATTCGAATGGCAGTGGCTTGGGCGAGAATCAAGGTAGCCACTCGCTCTTGAAGGAGCAAGAAACTAACTTTTGAGCTCATAGCGTTTACGAAGAAACACTTTTGATTTTCCGGTGTTGGAAGCATGGCAACAGGGACACGGTTGATTAATGCATTGAACCTGGCGATAAAATCACGCATGGTCTCATTTTCCTCCTTCTTCAGGTGAGTGATCCATGATAATAATGCAAATGCATCTTCTGAAGGTTTGTACCTGTCTTCAAAAGCATCCCGCAAGGTGGCCCAACTAGTAATAGATCCGGCTAGTAAATGCTGAAACCATTCAGCTGCAGGTCCTTGTAGAGTTTCCAGAAAAAGGTGAACCGACACATCCTCATGAGTTACATCCAGGATACTGCATGACATGATGAATGCAGATATGTGGGAATCCGTGCTTTGATTTCCGCTCCCATCGAATTTGGGAAAATTCTTTCGGTTTTCGTGAGGGAGCGCGTGAACTGGATGTGGTAAAGCCAAGGGACCCATAGCATTTCCCCATGGTACCACCATTTGAAAAGCCGGAAAAAGAACACGAGCTGGAAGTGTGGTTCCGCTGAGTAACAAGGCACTACAAAGGGATGTGGATGCCCCTTGCGAAAGATTCTTCCTTCGTGGAGGTGAGACACTCCTGGATGACCGGTCAGCCGAGCTTAGCGTTGAAAAACGTGTCGGTGTTACACTGAAATTGTGCCTTTGAAGCAAATTGAAAGTAGGATCAGTTTCTCCACGAGCTCTTCTACTACGCGTAAAGGGTTCACCTACCAGCGTGTCTTCCCGATCTGCGATTTTGTAGCGCTGATTCAAAATTTCTTTTTGGCTGTACTTGCTGATTTTCTGGCTTTTCTGGCAAAAACCAGCAGCATGTACTTTTCTAAATATTTAAAAACTATCCTCTTCAGAAAACCGATTGCGGTTAATGACAAATAACAGTGAGGATAAAATGGCAGAGAAGATTAGCAAGCTGATTTTCGATCTAATTTTGACTTTTTCAAAGGGTTTCAAACTTTTGGTAAATAGTCAAAAACTCAGATCTATGGCAAAATACTGATTTTTATAAAAACTCAGCGAACTAAAGGTCTCCAACTAGGCCAGATCTATGGATCTCAGAAGAATTTTTCAATTTGGAGCACCTTTGCAAAATTTCAGATTTTTAACAAAAATTTCAAGTTTGCAAACAGGCGGTGATTTTTCTGATTTTCTATCCTACCACCATCATAGATCTGATAGATCTATTCGATCCCCAGCGGAGTCGCCAAAAACTGTTGGTCCGAAAATCTGTCGCTTGGGCAGATCTATGGATAAATGAGCCAACAAAGTGCAGTGGGGCATAGCCCTCTTGAGTCAAAGAAAGCGAAACTAGTTTATTGCTATTCTACCAGCAGGAATCTTGTGCAAGTCTCACAATATTTTGCCTTCGGGGTTTGGGATCTCATCCCAGTAGGGTGTTTCCGACTGCGAAAAGAAAGGAAAGGAAGAGGGGATGAAGAAAGAGCAGGTCCGAAGGGAGAAAAGAAATGAATTCCAAAGCAGAAAGGTCAGAAGGTTTATGTTTTGGGATTGGTAGTAAACAGAGCCAAACCTACTTGCATAAATGAGCAAAGCAATACTGATGATGAATAAATGACAATAAAATGTAAGCAGATTTAACAGAATAAACACATAGATCGTACATAAGAAAGATCTCGATGCAAATAACACACGTATTCAAAGACAAAGTCTAAATATTGTATTAATAATCCTTCATCATAAAAAAGCTCAAAGTCTTTTCTCCTCACTTCTATTTTTCATCTGAAAGATATTCACATGCCCAATACAACAAGTATTGGGGTATTTATAGAAGAAGGAGAGAGAAGAAGGCAAAAAGGAGCCAACCACTTATTTACAAAGATATTTACAAAATATCTAAAAGTCATGTTGACTTTTGACAACTTGATGGATGACATCATCCCATGATGCAACATGGATGATGTCATCATTTGTGTCAACATACTCCAGATATTCCCAAAAAGAAAGTCAAGAAGAGAGAGAGAGAGAGAAGAAGAAGAAGGAGGAGAAGCTACTCGTCATCGTCATCCTGCGGCCGAAAGGGAGTGGATTGCTTTTGCTGTTGCTCAGGTGACGAGATATGGAATTGAGAGCGGTATTCCATAAACTTGTTGATCATGGGCCCTAGTTGATCCTGGGAAGGATCCTTTTGCCACTCACTGATCACCTCACAAGTCTCCCGCTCATCTATGAGTTTCTCGGGGAGTTTGGAACAGTCTTTTCCACTTCAATGAGTAACCCAATGAAGTCCCGACAGGCCAGCAGGTTGTTGATAGACTCTGCATCAAAAGTGACCTCTGGCCCCATCCCTTGAGAAACGATCTCCTTGAAGATCTGGATGGTTTCATCAGCTTTTCTTAAAGTGAAGGAAGGAGTAAGCAACCCTGGCGACATGTTGAGAACGATCCGTTCCATTTGGTGCATCGCGTCCAGGGCTTCTTCCTTCACCTTGTCGATCTTTTCTAGGACAAATTCCAGCTGATCCACCCGGTAATCCAGAGTGGACATGATTTTGTTGAGGGCCCTGGGATGGCCGAAGACGCCGAACTTGACCAGATCTTCGACTGAACAGTCGAACATTTGTTGAAAGGTCTCGTGCTGCAGTCTAGCATGTTCCAGCTCTTCCGATATGGGTCCCGCTAACGCTTGGAGCTCTTTATTCGCCTTGTTGATGTTCAAATACAAGTCAGAGAACTTGGCGATTACTTTTTCACTGTCTTTGAGGATCTGGCTCCTCCAAGCGGAAACGGCCATACCCTACTCGCCGATCTTTGCATATTCATTAATTTTCTCCTGGCTCAGAAGCTCAGAAGTCTCGGCGGCAGTTGTGGGAGGCGCACTGCCCATTTTCTGTAAGGCTTGGAGCAGATATTTATTTTTCTCTTTCAGTTGCCTTTTCTCCTCTTTTGTTTCCTGAAGCTTCTTGCAGAGGGCGTCAACTGCAGAAAGGGCCTCCCCCTGAAGACTTTCAGAAGACATCCCCATTGTGACTTGGGTCACAGTATAATCTGTCGGAGACAGATCCTTTTTCTCCTTGAGAGGATTGGGGTACACGATCTCCATTACCCTCTCTCCCGAAGCACTTTGAGAGAAGCGTGTGACGGGCTTCTGCTTCTTTGCCCCTTAGATGGGATTACAGAAAAGTCCATCGGAGCGATGGGAACTTTCCTTTTTTACTGACTTAACTGCTGGGAGATCCAGGCTGGACTTATGGGAGAAGGGCCGGAAACAGAGAAGGGGGCAGCTGCAGTAGAAGAAGGGAAAAACGTGGAGACACGTGGCGGCAGCATGGAGAGAACAACCGAAGAAGTGCCCACGGGAGGAAGGGATACTGCAGCTGAGGAAGACATAGGAAGGGAAGGGAGCTCAGAGATGAGGGAAGAAATGGAGGGGGAAAGATCTGCGAGGGAAGAGAAGATAGATGAAGAAGCGGGGGAATAGTAGAAGAAGGGGGAGAGGACACGACCAAAGGGATGGTCGCTTGAGTCACTCGAGGAGGGGAAGGAAGAGAAGAAGAAGGGACAAAAGGGACCTCGGTTGTTGTAGCAATGCCGACATCCTGAGTGGATGGGCCTATTGGAACATCCTCTTCTGCTTCTTTCTCTGGCGTAACCAGAGTTATGACCTGTTTGGGTGCCGCGGAAGGAGGACTCTCAGGAGCTTCTTCTTGAGTGGTGCTGGATTCACCCTCTATGCCTTTTCCCTTGCCTTTAGGCTATTGTTTAGATCGAGGAGGTGCGTTACCCAATGGGGAGGTTGTGAAATCAACCCCGAGGTAGATTAATCCATTCATCCGGCACCAATGCTTCTCACGTGAGTCTCCTTGACCCTCTCCTCAATCGTCTGAGGTGCCTTAGTTCTATCAATGGCTGGAAAAGGCCAATTGTCCCCATCTGTGTTAGTATATACTTGGTCTACTTCATCCTCCATAGTTTGAAGCCTTTGGGACACAATTGCTACCCGTATTGGATGATTTCTCCAAGGCTAAGCGAGAATGGTCCTTTCTCCTGAGCTCAACCTCATGAATGACATCGATGTAGATGTCTTCGATCTGAGGGATGTGGATTGGATCTAGCTTAGCCCTCGGTAGACAACTTCTTGGGTCGAAGGTAGGCCTGGCCGGGAAATGAAGGTAGGCCTGCCGGAAATCATGTTTCAAATTAAGCAGCTCCAGCTCTGCGAACATGTCCTTTGCCTTGTGATGGGTAAGGCATGTATATCTGCCCACTGTGAGGGGGAAAGGAGTTCCACCCTTCTTTCTTTTGAGGCACTTCTCATGATAGGTGATCAGCTACCTTGACAGCTCTAGCAGAATCAGCTTGGGTCCAGCATACCTCGGCAGTCTAGTTGGCTCTCCCAAGAAGTTGGCTACCCTCAGATAGGTGAACGTGGGAAATTGGGTGAACAGGGCCCCCCATTTCTCGCTGGCTGGTCGCCACTATGCTCTTGGTCGTGCGACCGTAAGTCATATTTGGCCTCAACAGGTAGATGATGTGGTAGAAAAACACATCGTTGATCTTTGTGAATTGAGGGATGCTATTTTCCAGCCTCAACTCTGGGTAGTATTCATATATTTTGACCTGAGGCCAAACCCCACTCCGCATCGTGCCCGGGTCTCTTTCTCGATGTCAGCAAGTAAAGGGTGAAACAACATAGGAATTCATGTAGAATCTCCCTGTTGTATTGAATTGTTGAAGCTGTTCGAGATTGTGCTGCTTATAATCTCTGCCCATTCGAAGCGCTGATCGGGCATATTCTTATTCATGGTCTCTAAGTACCGCAGCATCCATTTATGGAAAAAGTGGGCGTCAGGAAGCCCAAAGACCCTGCTCAGGAATGTGATGGTGTCACTGAGCTCCTCCGAAAAATCACTGCGGTGAATGATTTGTGGCCATCGGGTCACTACCTTTTTGTTTTTCAAATAGACCTCGTTCATCAGCTGCATGCACTGATCTTCATTGTCATCCCAGGCCTTAATACAATCCTCTCGGCTGACGGCCACAAAGTGCCGATGATGAGGAATGCCAAGTATTATTTCAAAGTGGCGGGCAGTGAGGTTAATGACGACCTCACCCTTGTCATTTACGACACACCTTGTGTCCTTGTTGTAGCACTGGCAACCACCATCATGAATTCATTGTTGACGGTGCTGACTGGGATTCCTCCAGCGAAGTGTAGGGCACTGCCCATTAGTTTTTCCATCCATGGACTTCTTGTTACCTTCTGAGTCCTGACCCAGAATTCCTCCATATCAATGTGACCCAACTCTGAGTCTCTGATGTCTAGGTCGCATTCGGCCTGGGAGTCAGGCATTCTGACCCTCTGATATTTATATTTCATCTCTTCTTCTGTAAGTTTGGCCTTGCCTTTGGATTTGGTAGGTCTCTTGCTTGATGTAGACATATGTTCTTCTCGAGCTTAATTGCTGATCTGCACGAAGAAGAAGTGAGACCCAATGCAAAAAGGTTGTATTAGTCATTTGATCTTCCATCAAGTGTTAACAAGAAAGAGTTAGCAATTTTGAGGTTTAGGCGCAGGGCGCATGAAAGCTTTCACTTACAGGCTAAATGGGTAAGGCGCACGTAAAAGGTGTTGCAAGGGTTAAATCAGTGCCAAAGGCGCATGGCGCATAGATACTGCAGGGTACATTTTGTAAAGGGCGCATGGAGATTTGGTGTTACATAGGGACAGGATGCGCCAAAGGCGCATGTATTTTTCATGTTGCGTGGAAAATTGGTGCGCCAAAGGCGCATGTATTGTTTGTGTAACATGAACTTTTCGTGCGCCAAAGGTAACTTGGCACGGCAAATACACGAGGGTCTACACAACATGATGTTGCCGTAATGAGGAATGTGCATCGCCGCCATTATAGCTTTTGTACTTAGCGCGTATGAAAGGGGTGTTTCATGGATGCTTGGGTGCGCCAAAGGGCGCACGAATCTTTTGTGTTGCATCCAAATTTGATGCGCTTAAGGGGGCGCACGGGAAGCGGTTGCAGCATGTGAGAGAAATGCGCCATGAGGGCGCATCTTTTTATGATGTAACAGAGGTGACAGATGCGCCAAAGGCGCAACTATTTTTGATGTTGCATAGCAAGTTTATGCGCCACAGTGAAAATGGTTTTTAGGTCTGCTCATCTTCTCGAGAGGGGTTTCCACATAAGTTTTAGCTTTCTCAAGGTTCATATGAAGGAGTGCAATACCAAGAAGGATCATCAAGCCAACATCATTTTTAGGATAGAGCTTCTTCTTCCAGTAGATCTGGAAAGAGGAGGAAATGTGGAAGGATAGCAAAGGGGGGGCAAGATCATAATCTATTCTCTTCATCCTACTGAACCATCCTAGCAATCAAAATCCACAAAAAAAAAGCACGAAAGAAGAAAAAACCACTTACCCGGATATAAATGATGAAAAAGCGTGAGAACGGGTCCACAACGTGTTGAAAGCGACAGGGTAGATACTGACAGGTTCAGAGAAAATATCACGTGTTTTGCATTGGTGATAATGACAACGCAGACGCGCCTATATATAGGCGAAGAAGTAATAAATGTGCCACCAAATTTTCAAGTGGCGCGTGAAAAGCATTGTCGACATAAGGAAGCATGCGCCCTTTGGCGCACCAAAGCACCTGACAACACAAAGTTATGTGCACCTTTGCACACCGAAAGTGATGTTGACATAGAAAAATGTGCGCCCGAGGCACACCAAAAAGAGACGCAACAAATGTTCTGTCGTCAGGAAGGCGCATGCGCCTTGGCGCACGCAGGGAAGCTTTAACATAGAAAGGCACACCAAAATGCCATTGACACGAGAAAATATGTGGCAAAGGTTTAAAGGGGGTGCATCAAAAGTTGATGTTACATAGTAATTCCATGCGCCTAGCCAAAAGACCAAAAATGACTAAGTTCGGAAAACCAGATTTCCCGGAAAAGGGATTTTGCAACGTTCGAAATCGTAAAGGGATCCCCGATGAGGATCGGAACAAAATTTTCGGCATGGGGTTTTAAGAGGTGTTGGAAAATTTTGACTTATCCCATTAAGCTTCCAAATTTGGCCTCTAAGGCCAAATTCGAAGTTTCCCATGTGGGGTAGAGTGTGCTACACCAAAACTCAAACACACATCATTCCACACAAAATCCAAAGTAAATCAAGCCTAATAAATGAACTCTCTTTTGGTCACATCTTTTAATTAGTTTAGGACAAATTCAAATTAACTTAATTAAGACACTACAACCCATGACTAATAAAGGGGGTAAACACCAATCCAAAGAATATGAATAATAACACAAGTTAAATTTCACTTATCCGAGAGCAACACATACTAACATAATAAAAAAGGAAAATTAAAACAAAACAACACATGACCCCTAGGTCACAATTTTTTCCCAACCAAATACTTCCAACACACACACAATTACTTGTTGCCATGGTGACCTTAGTTGGATTCTTCTCGAATTCCGATGTGGTTGGTCTCCACTCCCCAATATTGTTGTGAATATAATATACCCGCAGTAACGGATAATACCTCCTTGCAACGCTACCTTTGTATGGCCAGCATTAAAACATGGTTGAAGATATAATGGTCACAAGTTGAATCCTGGACAATTTGGCTGGTAAGAAATATTTCTCCTTCTTGGATGGGTTTAGTGGGTATAATCAAATTAGTATTGCCGCTTTGGGCATGATCGGATAAGAATACTTTTATGTGCCCTTGAAGAAGTCTTGTTATCAAAATTCACCCCAGAGCTGAAGTAATTTTGATAACATACATCGAATATTCAAGTCCTGGGACGCAGCAAATTGATTGATTCAGAGCAAACATCATGTTTGACAAAAGAGGTTCTCTCGTGGATATTTTTCTAACTCCCATCTGTTCTGACAAACTATCCGAAGAAGGAGGGAGCAAGCTCGAGAAAATGCAAAAAAAGTTGCCGAGTTGTCAGAGAAAGCAAGTAGGTTGATCCGAGAAAAATCGTGAAAATTGGCTAAGTCCTCGCTCAAGGTCACCTTTGGGACATGTGGGACAGAGAGAAGACGTGGATCGGCCGAAGAGCCTCTAAGGCGGCCAAATCTAAGCATTTAGGACAATCGGGCCGAGAAGAGAGCTACGCGGCGAGCGCGAGAAGCCGATCCTCGACTCAAAGAGGAAAAAAAAAACTAATCTACACAAGAAGCTTGATTCTTGAGAGGGACCAGGCTTCATTGATTCGGGACAAGAGTACGCGAAGGACCCAAACCGCCGTTCGGTCAAAATGGGAACAAAGAAGTGCTTAAGCACACTCTGCATGTCTAAAAGCATTTGGGACATCTCTTGGGATAAAGGACCCGGGTTTCAAGTGGCTGAAAGGATCGGATCCGAACTCCATGAGGAACTTGAGTCCATCTAGAAAATGACAAAGTGGGACAAGTGGGATAACAAAGGTATTCAAGTCGAACCGGATTGATTCAGAAAACATCATGTGGTTCGGTTCTCTCGAAATCAACACAAGGAGCAGGGAGGAAAAATGGGACATAGGGACGCATGAAAATTGGCTAAGCCGCTGAGACCTCGCCGAAAGGGTCGAGGACCAATCAACGCATGACACGTGTCACAAGGGGAAAGGTCCGAGAGGAAAAGAAAATCAAAGGGGGGGAAGTTTTGAGCAGGACCCAAACCGACCGGGATCACCGATCCCTTGAACAAAGTGGGACAAGTGGGACCAATTCGAAATAGCGTTGACATACGTGTCGTACCGATCCGAACCAATGAAATAGCGCCACGTGTCCCAGCAGGGGCCCACAAGGAAATTTCAAAAGAAAGCCCACCGAAAGGCAGAGGAGAGAGAATCACGCGACCAATCAATGCGTGCCACGTGTCATCCAGGTGGCGAAGCGCGGGAAATATTTCAAAATCCGTTTTGGTCTGTTCCGTGCCCTAAATCTTCAGATCGCCATATCTTTTGATCCAGAGCTCGATTTGCACGTTCTTTATATCAACGGAAAGCTGTTGAGATGCTCTACATGATTCTAGGATCAATCTCGAGTTTTGGTGCAGTCTGGAGAGAGAAAATCAAGAAATGGCTCTGACGCGTGATAATGGCCAGAGGCGACGTTTCAACAACCTTGCTTTTAATGCATATGGGTCGCATTTCTTCAAAGACGGCCGAGTGACATTTTAGTGGCCAAATTAATGCGAGAATGGGTCGCATTCTCCTTCAAATTGGTCAAAGATGGCGGGGTATGGGTTGGTAAGTATCCCATGCCATTTTAATGCATCTGTGAGTCAATAGGAATGGGGCTGCACGTTTTCCCACATTTCATCCCCGAGCTTGACCCATGCAATGTAAAAAGCCATATTTGGCTCAAAAAGAAGGTGTGGTTCATCTTTTCAGCTCTTCCCTCCCTTCTTTTCTTCTCTAGGGTTGAAAATGGAGTTCGAGCCTCCTCCCTTGCTCTGTAATGGCGTTTTTGCCTCTTACTAATGGAATGATGTTCTCATGGTAAACTTCCGAGCAACAAAACGTGTTTTGTGATGCATCTGTCCATCCTTCCTCATTTTTGCTTGTTCTCTTCTTGCCTCTCTTCATTGCAGTATTTGTGCATGTTTGAATGTTCATTGCAAGCCCGGAGCCGTGTTCATGGAGTTTTGGGACATTTTCTCGTGTGAAATCTATCCTTGGGTCTCGTGATGCATCCGTCCATCCTTCCCATTGCTCACCTCTCCTTATCCCACGACAGCTTTGATAGATGTCCAACATTCTCCTTCTTTGGTGTATCACCGTTTTAGTGTAGGCTTTTGCTATTTTTCCCTTCTCTCTCTCTCTCTCTCTCCTTGGCATGGTTAGATTAGGATTAGATTAGCTTACCCGCACCGGAATAGCTTGTGGCGGGTAGTTTAGGAGCAGAACCAACCTTCTTTGGAGATTCCTCTCTCGGTTTCACAAGTCCCATTCTTGGAGAGAGGTTTCCATGTTGTGCAATCACACTGGATGCCCGAACATCAACCTAAAGCTTGATCTACATCCGGGGGTGCTTTGAGTCTCGCAATAACAGTACATTTGCTTACGAGTCTTACCTTTTGGGCTTTGTAATGCTCCCCGCCACATTTCAAATGGTGAGGCAATCTTGGCCATTTTGTAGATCTTGCTAAGGACTCGTGTTGAGGTTTATATGGATTATTTCACTTTCCATGGATCCACTTTTGATGAATCTTTGAATAATCTTGATAATGTACTCGATCGATGTGAACAACACCAATTATCTATGAGTCATGAAAAATGTCTGATGATGGTCAATCAAGGAATTCTCTTAGGTCACCATGTTTCAGCCAAGGTATAAAGGTGGATCCCAAAAAGATATCAGTCATCACCTAATTACCTACACAAGCTAATCGAATAACATCAAAAGCTTCCTTGGCCATGCAGGTTATTACTGCCGATTCATAAAAGATTTTAGCAAAATTGCCACCCCAATGTTTTCATTGCTAACCAAAGATTGTGTTTTTGAATGGTCTTCTCAGTGTCAACAGGAATTTGATTCCATCAAAGAAAAGCGACAACAGCTCCTGTCTTACATGGACCTAACTGGGGACAACCTTTCCATATCCAAATCGATGCTTCTAATATAGCTATGGGTGCTGTCCTTAGACAAAAAGACTCAGAAGATCATATGTATGTAATTTACTTTATCAGCAAAAATCTGACTCCTACGGAAAAGAATTACACTACTACGGAAAAAGAGTTTTTGGCTGTGGTATATACTTTGAATAAATTTCATCATTACATCACTGGATATAAAATTTTGTTTAGACCGACTACTCGCCATTCGATATTTGATGAACAAACCAATGGTTGGTAGAAGGCTCATTTGCTGGTTGCTCTTGTTGCAAGAATTCAATCTCACTATTATAGATAAGCATGGGAAATATAACGTTGTTGCTGAATTTATTTCTAGAATAAATGTTTCAGGTGATGACGAAGCAGTCCAAGATCAATTTCCTGATGAACACTTGTTTGCTATCTCCACTAAGACTCCCTAGTTCGCTAATCTCACAAATTATTTAACAGGAAGTTTCCTACTTATTTTACTCATAAGGAAAGAAGGTAATTGGTTAGAAATAGTGCAACATATAAATGGTGTAATAGATTCTTATTCAAATGCTGTCTGAAATGGTCCTTCACAGGTGTGTTCATGAGGATGAGGTACATGACATATTGTGAGCATGTCATGATGAGCCAGGAGGTGGACATTATTCAGTGAAATGAACAATTCACAAGATCCTTGGAGCAGGGTACTATTGGCCTTCCCTCCATAAGACTATCAAAAAGTATGTGTGGTAGTGTGATGCATGCCAATGAATGGGAAAACCTACACTTTCTACGGAAATGCCTCTTAACCCTCAGTTAGTTCTAGGACCATTTGAGAAATGGGGTATTGATTTTGTTGGACCATTTGATCCTCCATCTTTTGGGAAGGAGTATCTCTTGGTATGCATGGACTATGTCACCAAATGGGCTGAAGTTCAAGCATTGGCATCTGCCAATGAAGATGTTGTTGCTGATTTTCTCTACAACCGGATATTGCTGCAATTTGGAGCACCAAGGGCCATTGTATCTGATCAAGGTCCTCAATTTGTTTCAAATATGATTGAAGATTTCTTAGGAATCTACAGAATCAGGCACCAGAAATCATCACCATATCACCCCCAATCCAATGGGCAAGTGGAGGTAACCAATTGAGAGCTTGAGAATATTCTAACTAAGGTGGTTAATGCTGACAGAAAGAATTGGGTACCAAAGCTTCCTAAGGCCGTCTGGGCCTACAACACAACCTGGAAAACAACTACTGGTTTCTCTCCCTATGAGCTGGTCTTTGGGAAGAAGCCATTGTTACCTATGGAGTTTGAATTGCGCACTTGGCAAACAACGTTGGAAGTTGGGATCGATTTGGATGAAGCAAAACGTGAGTGAGTGTTGCAGTTGAATGAATTGGATGAAATGTGGATGGAGGCACAACAATAGACCAAAATTCTATAGCATCGTGGAAAGCTTGGCATGATGCTCACATAAAAAAATGGATATTTCATGAGGGACAGTGGGTTTTGCTCTTTGATTCCCACTATCAGCAGTATAAAGGCAAGTTGCGTACATGTTGGTTAGGTCCCTATTAGGTAAACCAAGTGTTTGATAATGGCTCTATTCAATTGATACCAATTGATGGAGATAAATGGACTCTTCTAGTAAATGGGCACAGGCTCCGAGTTTATCACCACCACTGGATAGAAAGAATTTTACTAACGACATTCTCGCATTTTAACATACATGCATGTTGAGGAGGCTCTTTGCCTCTCACGCATGGAATAATCAATCTTGTGCAAATACAATAAAGGAAGATGGTCCTTCATTTGATCTTCTTCCCTTAGTTAGCAGTTTTTATAGTAATTTCCAATAAATGTAGGAATTTTCATTGTTTCTACTGCCACTAATCACGTTTCATCCCAAATTGTAGGGCGTGGGAATCTATGGATATCGGCTGACTAAGTGTAGCATGGGTAAGTGCATTTAACTTGCTAATGATATTTCTATGTGAAACATTCCCCCATGTAGTCATTTGTCATTATGATGCAATCATGAAATGATTGTTATGATCTTTCTGGATCTCTTCCAAATCTAGCTTTATGAATGATGACATAAAGGGAGTAATTCCTCATAAATCTTCCTCATGCTTTGATGTGTCGCACTCTCCAACAATAAGACAGATGGTGCATGCTCCTCAACCATGGGATATGTGCCACCACAAAAATCTTAATCTCACACAAGTGGTTAGTCTTATCACTATTTTTTTGCCATCACCTTCACTTGATGTTGTGCTACCAAGGAATATGGTGTCATTTTAAATTTAGTTCTCTACAACCACCTCTTCCCGTTTTTCTCTGGTCTTTCCGCTATTGTGTATTTCTTAATTTTTTTGGCTTAGCATGGGACCGCAAAAGACATCAGAACCTGCTTCACTTGATGCCTTGCTCCAGAATGCACGCCACTTTCCTTTCATAGGTATTTCATGATTTCGGATGGTTAGATTTCATTCGGAAATTTGAAGGGTTTGATGAGAACATTGTGGAAGAGTTCTTGAACAATTTTGAGTCCACATGCTCGCAAGTTGGTGGACGACGAGTTGAAATCACCAGTCAGGTCATTTCTAACCTGTCTGGCCTACCAAATTTTGGGTTAAAGGTTATGATGAATGCCCCTTTGCAAAGTCTTATTTCTCAGTTCCACGACGAAGGAGAGGCACTCCGGAGGTCATCCTGACTCCATTGGGTGTCCTAGAAGGGTGTTAAGCGGAAAAGTTTTCCTAGAATCTAGGGTGAGATTGCTAAATGGGTCAACAGGTATTTTATATGCAATGGACAAGGCTTCTATTCTGGGTGGTGATGTGCTCAAAATGCTCATTCACCTTAAAAAGGGACATGTCAACTAGGCCCTTCGGTTAATTTACCAGAGTACCTCGCAGATTCTATCATTAAGGTATGCCAGAAACACTAGTCTAGTGGGGGCAAGTCTATGCTTAAGCACCCAGGGTTGATTCACCTATTGTGTTCACACCAAGTTTTCTTTCACCCAAAGCGGAGGCTCGAGGGACATGTTGGTGGCGAAGGGTCTAGGCCTAAGCAACTAAAATCTGGTCTCTCTTGGCACCTCGGTCTACCCTTGCATCGGGCCCTTCACATAGTCAAGCAGAGGTGGCTGATGTCCCTGAGCATGCTGACACGGTTGGTACTCCTGAGGGACCACCCCCATCCATTTTTGATTCAAAAGGCAAGTGTCCCATGGCCCCCTCTTCCTCCATGAAACTACGGTCCCAGTGGCTTGGCTCATGTTTTCGAGATAGGTGGTTTCCAACCGGAGTCCCTGCTGATGACACCACCCACATTCGGGAGGAATTACACACGGAGGATGTCCCGGCTGCTCCATCATCTACTATTCTGTCATCTATGGAAATTCACACTGTAACTCCGGAAATTCTTGACACTCAAGTGGCACCTTCTCACAACTATCTGGAGGAGATAGCACTGCTAAAATCTCAGTTACAAGGTATGGAAGAATCCACCCTTTTATTACAAGCTGAATTTACACAAAAGACAGTAGAATTTTTTGGGAGATTGCTACCCTACAGCATGAAGTGAGTTGTCTAAAGTGACAATGTGATACAGGTCTTACCCTCTTAAATAATTTCCAACAGTTGTCCCTTCAGAAAAGGGAATTACAGAAATAAAATCAAAAATTAAAAAAGGAAAAAGAATCTTTGGAAGAGGAAAAAAAAATTAACATCTATCTTAGACTCGTCGTCCTTTAGCCATCAAACTACAGTCCCGTAGGAAACCCTCCTCGCCTACAACATGTATGTCCAAGAAATTTTTATTCTTGGCGCTTATTTCAATTGTGTTCTCAAGACCCTCACAAAATTCCCGATGGACCTAGTTTTTTATCAGTCTACAAGAACAACACTCCAAAAATTCAAAATTTTCTCAGTGAATTTTATCTACATAACATGATAGTGACCAATGTCCCTGATTTCTTGATCAACCTATTTGTGGGGGATTTTCAAATTAAAGCATTTTAGTCTGTATTGAGGAATTAGATAACTTGGAGATAACAAACAGACAGTTACAATAACACTGCTCAGTCCATCAGATTTTACATTCGCCCAACCCATCACATAGATGTTGCCTTGTGGAAAAACTTTAGATCATTGTACTACCAGGCAGGGGTTGGGGTGCATACTTCTTAGATTTTGCTTCAGTGTATTATTGATTTTGAAAATTATAGTCAGGAAAATTTTGGGGCTGCTTGGCAAGCTTGTGACAGAAGATGGGATACTTTAAGCCTACCTTTGAAACGTAGGGAGGTCCTCTCCCCTTAGAATTTGAGCTAGAGCATGCGAAGGGGTGATGCCCTCATTGCCATTATTAGACAAACTATAGAAAAGACCAGCCAGTAATACACTGATGAATGGGCCGGCCTTCAAATACAACCTCCACTCCTCTTGAGCCCTCTCACAACATGGCAGAACAATGCAACACAGTCCCATGATAGTTTCACTACCTAGGTGGAAATTACCTCCAATACTCAGGGCTGCAAGAATACCACAAAGCAATACACTGATCAATTTGAGGAGTATGACATGGCTGAACAACTTGGAAGGTGAGCAGGATGCAGATGAGTTGCATTGGGACATGCAACAGGTAAAGTCAGGGGGAATGATGAGTGCATAGTTTGGCTCATTAATATCATTTCTTCAGACTGAAATACTCTTCGTGATATGACTTATTTGTATATGGGGATGTTTTGTATAGTCATGTCTTAGTAGGTTGATGCATTTTTCCTTGCTATTATTTATGAAAACCATTTATCACATGACCTCCTACTAACTATTTTTATGAGATCAAATGTGATGATGTGTGCAGGGAATGATGGAGGTTACTGGTGGATAAGTTGCCCAAGTTCGATGCATGCGGCTGAAGACTGTTTCCAAATTGACCTATTAGCTTGGGCTTGACTCTAACGGCCCATAGGAATCTAAGAGTTTTAATTGATATTTGATGAAACAATGTTTAATGCCATCTGATATGGTGGATCTTGTAACAAACATTATCTATATGAAGACTTTGTCTTCAGAACTGGAGGTACCACTTTTTGATTTATCGAAGAAGATTATCTGCATACTGTTCTGGATTTGTTTTTGATATGTTATGAACTCATTTCGAAGTTAATGAAAGCTACGGTATTTTGAGAATCAGAAGTTGTTGATCACTCTATCCCGAGGAAGAGCAAGGGCCCACTCGACCGAGGAGATACGAGGTTACTTTGAGTTTTTCATGCATACAGTCCTTCGATTAGTTTTACTGCAATTATCATTTGATGAGTTTTTGCATGCATGCTTTGATTAACTATCCCTATTTTCTCCATTATTGCTTTCACTTAAAGTAGATGCTTTTGTTATGCCAATTTAGTTCATAAACAGTCTTTCTTTCTATTGAATTCCAGTTATTCAGTTATGGTTTAAATTGTTAAGAATAAGTGTGTGCGTATTTTACTTTACAGTAGAAGATTAGTTGTTGAAATCCATTTCATTGCAAATAGTTGAATTCTGTAGACTTGTATTGAATTTCCGTAGATTTTAACTACACTTCCGTAGAAAAGCCACTAAAGCTAAGCAACCCCCAAAAACTCAACACATAATTGGTTCTCCTAGACTCCATTGCATATTGCTTAGGACACACCTGGTTTATAATGACACTAACAAAGATTATGTCAGTTAAATGATTGGAAGAATACAACGACCCATCGAGTCTTATATAGACTGAAAACCCACTTCTATCTATTTAGTATACTTCGAGCTTGCTCAATGTATTGTGGGTGCGCACCACCTTAGGCTCAACTTATGCAACCTTGTGTCCCCTGCTCTTTCCTATTGGATTGTTCATTGAATAATCCTATGTGATTTTGACTATGTTGATCCTTGTGGGAGTATGGAGGAATGGTCCAGCAGAGATGATGATAGTTACATTATTTGATATACTCATTTCTAGTTACATGTATATTTTTATGAGCCGAGGCTCAATGTCCGAGTGCCGGCAACTCAATGAGTACCCCTTTGGTGGCGATATGAGGCCACATAGTGATTGTGATGTGCTATTTTTCTCATTACGTATTTTATTCATAAATTAATCTTTCTCTTTTAGCTAGAACCAGCCGTTTTCTTGATTGACATGTTCTTATATTTTGGGCATTTATTTGATTATTACATTAACATTTGGATTTTTCACTAACCAAGGGTAACTAGCCATTTGTTTTTCTTGGTTTTAAAACTTTCTTTTCATATTTGAAAGATTTGTAGCCTAGCCCAAGGCTTTTGATTTTGCCACTTGGCATTTGAATGGATTGTTATGCTAGTTCTAATGTCGTAATGTGTTGGAATTAGGGTCATGGGATTCACCATGGAGTGGTTGAACCTATGGACCCACTTCGTTGTATAGGGGTATGCCCCAAGGAGTTACGGAAAACTAGCGGGTTGTTGAACCACGAGTTATTATGTCACTTGGGTTAGGGGTGATGGGGCTCTATGTGCCTAGGTCCATAGGGTGACCCGGCCTCATTAAAAGGAGAAAGGAGACGGGCCTCTATGGTTGAGTGACCTGATATTCTTGATGGGGCTCTATGGTTGAGTGACCCGACTTGGTTCTGGCACTATGTTTCTTCCTCTTGGGAGGTATATGGAGATTATCTGGGATGCTTTGGGGAGTATATGGAGTTGCTTTATGATACTTCAAGAGATATATGGAGTTTTACTTGGTACTTTCAAAGATATTTGGGGTTTGTTTCGTGATGTCTTGTCATGTGTGGAGTTGGTATAGTGAGTTATGTGTTCTCTTGTGAGTCTGGTTAGACTTTGTTATGATTGATGGCTTGACTCTCCTCTTGGTTGGTATGGACTATTGGATATTGTCTTGGAACTATGTTGGTGCGAAATATGGATTTTTTGGGGCTTATGATACCCATTGTATATGTATCAGAGTGTTGATTTTGTTGTCATTCATATGTGTGTACTAGATCTATGTCTAGGATGTAATTATTGGAAATTAATTGCTATGTGTGGTCTACTTGTTGTCATTCCATGGTTTGGTGAAACACTTGTAATGTGATACGGTTGTGAAAGTATGTAAAAGTACTTTGTGAAAATTTGGTGTTGTGTATGACCCTGGTAGGGTGTTGTGACTGTAGTTCATGATGGGAATCCACAAGAATGAATAAACTAAAATTCGATAAAAATGAAATTTTAAAGGACTTGAATTAAGAATAATGTTAATGGAAAGAGATTAATGAAATAACGAATAAGAGAGAACTGCCAATCTTCACAGAACCTTGAAAGTTAAAATTTCTACCAAATGTTCCTAAGGCCACCTCGTGGTCGTGCTTTAATCAACTGAAATTTTAACCATAGAGTGCACTTTTGCCATTATTTGTTCCTTGTTGCTTACCACCCTTGCTTCCTTCAATGTCATGTCACATCGAGGATGATGCTTTCTTAAGGGGAGGAGAATGTAATGCCCCGTTCACCTTTGTTCCTTTTCTCCTTCAATGATCGTGTTGCTAAGCGTGTAATGTCATCATGCTCATGTTGATCTCTTGTTGGATTCTCCCTGTTTGACTACCCTGTTAAGGAGAATCGATTCTTGAATTCTTTAAGTGGTTTCATTGGTGTCTCGTTGTTGTTAGGGCATGTCCATCCTAAAGGGGAACGTCTACATAATAATTATTATATTGAATTGTCTTTTTGGTACTTATTATTGTTTTACTCATTGTTGACGGGCTATGATTAATAAATTTTGCGTTATTTTTATTATTATTATTAATAAATTTGTGTTATCTTTGTTAACGTGGTGATCATTATTGTTTTGTTTATTATCATTTTACTTTGTTTTAGGCTTGTTTGTGTTTTTATTTAGTTAAAACAAACAAACAAACAAAAATAAAATAAAATAAAATAAAAATGAAATAAAAGAATTAAAATTAAAATGCCCGTGAATGTTAGGTGGTTTAGGGCAAGTGGAGGAAGGTGAAAAAGTTCAAAAATCGTAGTTAGGGTTTTGTCTTTTTGGCTTTTGGAATGGGTGAGTTTGGGGGTGGCAGTAGAGTAGAACCAGAGATATTTTTGTCATATTCCCCTCCATTCATGCGCAGGGCAGGGAAACGTGGTTTCACGGATTGCCATGGTCATAGGTTTTTACTCGAATCATTGTGCTTGGGCATTTTTTTGGTTGTTTTGTCAAAAATGCTTTGCCAGATGTCTTCTCATGGAAGGCTTTGGTCCTAGCCCATGCCAGCATCCACCCAGCCTATGTCCAAAACAAAAAAATGAGCCTACTCTTGCGTGAATAAAAGAAAGAGAGAAATTTTGTCAGATGTGGTAGTTTTAAGGCATTGGTGGGCGCTGTTTTTAGTGTCTAACCAAATGAAAGAACTAGACAGATGCTCATGGAATAGGATTATGGTTGGGTTCAAAAAAATGTGGGGGTTTTCCTCAGGGGGTAGTCACACTGTTTCACCATGCAACAAACAGGTCTCCAACCTGTTCAGTTTTCATTTGCTAGCATACTCCCAGCCTGTGGCAAAATAAGAGCTTTGAAACTGGGTGCAGACATCCGCCAAAGCATTATGGAGAAGGGATCCTTGTATGTTTCAGTTGCAAGTGCCCTGGCATATACATATGTAAAATGTGGAAGCATGCGAACTGTTTGACTAAATGCAGGGAAGAAATGTAGTTCTAGGGACTGCAATGATAACAGGTTATGCCAAAAAATGGGTCTGTTAAAAAGGTGCTGAACTGTTTGATAGAATGCCTCAAAGAAATGTTGTCTCATAGAATGCCATGATGGAAGCATATCCACAAAATGGATGTGTAGAAAAGTCCTGGAATCAAGTTGTTTGACGTAATGCCTCAAAGAGATGTGGTCTTATGGAACATACCCTGACCATGTAAGCTTCATTTTTGTTTAATTAGCATGTAGCCAGGCAAGTTCGTGCATGAGGGTTATAAATACTTTGATGGCATGAGTGCCTCTTGTAGAATCATGCCAAGAATTATTTCCTCAACTCTTCCAAGTGTAAGCTTTTGGACTGTTATGTGAGAACCATTAAGTAATGCTTCCTATGCATTGTATTTGAAAGTTGTTCCTCGTAGTATTCGTATACACAAAAATGGATTTTGTTGAAAAGGCGTGTGATCTGTTGACATAGAAAATGTAGTCTCTGGATTGGGATGACTTCTTGAAAACAAAAATGGTTCTTTTCGATGAGACATGGGTGTACAACGAATGGATTGGTGTGCATGTGACTACCCGGCATCAAATGGAAACAATGGTGGTCTTGAAGGATCACGAGTGTAAACCACTTGGAGCCCTTTGTACTCATTTCACTCATCATTTCTAGGAATGGGTCTTCTTCCTTACCTCTCATAATTCTTGTGTTTTAGTTATCTTTTGCAACTAAATAGAATTTTAAATTATTAGGATTTTAATACAGTTAAATGTCCTTCAACTCATTATAAAACAATAAAGTGTCATGTCACAACTCTCGAAGTCATTATAACTCATCTACTTTAAACCATGAACTATCACCCTCACTTTGAGATGATTTAGAAAAATCTTACCCTTCTTGATCGCTCCAATATCATTTTATCGACCAGACGAATTTGACTCCCCATTGATAAAGTTGACCTTCTCCTTGTTTTAAATAGTTAAATTTTGTAATTTTCGGAGACTCACTAAGTACCCTTCGCAACTCTGGAAACGAGATGTGAAGTTTCATTCGTGTACCTTGGTATACGAGGAGTCACCTTGACCTTTGGTTTGACCTGAAATGAACATATGACATCCTTTTGACGCTCTTATAGGAGCCCTGTTACACTGGTTTACAACAATAGAAAGCTATTAAATCTAGAAAGTTGGCTTTCATTTTGAACTGTCATTTGAAACCTGGATGGAGAAATTACTTCCCATCTTTGCAAACCTCTAGTGTTTATACTAGACAATTGCATGGAACATTCAATATAGGAAAGAGCACTTTTCGGGATAGTTTGGCGAAGCCATTTTGTAGGCCTCCGGTCGCAGTTTGACGAGGTCAAACTAGTCCAATTTTGTCTTGTCGCTCTAGAAAACTTGTTGCCGTTTAAAAATGGTTCTCTAGTTCTCAGTCCCGTCGACTCTAATGAATTATATTTATATAGGGGAACTAGTAGGAGATGTCTCATTGCATGCTCCTCCCTCGAACATAATTTTTGACGTGGTTTTCTAGACCCTCGAGCTAACTTTTGTCATTTTACAATTGGGTATACTATGACCAGTGGCCCCGGAAAACTAGTCGCCAAACGCAAACCATGTGCTCTTTTTCAATTCCGTCAGTTGCTATGAACTCTTGGTATATCTCGGGACATGTATAAATTTAATTGTGGTGTGCGTGGTCATCAAAAGATAACCTTTAGAAGCAGTTTCTTAGCCTCCGAGCCCGTTTTGAACGTTTTGTAGCTAGTGAGAAAATGTAAGAATAGAAAGCTACGGGACCTCGTAGGGTTGCCAAATCACCTGAAAATTTTTAAACACATGTAAATAACTGTTTAAAACACTATAATGAAACTTGTTGTGTGTATTAGAACTTTTGACCAAAGGGTGTTTTCTCTCTCTTCCCTTCTCTTTCTCTCTCCTGGGTTACAAAAGAAGCAAAATGAAATGTAATGAATACATGTCTCTAAACCTTTTTGTTTCGATTGCTAATTGTAATTTTTATCTTATGTAAATGGGAAACTGAAAAATGATAATTATGATTGATTAGGGTGGATGCCATGCCAGCGATTTATCGCTGATATCATGCTCACGTGGGTTTTGCAGGATGGAAGAATGACGATGAAAAAGGTGATGTGTAATTTAATTATTATTAATGTAATTTTTACAGGTCATTATAAAATGAATAAATTTCTAATGTAGTCTCTTTTTACGAAAAATTATAATTGAAATTTGTTAATATGTATGAGATGCTAGTTTTAGGGATATCTTAGGAAATGTGCATCTAATCACCGGAATTCAATTTGATTCTTAGAGGTATATGGAAAAAGGGTTTGATATATTTATAGTAAATGAAATTGAAGTTAATATTATAGTACTTTCTCAAGATTCAATAAACGATTAAATTAATTATTGGGTTATCTTCTTACCTTTTAAACGTAATAAAGAATTTTAATGGGAACACTCAACCTTAATAAAATATTCGTGCATAACTTTCCTGCATGTGTGATCCTTTTACTATATAAGAAATTTAAAACCGTAGAACGAACTTAAGCTTTGCACTCAATGAGACCTCCTAGGTTAGGTAAATAAAACCCCTAGTTGGAGTTTACTGTCATAGTCATTATGTCTAGCGACATTGTCGTGAACCCATATTTTAGGAATGACATGGTCCAACTTTATCCAGAGTATGCAGTTTCCTTCTAGTTTTGGTAATCGTGAGAAGAATGCCCTCTCTTCAGGTCCGACACCAAGTTGAGTGTTGAAGACCGCCTTAGAAGTCACCTTATGAGTCCTTGTTCGAAGGAACGATTAAGCGGTGCTACCTTGGTTTCTATCAAAATAACATCTTGGTATTTTCTTGAATGTGGTTTAGTATAAATATGTCCGCCTGCCTTAAACTCTTATATAGTTGAGGTGTGGATCATTAAGTGCATATTGGAAGAAACCAAACCTCAGCTGATTAGGAGGTGTCACTTGTGGTTCATGTATAGTTTATAATTCTTCCGATCATGTACCCCTTCAAGATGTTAGTCAAATACTTCTGTAACTCCTGATTACAAAACAATGCTAAGAACGAGACCTTAGTGTGATGTAAGAGCATATCATATAATGCTGCACACGAGATTGGAGATTAGGATTAAGGTCAATCTTGGAGTCCTTATAACTTAATTAAACTTTTTCATGCGTTGCAAAGAATATAAATTACCTTGGTGTGACCAAACGTCGAGAAAACAAAAGATATACATATAAAAATCAAATTTGGAATTCAACAAGTTATTGAACTATAATAATAATGGTAGCGAAATAACTATTCCGTGATCGATGGATGTTCTTGGGAAAAATCTATTTCAAATCTATGTCTTCCTTAATCCCAAGATTTCATCTTGACATCACGTTAGGTTCACTTGTGTAGTAAGGTTATATTCTAAACTTTGAATAAGCATTTGGGAAGCATTATCTTAACATAAGAATGAGAGAGTTAGAATTTTGTATAAAATTTGAAATATGGAAAATACTTATGTAAGTTATGAAGATTGGCATAAGGGTAAGGAGAAAAATCAAATGGTTGAACAATAAGTGAAAGGTGAAATGAATTTTCAGAACATGTAGGTGGAAAAAGGAGAAAATTTTTCTTACATAATAATGTTATTGGATGTTTAACGTACTCTAGATGTAACCATGGTAATGTTGTGTTGTGGGTTGTCAATCCTTAAGTCCCTTTTTATTGTGGTCGTGTTATTGCTAGTATTCGTTTGTTGGGAAAAGTGTGGCATTGACATGCCGATGTCATCTGCATGTGTCTATGTGAGTCGATGACTTATGTGATTGTCGCATGTGAGTCAAGTTACAGTACTTGGAGCCCTTACGGTGTTGTGTAGTGAGCAATGTAAGTCAAAAAAAAAAAAATTATCCTGGTATTTTACTGTTGTATTTGGGTGTGTAAAATGTGGGCACTACAAGAACCGAAAAACATAGAAATAATTCCACCGATGGCTTGGAATAGGGTTTGTAAACCTTAGAAGATAGGGGACTTGATCTTAGAGATTAGACTAAAATGAATAAAGCCCCCTAACAAAAAAATAGGTTGGAGGCTAACTCAAGAAGATGGAGTGTGTACTAAAATTTTAAGGATTTTTTTTGAATGGATGCAAATGATAAATGGTGGATATTCAAATAGGTGTCCTTCAATGGGCCAAGTATATGGAAAGCTATTAATTAGGCAAAGGAAATAGTTGCTAAGGGAAGTAGGTGGGAAATAGCTAATGGCAATGAAATCTACTTCTGGACTAACAAATGGGCTGGTAACTTTACACTTGAAGATAAATTCCCCCAAATTTCAAAATTGTTAGAAGACAAATATGGGGAAAAAATAAACAATTATATGGATAATCATGAGAGCTTTTAAACTTGGAAACACATAGAACTAGAAAAACAGTACTTAAAGAACACACAGTTAACCTCAATGATTTCTTAAAATCTTTGTGTCTTCTAATAGAAAGGAACAAGATAGAATTGTGTGGCATAGAGAACAAAATGGTATTTTCTCAGTTAAATCAACCTATGCATTATTCTTCGAGGAGGAAACTAGAGAGGAAGATATTATAGCTGGTAAGATATGGAACAAGAATATCACCCCCAAGGTCAATGTCTTTAGTTGGCTTTTAGTGATAAATAAGATTCTAATAGTTGATAACCTCACCAAAATAGGTTTCCATATGGTCAATAGATGTGTTCTATGTGAAGAGAACTTGGAAACGGTTAATCATTTTTTCTTGGAATGCTCCTTTTCTTATCTTTTTTTCTTCTATTTTGGGTTTGTTCTCGATTAACTGGGTTAATCCTAAGGAGATCCAATCTTCCTAGAATCAATGGAAATGTCCTTTCATTAGTCAAGGGCTGAAAAACCTATGGATAATGAGCCTTGGACATTTGTGGTGGGAAATATGGAAAGAAAGGAACATGAGGATTTTCAATAGTAAGAAACTTCCCAATAGGTTGATTATTAAAAAAAGTTTACAGGATGTTAGAAACAATTTTTCTATCCTAAAGAACAAAGAAGTGGAAGTCATGGATAGTGAAAAACATATCATAAAGAAATGGAACTTAATCTATGATCCTCAACCCAAGAAGAGAAATCCTAGAGAAGGGGTTAAATGGACTTCTCTTAGAGAAGGTTTTTAATAATCAATTTCAATTTTTAGAGATGCTAAAGTAATGTTTCTCCTTGCATATTTCTTTAATTTGGGCATACAATCTAACCATGTCACGTAGGTTGTAGAGATGTTCCAGGAATGAAGCTAGCAGAAGAGAGAGGCTTCAAGCACCTAATTATGGAATGTGATTCTTTGAATATAATCTCATGTATGAAGGGAAAAAGTATATCTTCTATATCTATTGAAGACTTCATTGAAAACACCAAGAATAAAATGTCCTCCTTTAGTGAAATCTCTTTCCAACACATTTACTCGTGAAGGAAACAAACTTGTTATTTATTGGCTAACAAGGGGGTGGAAGCAATGGATTTAAATGTGGTTGAAAAAATAACCAATTTGGAAGCTAACTTCATACACATTCTTGAAGGGGAATGTGTCTCTAATAGCATATCTTCTTAATGAGGATGGATACATGTTATTATGCTTCCTGGGTGACGCACCTAGATATTATGAATCCTAGACTCGTGCCAACCATTATTTCCTATCAATCCACGGTGTGGGCAGATCCCCTCATATTTTTGAATCATTTCAACAAGCGTGGTAAAATTAGCTACCGAAATGGTTTGCATTTCCATTATAGGAAGAAGAGTTACAAAAGCAAAATGGGAGGCGATTTAGTGAGAATTGAACCTAGCAAGGTCTCAACGATGTCAAAAGAAGTGGAGTTTCTTGATAAGGCTAGTCTATTAAAAATTTTCAAAATATTTGATGGGTTTAATGAAAAACTGAGTGAAACAATTGCTAAAACCTGGAAGGAAGGCCACGTTCAAGTTGGGAACTTCTCATTCACAATCTCACCGAAGTTTATAGAAAAAGTGTTAGGCATCGGGAAGGAAAAAGTACCTTCAAGCCCAAGTTGGACTACATTCAGGAGATTGAATGCTTCATGCAAGGTAAGGGTGTGCCTAATAATATTCATAATTGTTATGCTAGAGAGGATTTTCCTCATCCTTTCAATGAAATAACTCAGTTAATCATGGTGTATATTACTCTAGAAGGGAGATATAAAGTGATTTATGGGTATCACTTTCCTATGCTGAATCATGTTAGAAATAACATGCCCTATAATTTGCTTGATTTTCTATATCTTTCTTTGGATAAATCGATAGCCCAGGTTGGGAAAGGAAATTTTACCCTTCCTTTGCATCAAGGTCTCATCAAAGCCATGCTTAAGATGGGTACTCCCCTCATTGGTGAAAACAAAAAAATTGGGGCTTCTGGAAACCCGAATCAAGACTATTTAGGGAAAAAGAGATCTTGGAAGTTAATGTGGCTACTCCTAGTATGGAGGAAATGGGGAAATCAATGGCTAAAATAACTGGGTCTCATTTGGCCAAAGAAATTATTAAGAATATTAGATGAGAGAGTGGGGATTCGAGCCCAAGGAGAACTTGGAAGTTATCTATGATTCAGGGGAACAATAGGATGAGGAAGCTTACCAATCTAATAGTAGTGAGGAGCTGGAGGCTAGGAAAGATATGGAGAACTCTAAGGGAAAAATATCCAAAAACATGGAGGAGGCTATTGAGAGTTTGCATGCTCTCAAAACTACTCAAAAGAACTTGTTCAAATCCCGTGATACAATGGTCAAATAAAATGTTTTCATGAGAGAGTCTAAAAATTATAGGTTGGATATTGACATTAACAAACATAATATTAGCATGGTGACCATAGATTTGAGGAAATACGGGAAAAAGTTGAAAAACTCACGTCTATTATTCTTAGTGAATAGGCCCCCGATGTTAGTTATTTTACTATTTTAGGTTGTTCTTGTTTTTGGCTTTATATTTTGATTTTCAAGGGGCTTCAATGGATACTCCCTTAGCCCTTTTATTTTGATCTTGCAAATTTTTTATGGGCTTCCCCTTCTTTTACCTCTCATTAAAAAATATTTATTTTATGAACACCAAAAAAATACTATTTTACAAATTTTCAAGGGCAAGTTTTTTCATAATTCATACAAAAGAATTTATTCATCTATCATCTTATAATCAGTGAAAATATAAATCCTCCCAACTTATATTTCAACAATCTCAACATTATAGAATAGAGTTACACAATACATTCATAATAACATATGAATGTATATATTATTCACAATGTTAAGCATTACAATCATAACAACATTCTAAAAAGATAAATAGTTATTTAGCATTTTCTTGCTCCAAGTATTTGATGCCCTCTACCACATTCATTCCCGAGACACTATTTGTGATATTTTTTACAAATCGGCCATCAACCATTTATATTTTGTATAATCTTTACATCTTCTTTTCATACCCACCATAAAATTTTTAGGAGGGTTTCCCTTTGCACCTAATGTAATACACAAAGTATTTTTCAAATTATATGAAAAATCATTTCTACTCCAAACCTTTTCTAGGTCTCTTATTGTTATTCCCTCAACTATATTGCAATGTTCCTTTCCCCAAGTGAGTCTTGGATTCAATATGTCATGATATTTTTTTATTGAAGCCCATTGATATCTTTTTAACATCAGCAAAATGAGAGTGTCGACCAAAATCCCAGTTCACAATATGGTGATAATAATTTTATAAATTCTACATAGGCCACCTCACAGGTTGACAACTTTCATACCAAACTAAATGACATCTTCCTATTGTATGTTTTGTTTATCCCATATAATAGGTCCTCCATATCCAAAATAAGTAAATAACTCTTATCGCTACCTACAGGAAGTAAACAAATTTTTTTTTTGTCATCATATATCAATTACAACCAATTGAAATAAACAACATTTTAGCTTATGACTAATAGTTACCAATTGAGATTGTGACTTGGATTACACCACCTTTACACATTGTTGGATCCGTTGATGCAAGAGCTATTTCAAATAAAAATCATCAATTCATAATCTATTTCTTCCTATTGAAAATGTGAGCATAATGTATTTGAAATAAACATTAATCAATTCATAATCGATTTCATGTTGTGGAAAACTTAACTAGATAAACATAGTGGTTTCTATGGTGATATGGTAAGTACAATATCAATTATTCTTTGTCTTATAATTCAAATTTAGTGGTTGTTAAGCTACACTTATATTCATCGAAACACCCTTCGATGAGAGAAGTCCTCAACTATTTGATGAGGATTTGCGACCACTAGGCTATGCCATCATTGGCCAAACTACACTTAGCTGGAAAACCTTTAATGAGGCTAGCCAAGTGTTTCTTTACATACATATGAGCTGGATCAAGCCATATGTAGTTTTTTTATGATGATGTTGAAGCCAAAACAATGTTAATTCAATGTAAGTAGTCAATGTAGTAGTGAATCGGTGAAACATTGTAGATAGTATGCAGTTGTAAATCAAAGATATTGATGAATGTAAGGTTTTTTAGTCAAACCATTTTTGTATTGAACATGGATGCTTAGAGTCCGCTAAGCTCTATATAGTTCATTTTAAATTGTTATCATAGCTTACAAATGGATTTCCTTAAACTTTTCTTCAACCCTAAGCCAAGCATATAAACTAATGTCTATTAGTTATCATTTCCTATAAATTTGTGGGCCTTATAAATAATTTTGTTGTAAAATACACATGGATATCATATCATTTCCTATAAATTTGTGGGCCTTATTGGTTGTCTGCATAATCATTTATTTTCTTATAAATTTGTGGGGCTTATTAGTGGTTTTGTTTGTAAATTCACATGATTAACATACCTGGATCTGATGGCATTTTTTCATGGCCGTTGTGCCCGCGTCCTCCACATCTATCATCTGAACTATAAAAACATAACTTTGTTAAAATAATTGAAAACCATGGAAATTGAAGATAGAGCTCATTAAACTTATTTATAAAATGATTGAAAGTAAATCACCATGTTGAATTGGTTGTGTAGCATCACGGTGAAATGGTTGTACATCAAATTTTATAGCTTTGTGGTTATCTGCATAAACAATAATTGTATAAGTAACATATTTAGGTTAAAATCCATTAAACAAAATCACTTGTTGAAGTTGTTTTCGAGACAAACCTTTCTTCATATGAGAATAGTAATGTTTCAGAAACATCACTTGACTATGTGTCTCAACAATAAAAATGGCAGATAGTTTGGAATCCACCAATGCATGAGAGAGACAACTATGCTTTCCGTAAAGCACTAGTACTAGAGAATTTATGGAACAACATCAAGTGAACATCTCATCCCAGAAACTCATATGATATTTTGCAAAGAAAAGGATGGATGTTTCCTTGTAGGCCAATTTCACTTGCAATTACCAATTTTTGTGGTAGTTTCTCCATCCAATCCATAGTGACCTCTTCTCTATAATCATCATTATTGTCATGGTTGTGCACACAAGATATTGTGTACATAAGACACAAAATTTTGAATATCCCATTGCTATCGTAGAGTCTATAGCATCCATCCAGAATTGATACTCCAATGTCTTTAACCTTTTCCATGTATCTTTGTACGGTGTCACTTAACATTTTTGAATAACCAATTGGTATTAGAAACAATAATAATACAATCCAACACACTAGTTCCGATAATTGTTAGAAGCTCCATTATGACATCGAAAGAAATATCATGCTAGCCAAATTGCAAAAATCAGCGATCACACATTCAACATTGAAAGGATTAGTCAAGGAATAGCTGATAAAGTTGATGGAAGCTGGAATGGATATGCACATTTACAAGAAAAATTGTCTGAGACTTTCACCCTTGCTGGTATATTTCCTTCCAGTGACATCACATAGTTGTCTAATATTGTCTGAGCCATGACGGGAAGAACTTCTTCCACCTCATGATATTTTTTTCCATTTTTCCATTTTTCCCCAATATGGGAATCAAATTTTCTTTTCCATTGCTCTCTTCACCCAACAATATAAAAAAATTGGTGGTAGTGTGATTCATGCAATTTAAATTTTTTTGATTACATTGGATTCACTGCAGATGTCAATACAATATTATCCGGATGCTTATTTCTCAAATAATGTAGAAATTTTTTCTCTCATTTTGTTGTCTCCTTTTATTCTCTAGAAGTAAGAATCAAATGTCTTTGCTATTACACTAGCCTCAAAAGACCCAGTTGATTTAGTATTCCTTTTCAACCCATGCAATTTTGATTTAGATGGGTCTATCTCCAATTTAGTCAAATATGTTCACCTCAACATAGTAAACAACTTGGCATGTTTTGGAGGTGAAAGAAAACCTTTTCTATGCAAGAAATGAAAAAAAAGATGTTTTCTCATTTCTATACAATTTTCTGAATACATAAATATACCATTTTGAATGTCTTTTGCATTTGAACATCCAATTTTTCAGAATCTATGTTAGAATCCCCAAATTCCAACCATATTTTGAATAGAATATGGTCCATTGTTTATGGAGGCATGCATTTCCCATTTCTTGAACAAAGAAACATCCAACTCCATATCCAGAATAAGACACTTATTATTTTCAAAGTCAAGCATTCCACCTGGACACAGTGTCCCCAAATCAATAACTTCTAACGATATAAAAATACCAACTTCCTCGTGATTGTCATCTATAACAAAAAAACCACAGTCGACATGGTAGTTTTTAGGTGAATTAAGTTCCACAAACCATTCCTCATCTCTTTTCTTCCAACAAATACCACTGCGATGAATGGAATTGTTCTGAATGGAGCGTGAACAATGGAAGACATTTTACCTATATGTAGAGTAAAATACATCAATAATTAGGTCATTTCTGAACTTTAAAGTGTTTTTCTCGCATTTTTTGTTAAGGAATTTAAATAGTACCCTAGCGGACACCAACTTCTAGAGTTTCTTTACTATCTATCATAACAGAGTAATTAACTTAATGGTTAGCACGCTAGGCTTCGATAGGACATCTTATGTATCATTCAACTGGTTATAATAATTCATATTTTTGGATCAAATCAATAATAACAAAAATTATTCTAAAATTTTGAAATCTAATTATGATGCATTGAAAGATATGAAACCATTTGCACCTTTTGAAAGTATTACATATGAGCCGAGACAAGCCATAACATTATATAGATGGCATGATAGGAACATTAAAAAATACACACTTTAGTGGTAGATAGACTTCTAGTCAACATATAAAAGAACAACCTAAAACAATTTTAAATCCATTTACACCTTTTTAATGATAAACCGTAGAGGACATTAAGATGTAATATTTGGTATTTCAAAGAGAGGTTGTGGTAGCTTGGGATTTTTTTTTTACAAGACTATGTGATTTATGTGTATATCGGTCATACTAGTAGTGAGGATTAGATGCCTGTAACAAGACTAATGAGCATGTTTAAAGGATAGTGAGTCAAAAGATCTAATGTTTGGTATTTTGAGGAGAGTATTTGAGAAACAAATCACATTAACGAGTTAGTGATATCTCATCATTTTTGTTATATAAGACAATGTGAAATATATGTTTATCGGACATACTTTATTCATTATGTCTAAATGTCTATAACTACTCTAAGTATGATATTTTAAGCGTAGCACTTTGTGGGAAATTCCACAACAATCTATCAAAAAAACAAATGGGAAGGATTACACTTTTCCTAAATGTAAGTATGGCCCTCTTCATAGTAGTCATTTTGTGGAAACAATGCTCTCTATAAGGTCATGGTGGGTTAAACCTATTTGAGAAAATATTTGATTATTAACAATGTTTTTTGAGTACCACTACAACAAGGGTCTATTCTCTCTTACTCTGACTATAAGTTAGATTTAAAATACTAATTGAAGAAATTTATTCCAAATTGTTTGAACTTATGTTAACTTATTTATAGTGTCAATCTTCTTAGGCTGCAAAATTTACTTGTCTATACACTTTTGGCTCATATCCATGGCAAAAAAAAAGTGCTACACTATAAATCCTCGAATAGGGATCAAGCCATATGTATTTTCCATAAAATATATTGTTTGTAACATATAATTCACAACCTTTTGTATCGGAAAAATTGTTTACCTAACGCTTAGTTTCATTCATTATCAAAAGTAATGACACAATGGATGCTAGTTTCAACAGTTTCTTTTATTGGAAATTGTGGTAAAATAATAAATCGTGACCTAGTTGAGTGACCACGAGGCTCCTACCATTACATTCATTATAAACACTATATGTACAACTTTGAATCACTAGTGTTTTTCATTGATTATAATTATATCATGTTGGATGGAAGGTACCTGGGGGAGATAATAGCTACACTTTACATACCATATAGAGGGATCAAGCCTTACGTAGTTCCCATAAGGTATATTGTTTGAAACACATAATTCACATCAGATCTTATAGGAGAAAATGCTTAGTGAATGCTAAGCATTTTTTCCTTATCAAAAGTAAGGGCATAGTGGATGCTAGGTTCAATAGTTTAATAATTTGAAAACAATGATAAAATAAAAGATCATGCTCTAGTTTAGCGGTGGTCGCTAGGCTCCCACCATTACTACCAGTCATTATAAATACCATACATATATATAGCTTTGGGTCTACTACTATTTTTTCATCTATTTTTTATTAAATATTTAAACAATTTTTACAGAGCTCAAAACCTGGGGATTGGAGGGATCCCACCCAAGTACAACATAGACCATACCATAAACCATCCAACCCAAACCAAAATAAAAAAACACCTACAAGCATGCAGGAGACTAGAAGCCCAAACGCCACACCAGAGACCACTAGAAAAAAAACCTAAGACCAAAACCAGACATAGCAAAAAAATTAAACCAGAGAAGCAGGTAGGTGAGGACCAGACCACCTTCCTACCTCCCAAAGTCCCCCTTCATGAGTCATCCAAAGGAGGAAGTTGTAGGTAAAACCGAGCTTGTGATGAAGCCCCACGATGATGCTAGACTCTATGAAGATCGACACCGAGAGACCTGGAGATCCAATTTCTCAAGATGTTTCCCTTCAGAGAGCCCTTTCACACATGAAACATGCACCTCTTCAAAAATTTCATCAAGACCACAATCCTAGCCAATAGCTCTGCTATCACTTATCACTGCCTCCTCCAAATATTTTTCCATCCCAAACCAAGTCAAGAAAAGGCTGAGCTCTACTAAATTCCTCTAGCAGCTTCCACCAAGTTATCTCGGTGCATGGGTTTGATGAAATGCATCGCTATCACCCTAACCTCCTCAATTTATTCACTAACAATATACACATGAAACCAGGAAGCCACCTCAGAGTTAACACGAGAATGAGACAACTCCACTAGATATTCCACCCCCAAAATGTGAGTAATGGCTTCCCTGACAGAATCAAGACTAGGCCCAGAAAATAATATATATGAGAGCCTACAAAACCTCCCCATGAAAGGCCATCTCCCTCTTCTCTCCATCCAAGAAAATAGCGTAAAGAGCCTAACTCCCATGGAAAACTAGAATGAAACCACCACCATCACAGGCCACCAAGCAGATGAGATGGAAACAACCCACACCTCAAAATTAATGAGCCTCGGGGCTCCCTTCCCAAAAATAATTTCTTCCAAATCCTCCCATTTACACACACTTAGAAATAAGAAAATGAAACCCACTATAACCAAATTTGGCATGCTCATTTTTATTCAATGAAAGACCCATAAATCCTTAAGCCATTTTCCCCAATCAAACCTTAAAAACAAAAAATACCCAATACACTAAAACTCAATAAAACATACCCAAAACAAAATCACTTCATTTTGATCAATCCTCTGGAATCTCCACCTCTCCTTCATCGATCTCTAATTGTAAATCCTTGGGATCCTTTCATCAAAAGTGCACTTGACAGAAAACACATGCATACCCAAAAATATCCTTCACAGTTCCCACAAGATGTTTTTCCATGGATCGGGGCTTCGTGACCTTCGCAATTTCAATAACATCATCAAATGAGATGTTCCCAGTATGTTTAATGTTTTTCATCTTTTTCCTATCACATGTTCGGTTCCTTCAGGGCTTTAATCACCAAGGCAGTTTGCATTGGGAACAATTAACTTTTTCCTAATGATTTTGTATAGTGAGCTTCACGGTAACCCTCAAACCCTTCCAATCTCTTGCAGTCTCCTTTGCAATGTCTTCTTTGATTTTTTTTGGTGAAATACCCAAAGGACCAATTTTAGGGGCCAATGAAGAGGCCACTCCAACTTCTCCTCATCATCACATGGATGATGAACACCTCCACAACTTGAGATGGGTCCAACTTTGGTGGCATTTTTCCTCAACCCTTCAAACCATGCCTCTTCTTCGCAAATCCTCTACAACTCCACGTGACCTCTTACTAAAAGGGAAGACTAGGAAAAACCCTACGTCTCTATTTGTACTTGGACTTAGGGTTGTTCTCTTTTTTTTTTTTTTTAAGTAATATATGTTGTTATTTCTTAGAGTGATTAAGGTACAATATTAATGGTATGTAATGTTTTTTTCCTTTTTTTATATTTTTTCCTATGTTGTTATCTCTTAGAGTGATTAAGGTACATGAGGGATCAAGCCTTACGTAGTTCCCATAAGGTATATTGTTTGAAACACATAATTCACATCGGATCTTATGGGAGAAAATTCTTAGTGAATGCTAAGCTAATTTTTTCCTTATCAAAAGTAAGGGCATAGTGGATGCTAGGTTCAATAGTTTAATAATTTGAAGACAACGATAAAATAAAAGATCATGCTCTAGTTTAGTGGTCATTAGGCTCCCACCATTACTACCAATCATTATAAATACCATACGTATATAGCTTTGGGTCACTACTGTGTTTTCATCTATTATGTAGTAATCACAAGACTTATTGTTTGTAACATATAATTCACATCTATTTTTACGAGAGAAAATGCTTAGCGACCGCTAAGTTTTTGTACATATTGAGTGGAATGCCATAACCTAATGAATTGATTGGTATAGCTTAGTGGTCGTTAGGCTCCTGCCTTTACCTCTTATCAATATAAACACTATCTTTAAGGTATATTGTTAGAAACACATAATTCACATCGGATCTTGTGGGAGAAAATGCTTAGCGAATGCTAAGCATTTTTTCCTTATCAAAAGTAAGTGCATAGTGGACACTAGGTTCAATAGTTTAATAATTTGAAAGCAACGATAAAATAAAAGATCATGCTCTAGTTTAGCAGTCACTAGGCTTCCACCATTACTACTAGTCATTATAAATACCATACGTATATAGCTTTGGGTCGCTACTGTGTTTTCATCTATTATGTAGTACTCACAAGACTTATTGTTTGTATCATATAATTCACATATGTTATTACCAAAGAAAATGCTTAGTGACCACTAAGATTTTGTATACGTATTGAGTGGAATGCCATAACCTATTGAATTGAATGGTATAGCTTAGTGGTTAGCTGCTGCTATGCTTTTTTACCTCATATCAATATATACACTATCTTTACAGTTTTGGATCGCTAGCCTTAATATGTAGTTCCCATAAGATACATAGTTTTCAACTCATATTTTATCTCATTTACAATAAAAAAATGCTTAGCGACTAAGATCCTTTACTTATTGATAGAAATGACATATCAGACCCTAGGCTCAAAAGTTTCTTATTTTGAAAGTAGACATAAAATAATAAATCATAGTTTAGCTTTAGCATTTGTGCCACTAGTCTCCTACCTTTACCTTTTCTCATTTTAAACACTATCTATAAAGTTGTGCATCGCTAGGCTTAGTATGTAGTTTCCATAAGATACATGGTTTTCAAGACATATTTCACATCGTTTCTTAACAAAGAAAAATGCTTAGCACCCACTATGCTCCTTTACTTATTGACATAAAATGACATATCATACCCTAGGCTCATACGTTTCTTATTTTGAAAATATCCATATAATAACTCTAACCATACAGTCTTGGATCACTAGCCTTATTATGTATCCCTAATAGCTTGTTCGAACTTGCCACGTGGCACATTCTAATTGGATAATTAATTTATATTAGCTCCCACTATAGCTAACAATGTAGAAATCGATTTTGATAAAGAATGGAACGTAAATGTGTGTATATTATTCTAATAATCTTCAAAACTATGTTTAGGATTTATTTCTTCTGTTTTTTATTTTAATATTTTTTTCTATGCTTGGTTTATTTATATGTTGTATAATATATTTGTTATTATGTTTATATTATTATAGGCTATAGAAATGAAAAATGTTTAGTTTTTAATTTTTAAACCATGGGAAAATAAAAATAGGGAAATACGAATTCCCAATTTTTTAGATATTTGAAATTTTAATAGCCCGCCCTTTTTCTTTTAGAGGGGGAAAGTGAAAATTTCAAATTTTCATCCCACTCTTTTTTCTCTTTTTGAATTTTCTTTCATGAAATGTGCTAAACAAATTATTAAATACCTCGAGAAATATTGAGTAGGGTTTCAGATTTTTTTGATCAATCGAAAAATCATGTCTTCAAAATAAAAAAATACGCATAGACCGTTGATTGCGGGGTTGAGTGTTCGAATCCATGTTTTTTTTTCATGCGATTATAATATTGTTCACAGAGAAAGGCACACAAAAGAAGCACAAGAGGATGAACAAAAGGACACACACGAAGGAGGATAAAAATAGAGGTTGTGAAAATGGATCACGATGATTGTTTGAATGAGATAGCAGATGGAGGTTTCACAGACAACATAAAGCATGAAATCATTCCAGATATTACTAAACTAGGTATTTATAGTAAAGGTGTACCTTTTTTATTGTAGGATCTATTAGTTCTCTTATAGTTGATCTAGTCCTGTGTTTTTTTCATGACAATCAATCGTGATCCACACAAGCCCTACTTTGTCCTACTGAATCATGCTCCATGCAGTCAAGCCTTTTCTTTTGATCTCCATGCCAAACTACCTTTGTTCTTCATGAAAACTCACTTTTTTGTGTGTTAAAAAAGAAATTTCAATCACTTTTCTACTCTAGTATTTATCTTTGTTTAACACTTTCCCATTTCCACCATTCTATGTCTCTCTTTGGCTATTTTCATTTTGATTTTTTAGTTGTCATCCCTATGCGATTTTTTTTTAGGATAATGATAGCTTCTGCACACTCACCTTATTTTTAATTTTATTTTGGTTGGAGAACCAAAATAGTTTAATGTTGTTCATCAAGATGATGCAAACAAACCTCGCTAATTAATGCATATTACATTTTTTACATGGTTTCCACTTAGATATTTTAGGAAAATATATGACGTTAAAAAATTAATTCAAAACTATAAAACTATATTAAGAATTCAATTGTATGATAATTATTTAAAACTATATACATGTTTCCATGTAGAATTAACCAAATGTAATGTCTTCATCATTTTTATGGTATGTACATTGGAAGTTAAACACATTATATATGCAATAATATTATTAAATCTAATTTTAATCAATATGCATTTTATAATTAATATATTCTTCCTTTTGAGCCCACTAATCTATGCCAAAAATTAACATAGCTTTGAGGCTACCACGATATAATTGGTTGTTTTGACAACATATTGACAAAACCCCAATTCTATTTCAAATTACATATATGATTTTACACGTATATTTATATATCCATTATATAAATTCTGGATTTATTTGTTATCATTTGTATCTTTTCAATATGATTTCTTTTCTATGAATAAACTCTACCATAGGAAAATTTGTCTACCCTAGCATCCACTAGGATATAATTCTAATTTGGAAAAAGCATTCATTTTCCTTGGCACCTCATGGATCAATTGTTGTTATATAGGCAACACAACATTTTTTTGGTCCTAGTGATCACTTTTGTTCTTTGTCATTGTTATATTCACAGAGATTAACAATTTAGATTTATAAAACAACTTCATTTTGAACATGATATATTTACCTTTAGGAATAGCTTAGCGGCCACTAGGGTGCAAATGAGTAGATCATGTTGTATTTAAAAACTTGTAGTATAACTTCTAGGTCATTAGTCCAGATTTCTTTTCTTGTCCTAAATGTAAAAATATTCTGCCAAAATATTATAGGAAATATAAAACTCTAGATGTATAGTTGTGTAACTCATGGAAAACATGATTCTAAACATACACAACTTGATTATGAACATGATATATTTACCTTTAAGTATAGCTTAAAGCCACTGTTAGGGCACAACGAGTCCAAGTCTATACATATACTATTATATAAATTCCATATTTATATGTTACCATTTATATAAACTACATTTTGAATATGATCTAAATGAAAAATGTTGGCTACTCTAGCGACCACTAGGCTATAATTCTTATTTGGATGAAGTCTTCGTTTACCTTTGTGGCCTCAAGGATAGGTGGATTTTGATATAGGAAACACACTTTTTTGGGTCAAGCGATCACTTTGTTTTTTCTCTCTTGTTAAATACGCTTGGTTATTTTTAGGCAAGACACTTTTTTTGGGTCAAGCGATCACTTTGTTTATGACTAAGAATAGCTTAGTGGCCACTAAGCTTCATCGAGGATATCATGTTGTATAACATTAAGACCTTACGGTGTGTTGGATTAAACAAATTAAATTAAAATATTTTGAGATAAGCGGGCAGTTAGGTACTTCCACACTATAATATTTCGAGCTTAGTGGGCATTATAATCTATCCAGTTACCCAATTATATTTTGAAGCTTAGTGGGTTATAATCTATCCAGTTACCCAATTATATTTTGAGCTTAGCATCCACTAGCTAGCTTATGACACAACATAATATTTGGATCTTAGAAATCTCTAGGTTTTAGTAAAATAAAGTAAGATATTATAAGCATAGTAGCGGGTAGGTTATGCCAAAACATAATAATATGATCTTAGTGAATATTGGTATTAAGAGCTTAGTTTAGCCACTAGGTTATGCCACAACATATTATTTAGGTATTCAATTCACTAGGTTATGTATCAAAAACATGATATGTTATTTTAAATTAAGATATTTCAAGCTTAGCACCCACTAGATTATGCTACCACATAATCATTGGAACCTAGCGGTAGTTATGATTTAGAAACTAAATTGAGGTATTAAGAGCTTAGTGGCCACTAGGTTATGCACACAATATAGTATTTGGGTATTCAATTCACAAGCATATGTATCACAAACATTATATATATATAAAAAGAATATATATAATTAGTTGAATTCATTCTATGATTTTAAGATATTAAACTAGGATATTTCAATGATAAGTCTTCAAAAAAGTACATGAGGAACCATTCCATGATAAGTGTTCTAAGTGGACTCCCATGATGATTACAAGCAACTTATCTTACTAAATATATGCCAAAATATGGGGAAGATTGTAATCAACTTCACTTCACCCACAAATACTTCCTATATCGATAAACTTTTGCTATACATACAACCATTCCGACCCTTAATCAAAAACCAAAGACAAATGCTTCCAGGAATGATTAGGTCATTCAGCCTCTCGGCTCCACCTCATCGATGATCTCAACATCCACATCCCCTTTACTCTGATCAGAGGAGGAGGAAAATCGACACAACATTCCAATTTTCACTTTCGCGAAAGAAGGGAGTTCTATACCCTGATTTTCCATAACTACCTCTCAAACCACACGTAATCACCTACATCCCCCACATCAAGGCATGGACATGATAATGAAGGATGACTAGAGATGCTCTTCCAACTTCTCATTCTCTTTATGCAAGATAAACTGGCCCAAAGAGTTGGACAATATGTTTTCTGCTCAACCCTTGCGCCATGTCAAAAATGTTCCTCCACCCTTGGACTAGTTCGATCAAGCATTAGCTTGTGCATGCTCTCACAAATATCACCATCATCTTCTTCTTTGAATCACTCATGTGACCACTAGACCTTCTTCGAGCCAATTCCATAGTTGTTTCAAATTTTCCCATCCATCCAAGAAGTAAATGATTCCCGATGTCCTTTCCTATCATATCTCTCCACCTCTTCCTACTAGGACCACACTCCATGTTACCCAAGAAACCACCAACACCCCTGTCACCATCGCAGAGAGATAGGAAGCACAACGACCAAAAGATGAAAAGAGGAAAGGGGTAGTGAAATGTCCAGCCATGGCCCAGAGATATAAAGCCACCAACGCACAACACACGAAAGGGGGTAAGTGTGGCATGATAGTACCAAAGATCATCGATTAGATATCCTTATCATAAATATCATGCTTCCCATTAAAAATCTTAAATTCCCAACGCCATCTTACATGTTGTGTGCTTATAACCCTTAATCGATGTCATAAATGACCATTAATGCCACATATGCCATATCCTCTTGTCACCACCAAAAAAGGTTACCCCTCAAAATAATCTAACCATTTTTATTAAAATCTTATAAGTCACTACATTTTGACAAATTAAAGTAGGTTGTTTTGAGCTTATCGACCTCTAAGTTAATCAACCACGTTAACTTTGGAGAAATGTATAACAATCAAGATCTGTATAAATTAGTCAACTTTATTGTATGATTTTAAGATTTCAAATTAAGATATTTCAAGCATAGCACCCACTAGTTTATGCCACCACACAATCTTTGCAGCCTATCGGTGGTTAGGATTTGATAAATTAAATTAAGATATTAGCGGTCTCTAGGTTTCAACAAAAGAAAGTAAGAACTTAAGAATATAAATATTTTGAGCTAAAAAAACAATAGTATTTAACAAACAAAAGAAAGACAATGACTTTGGAGATCTTTATAGCAATCAAGATGAGTATAAATTAGTTTAATTATTTGTATGCATTTAAGATTTGGAATTAAGATATTTCAAGCTTAGCACCTAGGTTATGCTACCACATAATAATTGGATACTACCGGTGGTTTCAGATACTTTGAGCTTAGTAGTCAATAGCCTTTTCCACAACATATTATTTGGAGATTGAACTCACTAGGGTTCAATAATTCATAGTTACGATATTTTATAGTAGTTAACAAATTATAGGAAGATATTTATAACTTAGTTGACACTAGTTTACACAATGACATAATATATGGAGGTTACGGTTGATAGGATTAAACAAATTAAATTAACATATTTTGAACTAAGCGGAGACTAGGTACTTCCACAATATATTATTTTGAGCATAGTGGTTGTTATCATTTAACATGTTACTGAATGATATTTTGAGCTTAGTGTCCACTAGATTATGACACAACATAATATTTGGTGCTTAGCACTCACTAGGTTTAAACAAAAGAAATAAGATATTATTAGCTTGGTTTTCGTGGGTTATGCCAAAAACATAATATTTGGATCTTAATGGTGACTGGGATTTAGCAAATTTGAATCAACATAGTTTGAGCTTAGCATTAGCATAGCTACTTAAACAATATATTATTTTGATCTTCACAGCTGCTAGGTTTTTCCACAACATGTTATTTGGTGATTTCATCACTAGGGTTTAATAATTCATAATTAAGATATTTTACAACATCTAGAAAATTAGAGGCAGATATTAATAAATTTTCTAGTGCTAAACCCACAATATAATATTCGAGTTTAGTTTTTCTACTACCACCTAACTAGTAAGAAAATTATATTTTGATATTAGACAATGGTACATTATGCCACACCATAAATTTTTGGAGCTTAGTGGTCACTAGGTTTTATCAAAATAAAGTAGGATACTCTCATCTGAGAAGCCACTAGGTTATACCAAGACATAAAATTTGGAGCATAATGATCTTAAGGATGTAAGAAAACTCATTAACATATTAGGAGCTTAGCCACAACTATGATATGCCAAAACATAAAACTATTTGGAATTAGAGTAAAAGGGGTTTTCCCAAATGACCCACATACTTGCACAAAAAATTCCTCATGGCTAGGTATTACAGTGAAACAAGAAGAGAACAATCTCCATATGCAAAAAAAAAAAAAAAAACCAAAAAGTCCCAAACTGGACAAAGCCAAATTACATTTTATGGATATTCATGAGAGTAGTTGCTACATCCTTAGCATCGACAATAGGCCTTCCTTGAACCAACATGTCCACTAACTTAATGTGTTCTAGGAAGTCTTCATTGATTTTCATCTAGGTCATGACCATGTGACTTTTCCATTCCTTGATAGCAGATATTGAGTGAAACATAATCTTCGATGGCCTCATGTGGATCAGGAGAGATCTTCTCTAAATGCTCCTTGTGTTTGAAGCTACAATGGGGGAGCCCATTTTCTTTGATAGAGAGAATCATGGTAAACCAAGGAGAGATCCTACACACATCTAGAATTTCGAGTCCATGCTAACTTCCATGCAAAAAGGAGGAGGGAAGTCACACATGCTTCCATGATCAGGTGAGTTGAGACGGTTATAGCCATTACAATGTCAATGGAGATGAGAGGAGAAGCTAGAGAAGCATCGACAAGAGGTGGAGAGGAAGTAGATGTTGGGTCCAAAAGTGGTTTAGAGACCTTAGGAGAGTGCTCTAAGGTTTTTGGAGGGTTACGAGCCACCAGAGAAGATGAGGGAGACCTAAGAGAAAAATAATGGGGGCTAATGATCATGATGTCCGAATCGAGTCGGAAGGGAGACCAAGGTGGTGGATGATGGATATAGGGAGGGGACTGGTTATGAAGAGGAGGGGGACATGACATTGCTGCTCTTACCACCTAGCTTAGAGGGGAAGCATAATAAATTTATTTTTTTGGGAAGCTTCCATTTTAAAGAGAAAATATAAAAGGCCTTGGTGTAGGAAAGGACCATCATCTTCTATAGCCATTTTAAGGGACCTCTCAAGCATTTGAAATAGAAAATCCACAAATTTTACCTTCCGATCATGTCAAATATGCACAAGAAGAAAAATATGAGGTCCATAGATCACTTTGTAGCATCATTGAAGCATGAAGTACCTCCTCAATTTCTCAATAACCCTATCCCAAGGTTGTGGAAGTGAGTCCCATTCATAGCTTTGAGTGATACATTGTCAAATTTTCACCAGATATAAGAAATCATCCATCTCCTCTCTGAAGCAGCATTGAAAATAAATGTCTCCCTCCACGGGGAGCCCATCACAGCTACATAATGGACTCTATCAAAATAATAAATTTAGTCTTTCCCACTTTGACTCTTCCTTTCTTCCAGGTTTCCAACACACTTTGCATGTTACTTTGACAGAGTGACCAGATAGTCTTTCCATAAATGACGTAACACCACCATCATGAAAAATATTCCATACTATTGGGTTGGCCTTGACCTCTTCATAGGAAGAAGGCTCAATGCATTTTTGGTGCTACCCATAGTGAACATGGATTTTTGATAGTGATTGCCAAAGGCCCGATATAGACGATGCTTAAATAGAGATGTCGAGCACCTTCATTCCAATCTTCAACTCATGTCTCCAAGATTTCTAATTGAATTTTGTCCTAATTAGTAATAGTCATTAATTGATCTCCATCCATCACATGAACACAATCTATGAATGTCATAAATTCCCAAAAAACCACAAATGCCTTATCCTCTTACCTCCCAAAAGAGATATTGCCTCAACATAACCTAACAACTTTTAATCTTAGTTAATGTTCAGCCAACCCAAAATTAATTAGTTAATGTTCTTGCAATTACTTGCATTTAGTGGAGGTTGAAGGTTTGAATGTTAGTAATATTAGATGTATTTAGTTAATATATATTATAAAGGAAGAATCTGCAAAAAAAATGAAGCAAGGTGAAATAACTAACATTGTCTAGACATGATTTCATACTATATAGATTATCAGACAACAAATCATAAAGCAATATCTTATTAGAATTTCTTTATTGACACTTCTATTTGTTACATTTAGGTTCTCCAAGGTTGTTCATTCTACACATGGAAATGAAGTGGGTAAGAACAAGAGATGTTACAGGGAACACAAGCAACACTTGTGATGGGAATTTTTTGTGATATTTGGTAAGGTGATTTCACAAAACACTTTTTGACTGAATAAGATGGGGATGGTGTTCACTGGAAAAAAATGCATCCCCACAAGTCCTCTCCATCCCGGGGTCTAATTTTTTCAACGGAGAGTAACATGTTTAGTTCAGACCAAGATAAAATTAAATGTAGATACAATTACATGTATGTGGCAAGAATAATATCCTTATTGGGTTTGTGTTCTCTTATAGTACAATTGCATTCACAATTATAGGTATAATTATAGTACATGACAAGAATAATATACTTTTTCATCTTTTAACTAGCCTCGTGGATGTTAAAAGTTCTTCTTATATTGAACCCTTACGTGACTTCAGACTGGTGTGGGTATATATATTAACTTGAATCAATATTTTTTGTTGCAGTATAAATCAACGTTGGTTGTTTATATTACTTCAAGTGTAGTGGTCACTTTCATTTAACAAGTTACTGAATGATATTTTGAACTTAGCGTCCACTAGCTTATGACACAACATAATATTTGGATCTTTGCGGTCTCACGGTTTTGAAAAAAAAGAAAGTGAGATATTATTATGATTTTAGTGGTCACTAGAGATTTAAAAAATTAAATCAACCTAGTTTGAGCTTAGTAGGTGAATGTATTTAAAGAATATAATATTTTGAGCTAAAGAGTCACTACCATTTAACAAGCTAAAGAAAGACATATTGAGTTTAGTTTTCACTAGTATCTCCAGTGTTAATCTCGTAATGAACTTCCTCTTGTTGGAGTATTGAATTGATATAACAAAAAAAAGGTATAGTAGTTTGGGATTGAAGTGAAATTTGTAACCTATTTTTAAATTTGTTACTACTCAAATAGAAGTGCGACTAACATCATGGATGTTAGAAGTTCTTATTATTGAAAGGATTGAAAGATTTGTTAATTACTAATAAAATGCCTTTTATGTTGTACTTATAATATGTTGTTGTTTGAATGAAAAAATATTGAACATGTTTCTAAAATAGTCTGGTGTGTTTTAAACATCCTAGATCAATTTATTTCACAAAAACACTTTTCTTACATGCATTGATGGAGATCAATGACTATAATGCTTAAGTATAACACATGACATATTAGTTATTGGACCAAACATATTCATTTTCAAAACATATGTTGTCTTGCAAAGGATTTCTAGAGGAAAAATTGGACTAAGGATTTACTCCCCAAGGTCAACAACATGAAGATTTCCTACCTTAACTAGAATTGAATTGTAAAGATTGGAGGACAAAAATTATATTTATTTGAAAGATTTGTTACTTATTAAAAATACCTTTTATGTTGTACTTATAATATGTTGTTGTTTGAATGAAAAATATTGAACGTGTTTCTAAAATAATTTGATGTCTTTTAAACATCCTAGATCAATTGTTTTCACATAAATGATTTTCCTACATACATTTATGGAGATCAATGACTATAATGCTTAAGTATAACACCTAACATATACGTTCTTGGACCAACCATATTCATTGTCCAAACATATGTTGTCTTGCAAAGGATTTGTAGAGGAAAATTTTGATTAAGGATTTACTCACCAATGTCAACATGTTTTTCTGAGTTAGCTATTCAAAACAAGATTTTAACACTAGACAATGTGAGAAAGGATACAATTAATAATTGGACCATAAGCAATATCCTTAAAGATACTAAAGAAAATTTTTGAAAGAGTTTGATAAATGTAATTAATTATTCACACCTCGAGAAAGGGTAATAAATGTGTGGATTATCTTGCCAAATTGGGGGCTAAAGGTAGTAATTTTAAAGTGTGTGAGAGGGGAGATGATATCACCAATGTTATTAATCTCATTAAGAACATTAAGTACTGATGTTCCAAAGGGCTATTTTCCTCGTTGGGGATGTCATCGCGTGTGGTAAACCTACCTCGTTGATGTATGTCAACAACCCTTGTTGACGTGCGTCAATGTCCCTTATTGCGCGCATCAACAAAACTAGTTGATGCGCGTCGCAACAACCCTTGTTGATGCGCATCAACAAAATCATCGACACGTGCCATTGATGTATGACAAAAACACATGTTGACGTGCATCAACGAGGTAGGTCGACGTGTGTTTTACCCTATAAATACCTTCCCGTGGTCATTTTCACATTTACGCTTTACGGATCTTGATTGTTTTGGTATACAGGAATCCATTGTTCAGGTCAGGTATTCAATCAAGCTCAAGGACAACTACAATGGTGACTACAAGTGCATCCCAACTCCAAGCTCAAGAAAAAAATCAAGAGGAAACTCCAGTCCTATCCACGGAAAAATACTCTATAGGAATCCTTTGTGCCCCCACATCCAAACTGTTTTACAGATGACTCCCGAATACAAGGATTTGATCAATGCATGTGAGTTTAGTGGGCTTGTTAAGATGCCCCATTTCGAAACAGACCAAGATATTTTGAACTACCTTCTCTCCTCTTACAATATAGAGGATGACATGTTTAATGTTACTATGGACAATGAACGATTGTTTCAATTTGGTATCGACCCAGCTGATATTCATTGGTTTACATGCCTCCCATTTAGAAATTTACCCTTTATTACAATGAAGGCAACACTTGTCGAAGATGATAAGAAATATCTCGAATTGGATTCAGTTTCCATGTTGATTGTAAGTGTAAATTGTTTTCATTCGTCATTTTTTATTCAATTTTTGATTTTGATATAATTTAAATTTATATTAATTCCAACTATTTTTGGCATTTGTAGCTCATGTTAATAAATCCAAGTGTGGTGTGGATACACAAGTAATTGCACACCACTTTCTTGCTGCAATGATTTCCTTTTTCCAATCTAGAATAGTTTTGCAGGGTCGAAAACAAATATACCAAACTAGGCCATTGCATACATTGTTGTAACTATCGCAAAACAAAAATTTGATTGGTGCACCTTTTTATCTAAAAATAAGAACTGACATTACAAATGCAAAGCTTTCAGAAAAACTTGTCATTTACTCCACAAACTATCTCCTTGGCCTTTATTACGAGGCTCTTTTAAATTTAAAAGAAAAACCAATTCCCACTTGCATGGATGAGGCGTTGATGAAGTTGTCCATTCCATTTGAAGAACAATAGGTATAAACTATTAATTTTGTATTTTGACATTACATTGTGCACAAGTATTAACTATTTACTATTTGTAGAGAAGATTTATGGAGGCCCTTCCCTAAAAAAAGGTGGCATCAAGAGGAAGAGGCCAACAACATGCTGAGGCATTAGGAGATTCCCAATCTAAAATGGAAGCTCACTCATCTCCGAACCCCCAACAGTTTGAATTCGTTAAATGTCAGAGAAGTAATACCCTTTCATGTATTATTTACAAATTCCAAATTAGTATTTTCATTTTCCCATTTAAATTTTACTTAATTGAATTGACATATAATTCAATGTTGATGACATTACAGGGACTTTGGACCAAAACATGTTTCGCAAAGTCAACCATCTTCCCCAACTCACTCATTTCAGTCACATGCATTTGTATCTTCTCAACAACCACCTCAGCAATCTCAGCAACAAACAACTCAAAAACCACCAATTACTACTCCAACACGGCCTCCTCAACCACCGTGACAAGCTACCCCTCAACAACAAGGTACAAGTTTTGAATAGTACTTCATTTAATTTCATAGTTTTAACATTGTTTTCTAGTTTTTCATATGTTTTTTCTTGAACTTTTTAGCACATTGCAGTCCTCCTGTACAAATAGTGGCACTACCCCCCTCCACCAATAATATTCAAAATGCCAACCAGAGGATCAAGAAAAAGAACATTGGTAAATGCATGCCAATTGCTCCAGCCCCTAGTGGGACACTAAACATTTCCTCCTCCTTTTGAATTCCAACCCTCTCACTTGGTGGCTTGCCCAGCACAACAAACATATCGGTTTTAAATAATATAAATTTAGATGAAGATAACTTGGGCATTGATAGGTAATGACCCAACTGGGTTTTTCAATACACGTGAGATGATTCAAGGCCAACAAGTATACTTCTATTTCAACATTATTTACCATATTGAATTACATTTCACTTTAGATTTATTTGTCTGAATCTTGATTTATTTTATCACAAACAAGATCAGGCCACCCAAAGCAGAAACAAGTAGCATTTGATCAACTCAAAAGCCCCCATACCTCTCCAATGCAAGATCATCTTCATCAGATACAGATGGTGAATAGTTGCTACCTTTTCCTTTAGAGAACTTAATTGGTTATGATTGTCAATCCCATGTCAATGAGTTTATTCTACCTCATATCAGTCAACTCATAGAATGGGAGAGAAGGGCTAAAGTACTTATCAATGAGATAATAAGTCATTATGAAAATTATTGGCAAAGGGATAGTTTATATGCTGTAGTCCAAAATCAACCTACGAAGATGGATTCCTTACTTACCCAAGTAAGAAGTGGGACTGTCATGTATAACAACAACTATAAAGATGAAATTTTGGATAAGACATTAAACAAATTGGAAAATATTAGTGTTGAAGCCCAGGCATATTTTAACAAATGGTCTAAGGACAAGGATCTAGTAGCAGTTGCAAATGCCGAGAGAGATAGAGTGGTTGTAAGTATTATCACTTTCAAACAATATTTTTGTTAATTTAAAGTTTTCTTATTTTAGTAATATGTTGAATTGACATCACTTTTTTGTGCAATTGAAATATGAAAATTTGAAGAGTCAAGAAAAGGTTTTCCAAGTTCACTTGGAAACCGTGAAGAATAGTTTATCTACAGTGAAGAATTTGAAGGAAAATATTGTTTTGGTTAACAAACAAAACAATACACTAAAGTGGATAATTAAAGAGCATGGCTTTGACCCTAAAATATTATTCAAAACTAAGGTAGCTGCTGATCCAAATTTGTTGTCCCATGGAGATGCAACAAAGCAAGAAGAAAGAATTTTTAAAAATATAGACAATGCTGCGGAAGATCTCATAAGTTTTGGGATTATTTCTACCATTGGGGAAAGGGGTACATGTGAAGAAACCATTGGGGAAAGGAGCACAAGAGTGGAAAGGGGTACAAAAAATTGAGGATTGAAATTTTTTATTATTGAGTGTGGAAACTTGAAAAATTGAATCTATATTTGAAAATTTGAAACATTGAATGTTGTGGTCATGGCATTTTAATTTTATTATCTGGATTTGATAGTTGAAACTTGAATTTGATAGCCTTTGAAAATTTGAAATACTATATAATCTTTAATTTTTTAACTTCATATATATTATGTATAGAATTTCTATATTGTATATAGCATTTATGTTTCTTGTCTACTTGTAATGATGATTACATTAGATGTGGATGATGACATTATAATAGAATTAGTCTCATAGATATGGATTATCATGAATTGTATGTGGACGTAGATTTAGCTTCAAGCACGATCATGGAATCAGTTGATGATAATGGATAATTGTTTTAAGAAAATTTAGAATGTTGTATGACAGAGACATTTAAACGTTCTCAAATTCTTCTTCTCTATACTTGTAATGATATGATCATGATGACATTAGAATGGATATAGATGATGATGAATGATGATAATGGATAATTGTTTAAAAAAATGGAATGTGTTAGGATTATGATAGATAAATAATTGTTTTAATAATAATTGGAGTGTCAGGATTATGATATGATAATGATATGATATATATGGATGATGATGAATTGTATAATGGATCGTGGATTATGAATTGTATAATATGGAAAAATATTCCTCTATGTAAAATTCAATTGTGTGATTTTATCCCACAGTTTAAAAAATATATCAAAGCATTTTGCAAAAATAAAAAATAAATTAAACATAATTGTAAAAAATTAAGAAAGGTCATATGATAGGGTTTAAGTTACCTCTAGTGTTTTAGATGGTTGTGAAATCATCACTCGTAATGTGCTAGATATTTGTTTTAAGAAAACTCAACACGAGAAATGGATTAGTAGATAGATGGGTGAGTTTCCTAACATTGTCAATCTGAGAAGTACCAGCTTCCTTGGATGGATGTCAACCCATGTTTTCAAAAAAAAAAATTGTATTTAAATAAATGTAAAGATATATATCTTTAACATCTTTAATGATAAAAATATACGAAACAAAATTTAAGGTCACAAACAATAAAAGTAAGGTGAAGGAGATACCTATTTAAAATTGAAAAAATCCATTATCAATAGCTTCTTCAAACTTGATGTTCTCTTCTCAGAAGTGTGATGATGTGCCAATTCCACTCTCAATGTTTAGAACAGTTGTATTTGTAGCTATATTATTCACACCTCTTCTTTCGTAAAGGGAATTCCAATGCACAATTTCTCTGTCGAAAGGAAAGGTTTCCATGGAGTAGCGAGATACATAACACCTCATGCAACTTTCCATATTTTTATCCAACCTGTTTCTCAGTTTTGATTTTATAAATGATAATGCACTGAAAACCCTTTCGTCCTCCATAGACCCCAAAATCATTGTTTGGCATAACTCATATAATCTGAAATATTCACTGATATCTTCTTGTAAGATAGAACTTTGATAGATTCCTCACCACAACCTTGTAATAGCACCACTTTCAAAAGGTTCATCTAAATTTTTATATTGGTTCCTCATTGTTGTTGCAAAAATTTGTTGATTGAAACTTTAATAAATCAACATTCAGTATACCTTTGATTTCCATACACTTGAACTCTGAAGTCTTTACAAAATGTTCCATTATTGTACCCATGGATTTATGGAAATGATTTCTTACAAATTCAGCATGACCACCTTCAGTATTCCAAAAATTAGGATTCATCACACCCATGGATTCAAGAATTTTATCTTTGGAGAAACTTTCTAATTTCACGATAAGGATTCTAAATTTTTTTAAGCTTTATTCTTGTTTCAACTATAACAAACTCAAAGAGATTACGTGTCACAAGAACATCTTCTCATTCTGATCTTGTAATATCTTGAAATTTTTGCAAAATGTGCAGTGGTATGTCCCTCCCATTAATAGTGATGTAGAGGTGATCGTGGATATTAAATCTCAAATAGTTACTAGGATTTTAAAGATCTAATAAAGCTTTCCAATTCTCAAAAACAAGTGTATCAAAACTATCTTGGGAACAATACAAGATATCAAGACTTTGACATACCATTTTTCTCATCCGTATAAAATCCACAATATAGATTAATCTCCCATGTGCATGCTTCATCAGTGTATTGATCTCCTAAAACATTGGAAGAATACCAACCAATGTAAGAAATGTCTCAAAATCAGTTAAATGGAACAACAAGTCCCTCGCCCTATCAACTTCATGATGATATTTGTGCATGAAACCAACCAATGAAGGATACTCCTCAATTGTGAATTTTTGGAACTCAAGAAATCACTTTGGGCTACTTTCCATATAGGCATGAAGTTCTCTTATAAGGTCTTCTAATTTAGCAACATTTTCATAGTTGCTTACCATTTTATATGCTAAATTCATTTTGTGAGCCATACAATGAATTGGTAGCATATATGGGGCCACTATTGTTTGTAATCTAACATAGCCTTGTTCGGTGACCCTACATGATAGATGCACCATCTACTCTGATGCATACCAACTTCATAGCAATTTCATAATCAGTCATTCCAACAATATATTTCAAATGAGAAATAACTATTTTATGTAGGTTTTCGACATTATAGTTTTCAACCATTTTCATAACACCCAATAGATGAGGTGTCCTTATATGATTTTCTAAAGTATAGACGTGGATACATACCCATGCGGTTGTTGTCATTCGCTATCACTTCATCAATTAAAAGAGAGATAAAATTTAGTTTTTTACATTCTCTTTCAAATCTTCCTTCTCTATCATGGAAAGGCATTTTTCCATTTCCCATCCAATACTTTCAGGACCAATGAGACGAGGTACATTCGGCATTCCATTATATTGATAAAAAATTGTAAATCGAGGAAATCGATATTGGTCTTCCTTTCTTTAGTATGTGAAATAAAGTAGAGAATTGTATGAGTTTTGCATGTATATTTGTTTGATTCATCTTACCAATTTGTGATGTGATCATTCCTCCCTTTTCCATGAGATGTCTGCGTTTTTTCTTCTTTGCCTCATAATCTACTGCGTATTTAACATGCATGCATTCTTTTTTAGTTTTCCACCTATTTGTTTTGATTTTCTGGCCATCCGCCCTTGTTATAGTCAAATATTGTTTTCCACAATGTTTTTCTATAGTGTCCAACTTCATTTGAATTTTTTGCTGCTTTCCCAATTTCCACATACATATTGTACATGTACATTCAAATGGGATCTCTTCTGAATTAGATGATTGTATAGGTTCGATAAATGGAAATTTGGCTACCCAATCAAACTTGTATGACCTACCAATGGTCCACATATTCTTGTTCATTTTCAATGTTTTACTTTTTTGAGTAGAATTTTGAGCAATATCACAATCACCTGCTTTCCTATTTCATGAACTAGAATTTGAATTTTATTTTTGTGTTCCATTTTTCTGAGTATTTATATGTGTGATATTTTTATGCACTCCTGGTTACACCCCAATAGGAAGAATATCTTCAAGATCTAGCATCTAAACAGTTATATCTTCAAGATCTGGCATATTATCATAGGTGTCATTTGTTTGATATTGTGCATAATGCATGCACACCTCAATAATACCTTCCACACAGTTATTATTCTGATTATTTTTGGTGGCAACTATATTGTTGTTGGTAGTTTCAATATCTGTATCAGCAGAGTTTCCAAAATACTTGAATAGGGACTTCTGAGATTTCTTAGTTACTTTTAGGGTCTTCGCATTCTAAGGACTAGCACGTTCCATTTTTAGGGTCAAAAAAAGAACAAAATAGCACGTCGAGTTAAAATTACTATCACGATTCAACTATGGCAATCCACGTCATAAGGCCAACAACTAACCCCTTTTCGCGCATCAAAAACATGTCAAATTTCCCTATCGTGCTTAAAAATGCATCAATTATCTCTGTCACGTGTCAAGAAGGTGTCAACTATCTCTGCCTCACATCAAGAAGGTGTCAATTGTCTCTATCGCGTGTTAAGAAGGTGTCAACTGTCTCTCTGCCGCGCATGTCAACTCTATCCCTATCACTCTTTAACTACTTACCCCTTTGTCGTCCATATGCAATTCCTCCTTGTCACGCATCTGCCATACCTCTTTATCTTGCATTAACCATATCCTGTCACACATAAAAAAAAACCCCTTATCGTGCATCAACAACTATCACCTATCGCTCGACTCTAAACTAATGATAAGCTAACAACAATCTCTGGTGCTTAAGAGTATGCAAGTTCATGGTATTGGTAATTTGGTAAGCTACTTGTGGTAGTACCGTAGTATACTACTTGGTAAATCACCTAGGTTTTTATAGGAGATGTTTTCAAATGTAGGTGAAGTGACCCCAAAAAAAATATATACTATAAATTTTAGGCGAATAGGACACCGACCCGCTCCGAAAAAATTGCCTTTTCAAATTTTTCTAAAATGAAATTTTCACCATATTACAAATATTTGCCACTAAAATTATCCCTATTATGAGGTACATTAATCTTGAGGAGAATTATAGAAAGATATTTACTCACCATCTTACTATGCTTAATATGTTTAGGCATAAGATTGCTATGAGCCTTCCCTTTTTCTTGTTTATGTCGCTCTCTCTCTACGTCGGTGCATGATTTTCAATAGGGAAAGATTGATTCCTCGATACACCATGGACTAATTATTTTTATTTTTAAGAATGGTAAACCAGTGGTGGAAAAGGAATTAGAGCCTAAATCCTAGGATTTAGATGAAAATTTTACTCTTGCAGACCATATGAACAAACTAAGGAGAAAGAATAGAAAGACACCTCAGGGGAATGGAAATCTTGGTACTTGGGCTGTAGGTTCTCTGAATTGATATGAAAGGGGATTCCTCTAAAAGGAAAGAGAGAGAAAATATTGGTTAGAATGTGGATTTTAATAAAATTTCTCTTAGGGTGAGTCGGTGGAAATGGATATGGAGGCCTTATGCAAAGTTGGAATAGATATGGGAAACAGTGTCATGCATTGCATTGATTGATGCCTCTAAGAATTTTTTCATCACCCAAAAATCTATCAAGGACGATGTGGTAGAGATTAAAATTTTAGTTTTGGAGTTTCGAGGGGCATGTGGTCAAGCTATAGTAGGGACACAAAGTTCATAGGTATAATCTTCACCCTAGTTATGATGAGGAAGATCATGTTGAAAATGAAATCCCTATCATGAGTGTGTAGACACTAAAATTAGGTCACACTCCCTTGGTCCCTCGTCAAATTATCACCTTGAATAAAATAACCTAACCATGGCCCCTTTCACCCCATATTAATATTAATTTAATTAAATTAACTCATGATCTCATGATATTTACTATTTAAATATCCTAATTAAGATAATTCTCACACCACCACCTCACCTAGCCACCTCACCCCATTTATTCTTAGTATGTTGCATAACTAACTAAGACCTACCTAAATAATAAAAATCAAAGCCTACATTCCCTCTAACCACATTCCCACCCGTTTCAAAAGAAGCTTCCGTTCTATTCTTCCGAGAAAAGAGGAACAAGATCCAAGAAATCAAGGGGATCTCCCATTTGGGAAAACCTAGGAAATCCCACCTAATCGATGCCATCACCCTAAACCACCATTAGTCAACCCAAAACCATCAACGTCGGTTACCTTTTATTCCATTTGGTAACCTTATTTTGAGGTTGGCACATTTAGAGATCAAGAAACGAGACTAGAGCCGTCATGACTGAAGCGAACCAACATTCACATACGCATCCAAACATCCACAGCCAGCATCAGAAGTGATCACAAAGCCATTTTGCGTTCACGGGAGCATATGGGGAAGTGCCATCACCATACCAAATTCCATCCATCTAATCAACTGACATTGCCATCCAGCCATCAATCTCATACAACAAGTAAGTATTTTGTTAACCAACATTCATCTACTTTCATTTTAGTAGGCTCTGTTACCTCTATTATCAGTTTCTACTTGCACTCCCATTCTCCCACCATTTACCTTCATGCAAGTTTGATCATTCCTTCACCCACACCATTAAATTTCCCATACCTAACTATTAAACACCTCTGAGTATACCTAAGATCTCCATAGACCTTTCCATTACCCTCTTCATTTCCATTTAGCCTCATATCTATCCTTACACCAATATTTTAATAAGTTTCTATCACCTAATTGTACCGATGCCGGTTACCCATGACCATTGTCGTCGATCAATCCTAAATCATCATCGGTTACACTAGACCAACATCGGTCTCTGTGTTTTACCCTCAAACCAAGAACAGAGCCTAAATTCTCCACCAAATACCCAAAACAGCCCAAAACCAAACCCTGACTAGTACCAATACTCTGACAGAGACCTTTCCCTTAAGATTCAATCATAGCTTAGTATGTTGTGAACAAATTTTCTTATTGTAGTTAAATGAGATACTTAAATCATTTTAACTATAGTAGGATTTCATTTATTTTTAACATTGAATTGTTTTAACAAAGGATTGGCAACCTTCTACGATCACACTTCCCGGAACTAGCATAAATTGGATCAATCCACTATCATATATTAGTTAATCTCTTTTGGTGGTCTTATTGTTCATTTCAAGTAGTTCCTCCTAGCAAAAGGAAGCTCTCATGATCAGTTTGTGGATTAAGAAGTCAAACACTTACAGTAACCTTCAACCACTTTAAAAAGTATTCCTCGTAGTCTTTTTACCTTTATCTATTTTTTCACATTCAAAGAAATGCTCTAAGAATTAGGTGAAACATTTTGGCACACCTGGTGGGACCCATTCGGGGTTCCTTGCATTTCTTCATTTCTAGGTGAAAATTTGTATGTTTGTTTCCTTTTCAAAGGTTCTCACATTAAAATTCTCCCTTGGAATCTTCTCTTCTTTCTATTGTCTCAAAACAATCGTGTTTTGGTGCTATAAAAAGAACTCTTCTTCTCTTTCATTTTTACTGAATTAGTGAAAGATCATACTCTCTCCTGTTCATCTTTTTGTGTCATCAAATTCAATATTTTGATTTGGGCTTAAAATCAACTATATTTCATTCTGCTTTACTGCATTAGATCACATTAAATGAGGGTAACCTATACACTGGAATTCATGCCCAGCTGATGGTTGACAAATGAATCATAGAAAAACACTTTATTTCTCTTTCTCTCTCTCTCTGAGTCTTACCAAACATCACAAAATTGAAAAATACACACATTCTTAAACAACATCTCACCCAAAAGAAGTTGTAGGTGATCACATGATCACGACATAGTGGGCACCCAACTCATTACTTCTGTCAAGTCATTATCTCAGAGGATGGCCCACCCCACCATAACATAACTTGAAACCTCTCCTTGTAGATATCCTTCTTCGTAGGAAGCCTTCCAAACCAAAAACTATATTCTAAAGTTCATGAGTCAGTCTTCTAAAATACCATAAGCTAAACAAACATAAAGGAAATAGAACTCTTAGGATCGTATTTTTATTAGTGTTTCTACTTGGCTTGTGTTTTGAGGTGAGAGGACACATTCTTCATCTTTTTATTTCTCCTTACACACTCCTCATCATAGTTGGTGTATTCCAACTTCATCTAAGTGTTCTTGGACCCCATTTTCGTCATTCTCAAAATTTTGGGTTTAATTCCACACTTGAATTTAAATCACAACCACCTTTTTCTTCATCTCTATTTCATTTCACAAGATGGCGGTGTCGGTCTAGAAACCATCATTGGTTACCCTCTGACCATCACCAGTTTTACCCAATCGGCATCGGTTTACTATTCTTTTGGTTAACCTTCCCAAAAGGACACCATTTCATATTATTTGTTGTTTAGAGTCTCTATAACTCTCATCATCTTCTTTGTCCTGATAAAATCCATCTACAACTTATCTACTGGCAGATTATTGGCCTTTTACCTTGTTTTGGCAAGTCGTTCTTTTCCACAGTGATCGGGCACATTTTGTTTTACACCGTGATGGAGATCGGTTTACCTAACTAACATCGATTAGCTTTGTGAAATTTTCCAACTGAAATTTTTATCCAATCCACTTACCACAACCTATTTTTCCTATTTCTGTTGTATTTCTATGTCATTTATAGAAAGCAGTCCTACAAAATAAGTAATTGTTCAAATGGTGTTGACTCTTAGCCAAGTAAATGCCCTCATATTCCATGCTAGTTGTTAACCACTCCCACCTAGTCCTTCACCACCTTCCATTCTATCACCCATGGATCCTACCCAACCTATCACTATCGCCATAGGTGACGAGGAGTTTGCATGACTCCTTGACCAAAACCCTGTTGCCTTATAGTTCTATCTTTCTCACTCATCCACTCGAGATGCCTCGGGTTAGTTGATATACGACATGCCCATATCTATCCCCCCGACACTTGTTCTTGCATCATTCACTTCTAGCTTCATGCTACCCATACCTGCCTTACCCCTAGTCATTTCATAGCTAGGCCCTATACCTGCTATGACTGCCATCTACCACATCTATTACACCCGCAACATCCACTATACCTTCATCCACCACCCAGAACATAACCTCATCCATGCCTATTATCTCACATATACCCATAAAGAACACAACCATGCCCAGTGTTGATGACCCCTACCCCTTTTACAAAAATTTCCATTTCTATTCCATAATCCTTAGCCCCATCATTACTAAGTCACCTTGATCCTTCCACCTCCATATACATACTATCAAAGAACCTCTTGTTTCATCTACCATTCATTTTGGCTACATGCCCCTGTCTCACTCCCTCATTCTCAGCCTACCTATGTGGAATTTCCATATAATGGAATGCCACTACCATCATATGTCCAACACCAACCTTCTTACACTACAGAGGTACCCATCCATCACCACCTACCAATGACCTCATCAAGTTAATGATGGATAAGATGCAGACAACGGAGGTGTCGGTTTCTATCTCACGTAACTCTCTCACCTATGACAAAATTTGCAATGAGCCCATACACCCATCCATTCCTATTTGTCCATATCCCGTACATTGGGAGATGCCTAAATTTAACCGATTTAATAGAAAAGAGGACCCGCAACAACATTTTTGGTCTTTCAAACATGGGTGTTATCTGATCACCCATGATGATGCTTTGCTTCTAAGGACCTTTCCCATGTCTCTGACCGAGCCCGCATTAGACTAGTATAGTGGATTACCTAGACATTCTATCTTCTCATTTCATCAGGTAGCCCAAGCCTTCTTGGATCACTTCTCGATCAACATTGTTAAGAAGGTTACAATGAATGATCTCTACTCTACACATCAATATGACAAGTCTATCACATATTTTTTTCACTCATTGGCATAGCTTGATCAATCAACTCACATTCCAATTACCACAAACTAAAATCATGGAGCTCTTCACTCAGGCTTATGTTAGACATATCTCACGACCCCCTCAGTGTAGAATTTTGAACCTTTGATGAGGCATTCACCATGGCATGAAAGCTAGAGATTCGGGCCATCGAAGAAAAGAAAATCCAACTACGTAATAAGAACGTGACATTTAAGTCAAATGATACTTCTTCTTCTTCGAAACCACAAAATAATTACTCAAAAGCCAAGGGAACCACTAATGCGGTGGTACTCAAGGCCATCCTAGCTCATCCATCAAATCAAGCTAAACCCTCATCTTGTCTTTCCCCTTTCCAAAATTTTCAATTCGGATGAGAACAATGAAATACACCCCAATTAGGAGCCTTAATCTTCTATTTTAGAAAAGCTCATTAAAGCTGGGCCATCACCCTTCCTCCTATAAAACCACACATGAGTTTTTATCCTAATCACCCCACACTGTTTGGTACAAAGAGAATGACTTCTATAACTATCATTAGGTAAAAGGATTCCAATGATTGTAATTGCATAACTTTCAAGAACATTGTCTAGGAACTGCTATTTCACTGATTCTAGATCGTTTCTTCGAATGTTGATGAAACATATATGGGTAAAGGGTTAGGGGGAATACATGTTGAAATTTTGGTTATGGGTTGTTGCACACGTATGACTTATGGATCCACAACTGATCATGAGAGCTTCATTTTTGCTTAGAGGAACTACCTAAAATGGAAAACAAGAGCACCAAATGAAAGTTAAACAGTATATGCAGTGGACTCCCTAGCATGTGCTAGATCCGAGAAGTGTTATACTCCTAGATGGATGTCAATCCACCGTTTAAAACAAATCAATGCTAATAATAAAGATATTCAAATTATAGTTAAAATTATTTAGGTATCTCATTCGTCTACAATAAGCAAATTTGTTCACAACAAAAAAGCTATTATTGAATCGATGGTCAAGGGTTTGTATGGTACTAGTACTATTTAGGGTGCAGTTCTGGGTTTTTAGGTATTGGGTAGAGAGTTCAATATCTGTTCTTGGTCTAACAATAAAAAAGCAGAACAACGTCAGTTTGGTATGACCGATGTCAGTTTATGTGAACCGGTGATGGTATGGTCGGGGTATAGGAAACTCAATAAAACCTTGAGGTGAGGGTAGATCTATGGCTAGATGAAAATGAAAGGGAAATGACAAGGTTCGTGTGGGTCTTAGGTATGCACAGGATGATTAAAATCTGGGTATGGGAAGTTCAAGGGTGTGGGTGAAGGGATGGTCAAATTTGCATGGAGGTAAAATGGTGGGGAATGGGAATAGGAATAGATAATAACATAAGTAAAAGAGTCTACCTAAATGACAATGGACAAGTGCTAGTTAACAAAACACTTACTATTTCTTGAGCTTGATGTCTAGTTGGCAATGGTGGGTGATTAAATGGAAGGAACTTAGTGTGGTGCTTTGGCACTTCCCTGAATGCTCCCTTAAAGGCAAAAGGTTATGTGATTTCTTCTAGTCTCAAGCTATGGGTGCTTTGATGCATGTATAAACACTAGTTCTACTTGCATGTAGCTCTGGTTTTGTCTCTTGCTATGAAAAGATGTGCCAATATTTTAGAAATGTTCCAACCTCAAAATAGGGTTGTTTTGGGGTTAAATTGTGACTTATGGTGGTTACGGTCGACGGGTGTGCGCTTTAGGGTAATCGGCATTGGTTACGGTGGGATTTCCTAGCTTTACAAAATTGGGAAGATACCCTTGATTTTCTGGGATCTCATTCATTTTTCCCCACGGATTAGAAAAGAAGCTTCCCTTATAATGGATGTGAATGTGGTTAGAGGGAATGTAGGCTTTTGATTTTTAGGGTATAGGTAGGTCTTAGTTAGTTATGGCAACATAATAAGAATAGGTCTTAGGGTGAGGTGACTAGATGAGGTGTATAGGTGAGGTGGATGGTGTGGGCATTAAGGATAATTAAATAATAGGTATTATGAGATCATGGATTAATTAAATTAATATTAGAGTGGGATGAAAGGGGCCATGGTTAGGTGAATGTGTTCAAGGTGTTTATTTGACATGGGACCAAGGGGAGTGTGACCCAATTTTGGTGTCTACATTTTTCCCCTTTTTGTCACGTAGCTTATATTGGTAAGTGATGCTAACAAAAACAAGAATTTATTGCCCCATGTGTAGGTGATTGGGTGAAGAAGGGGTGGGGAAGGGTGTAGGGGGATTTGGGTAAGATTAGGTGGGTAGAAGGGAGAAAAAGGGGATTTGAAGGAAAAATGGGGGTTTGGGCATCGCATTTATGTGGCAACAATGACCAGGTGTCTGTTGAAGGTTAGGCCGCGTCCGGCCGGTAGTGCGCGGTATCCGATCCACGAAGTAGGTGACCAATGCTGGTTGAAGGGGGACGGGGTCGGTTAGGGGTAACCGGTACTAGTCATGGTTTGGGGAAAAGGGGGCAAAAAGGTGTCCGAGGTTGGGTGGGTGAGGTAGGTAGGGGTAAGAAAAGTGGTTTTGGTGAAAATCATAACATAGGTAAGGGGTAAAAATAGGTAAGGGTGGAGTTGTTAGGGAAAAATGTATAGATGTGTGGGAAAATAGGTAAGGTCGGGGAGTGGGTCAAAATGGAAGTAGGTGAGGGATTGGGGTGTGTGTAAATAGGTAAGGTGATATTGGGTTGGGTAGGTTTAGGGTAGGTAGGTCGGTTGGTTAGGGTTGGGTTGGGGTGGAGGGTAGGCCATGGGATAAACGGGTAAGTAGCAAAGTAAAAGAGGTAGGGTAATGGGAATGGGTACGAGTGAATGTAGATATGGTCTTGTTTTAATAATGTGATTATTTTGTTGGATGCGGTGAGAGATCGAGTTGATGATGCGAGACGGGTGCCACCCCTACTTGTGGCAATTTGTGGGGCAATGATAGTCGAGGAGTGGAGACATGTCAAAGATGTTGGTCTAATGGGGTCAAGCACTACCGGCATGTAGTCCTGTAGCCGATTCTCGATGCCACCAAGGCACATAGAGGCTAGCTCCGGGTGATGTACCGGCGGGAACGACCACGACCCATGGCGGTGGTGAGATGTTATCGAGTTGCTAAACAGGAGCCAAGGAGGAGACATGAGAGACTGTTATGGAGGATATCCAACAGGATGATGCATGATGAACATCCCTCCATGTTGATTTATTTTAGTCATTTTTTATATATACCGGCCTGCGTGCTGAAGAGAGTGAGGATGTATGAGAGTTTTGTATATTTTTGATCATATACCGGCCTGTGTGCTGAAGATGGTGAGGCTATATATGAGAGTTTTGAGATATTTAGTTATATAGACCAGACTGCGTGTCAAAGATAGTTGTGATTTATGTATATGGAGACACATGTTTGGATATTTTTATTTATAGAGATGATGATGATTATGAGCATTATGTGTGTACATGGTTGTGGTTATCTTGTTATTTTGTTTTGTATATGTGATGGAAATCAAGTAGTATAAGCATGATAGAGTTAGGTAATAGGCATGGATCGAGTCAGGTCATAGGCATGATTGAGTTAGGTTGCGGTTTAGGCATGGATTGAGTTAGGTCATAGGCATGGAGTGAGTTAGGTCATAGGCATGGTTGAGTTAGGTTGTGGTTTAGGCATGGATTGAGTCAAAATTGGTTGAGTTTGTAATTCATTAATTTGTGCAATGTATGATGATATGGGTCATGTTTAAGATGTTTTATAGTAACATGCATGATAGTGGTAAAGAAATGGTAGACATAATGAATGTATGTTTGATGATGATAAAGGTGGAAAGTAATTTGTTGTTTGTTGGGTTTAATTTCCAATTATTGATATAAAAAGAAATCTAACAAGGGTAGATTGTGATTTAGGAAAATGAAAGGTGAATTGGTTAGGGTATAGAGTGTTTGAGCTAACCTCAAAGGGCCCCATGCCCTCAGAGTGCTTCCTACATAGTCCCGGTAAAAAGACCTCAAGATGATGTGGTTCTCCCATAAGCTAGGGAAGAATGTGAGGAGGTATGAGAATGAGTTGGTAGGTTTTAGGCATGATTGAGTTTAGGTCTATTAGGTATGGGTGAATTGTGGGCACATTGGTATAGGTGATTTTGAGTTGATTGTGGTGAAGGAGGAAAATTACCCAAAGATAAGCGTCGAGAATCTAGTCTGTATAAGGTAATCAATATGTAATGAAGAAGGTTAAAAGATAAGAGGAGGTAAGAAAGCCACCTGATTGGTTAGGATCATAACAAGTAGGTCATACCTTGGATAGGCTAATGAACGTAAGACCCTAAAGACATTGCATGATTGATTATTCCAAAGGTGAAGAGTAGTCACATGATCACCAAATGTCATGGTTCCAATAGGTCCCTTGAGGCGGTAGGAAATGAAAATAAAAATGGTAAGAGGGTGAAAAGTGGTAGTTTATATGGTATTAGGTAGCATGCCTTTTGGTAAAAGATCCAAGGTCATAATGGGCAAGTCCATGACGAAAATGTTTTTATTTCAAGACTTGATATTTTAAATAGACTGATCGATGTGGGAAGTCTATATGGGATGAGAAAATTAACTCCTTGAGGTCTTTGAGAAGCTGATCGATGTAGGAAGCTACGATGCTCTCTTCTCTCTTTTTTTTTGAAAGAGCTATACATAGTTGTCCTTCAAGGGAGCAGTCTATTTATAGTAGCGATGTAGAGAGAAAGATGTCCTTTTGAGGAGTCATATTTTTATTGGAAGTTTGACTCAAGGAGTTAAATCCCATGTGAGGAATTTTAGGTGAAGAATAGGATTCTTGTTCGAGAAAGCGGGGTGAATGACAATGGGATCTCATCTAAAAGTAGAAAAAAATATCCATGCAAACCCTACCATGTGTAGCGCCATGGTACACATATTTAAGGGAAGATAAAAGAGTGCAGGTACACGCATGATTCTTGTTTAATAGTTGGGGTGGTATAAGAAGTGAATAGAACTCAAGGGACAAGAATGGAAAGAGGTGAAGGTGAGGTAGGATCAAAAGTCAACAACGGGAATGTCACAAGATGCAAGGCATTGAGGGTTCGAGTTTGGGTTTACCATCTAGTGAAGATAAATGATAAGCACCTGATCTATAAGTATGAGTCATGATGTATGGTCCAAGCCAATTAAGAGAAAATTTGCCCATTTTACTTTTTTACTTTGGTTACATGTTGATTCTCTTTCCGGTAGTGGATCGGTAGAGATTGAAGGTGGAACATTTAACCAAGTCTTGAGTGTTCCCAATCTCTCTACCAATCTCCTACCGGTTTACCAAATCACCCACCTTGGTGAAGGAATGTGAGTGGAATTTGGTCTAACTCGGTGATTATTCGTGATCTTAACTCATCGATTGCTGTATGGCTAAGGGGGAAAGGCATATCACCATTTATGGTTGTATACCTTTTCCCACTTCTCTTTTGATTCGATGCCCAATGCGTTGCTCACTCATGCAAATGAGGTTAGTAAGTTATGGCATGAGCATTTTGGGCATATAAATTATTGTTACCTTGAACAATTGAGCCAAAATGAAATGGTCAATGGGCTACACGAGTTAAGTTTTCTAAGTGTCTTTGTGAGGGTTGTACCCTTGCAAAATAAGGTGAAAAAAATATTTGACAAAGGAAAATCCTAGAGAGCTACTCATCCTTTGGATCTTGTTCATAGTGACGTTTTTGGCCCTTTTCCATCTCCTTCTTTTACTAGAGATCTATATATACTAACCTTCATTGATGAATTTTCATGTTATAATTGGGTATATTTTATTAAGCTTAAGCCTGAAGTTTTTGAGCATTTTCAAAACTTTAAGGCTCTTGCTAAGAAACAAGCGGAACAGTTTATCAAGGTTCTTCAAACCAACAATGGAGGTGAGTATGTCGAGCGATGTTTGAGGATTTTTGCACTTCGAGGATTGCTTTAGCGCATACAATCGCTTACATGACCCTTCCCAAAATGGAGTTGCAAGAAAGAAAGAACCAAACTTTAAAGGATATGGCTACTTGTATGGTTCACTCGAAATCTCTTCCCCCATAGTATTGGGCTGAAGCAGTGAATTGTGCTTGTTATATTCAGAACCATGTCCCACACAAGGCAGTAAGAGGGATGACACCCTTTGAAGCCTGGTTTGGACACAAGCCTGATGTCGAGCACTTTCGAGTCTTCGGATCCAAGGCTATGGCTTGGATTCCCAAAAATAAATGTAAGGCATTGGATCCACAATCCAAACCTTGTATCTTTGTCGGGTATCTTGATGGCGTGAAGGGATATTGATTGTTGAACCCTACCACCCGTGAGCTTTATATTGAGAGGAGTGTGAAGTTTGATGAGTCATCCTTGACTTCAACTTCTACTGTGGTCCTTCTACCCACTGATTTAGATTCTAACTCTTCAGATGATGATGTTGTTGAGTGATTTCCACCTCTCCCTGCTCCTCCCGATCCTCAAACTTCTAAGTCTTCTGATTCTGACAGTAGTGATGATGAGGACTATGTCCCTTCTCACTCAAGTGAAGAATCTTCCGACTCGGAGCCTGAGCCGTCGGGACCTCTTTGGGCTAGGAAAACTTTACAGAGTGCTGGAGATTTAGTTGGAGATCCTTTGGATGAGAGACGTACTCGCTCAAACTTCACTGGACCTCACTCCTTCTTCACCTCTACTTCTGATCCACCATCTTTCCAGGAAGCTTTGGGATTCCTAGAGTGGGATTCTGCCATGGATGAGGAGTATTCCTCACTCATAAAGAATGACACTTGGGATCTTACCCTTCTTCCAAAAGGAAGAAAAATTGTTTGGTGTAGGTGGGTATATCGAACAAAGTATGGAGCTAATGGAGAAGTTGAGAAGTATAAAGCACAACTTGTAGCTAAGGGTTTCTCCTAGGTAGCTAGGGTTGATTACTCAGAAACCTTTGCTCCAGTTGTGAAGATGACTTCCATTTGACTGATCCTTACCATCGCTGCCGCTAATAGATGGGAAGTCCACCAGATGGACATTAAGAGTGCCTTCCTTCATGGGGACCTAGAGGAGGAGATCTATATGGAACAACCTCCGGGTTATGTCCATGATCCATCCCTCATTTACAAATAAAAGAAGTCTCTCTGACCCTTAAATAAACCCCTCGAGCTTGGTATGCCAAGATGGACTCCTTTTTACTTGCATCAGGGTTCACTTGGTGTGACTCTAACCCAAATGTGTATATTCTATGACAGGATGACTCCATGCTTATTCTTGTTCTCTATGTTGATGACTTGTTGATCACCGTAGCTCTTCCTCTATCATTGATTCTATGAAGATCTCCTTGGCCAACAAGTTCTCCATGTCTGACTTAGGATTGCTTCATTACTTTCTTGGGATCCAGATTTCACAATTTGACTCGGAATTATGATCTCACAGCCTAAGTACTCTCTTGATTTGCTTGCTCGGTTTCACATGTCCGACTGCAAGTCCTCACCTACTCCTTTTCTTTCTAGGATTAAGTTGGTTTCTGATTGCTCTTCCCCCTTGGTTGACGGTACCCTTTATCGATAGTTGGTGGGAAGCTTGATCTACCTTACTCACACTCGGCCAGATCTATTGTATGCCATCGAGATCATGTCTAGATTTATGTAGGAGCCTCATGAGATACATTTAAAAGTAGAAAAGTGGATCCTTCACTATGTTCGTGGCACTCACACAGATGGTATTCATTACTTAGGAGGGACTGAGATTGACTTGGTTGGATTTACAGACTCATATTGGGCCGGTGATCTAGATCATCGAAGTCTACCTCAGGCTATAGTTTCACTCTTGGTTCAGGTCCTATCAGTTGGTCCAGCAAGAAATAGAATGCCATTTCCATATCATCGATAGAAGCAGAATACATAGGAGCAGTTAATGCTGCCATAGAAGCTATTTGGTTACAAGGTATTATGATAGAGTTTGGCATCCACTTTTGGCGGCCTACCATTATCTACTGTGACAACATGAGCACTATCTCAATTTTTAGAAATCCCATTCAGCATCAGTGGACAAAGCACATTGAGATTCATATGCACTTCATATGGGAGCTGATACATGAAAACATCATCGACATACAGTATGTTCGGATTTATTCGGGTTGCGAGACATTTTCACCAAGCCCTTCACTGAGGTGAAGTTTCTTCACTTGTGGTCTCTTCTTGGGGTGAGGTCTCTGCATTAACCCATCTTCTTCGGGCTATGTAGTGCTCCTCTTCCTCTTTTCCCGGAAAGATGTTGTTTGTACATGGGCACCTTCGGGCCTTTAGTTGTCGGGCCCATTGACACATCTTTCTTAGTTGTCTAGGGAGTCTTCTTTTACGTCGCTTACCTTGACCTCTTCCTCAACTTCATGAAGGGGGTGTTGGTGTGTGTGACTATCTAGTCATCATCCACATCACCTAGGTGAGTCATCTTGCGTTACGAGATTCATAGGTCTTAGGAAGTCAAATGACAAGTGTCGATTCTATCATAGAATCGACATTTTCATTGCGTCAATGTGTCATAGGAGTTACATTCCTTATTTGGAATTATAACTCCTCTTCTTGTGGTGTCATATGCATCGAGTCAACATCATATGTGTTAGTGGCGTCATTGAGTTCTTTCCATGTTTAGGCATTGGGGTTACACAACACCCTTATTTGTACTTCCTATTTTTCGATCTATGAGTATGAGCATTTCATTCTTCTTACTTGCAATCTTCTTTTGTAACATCCCCATTTTATACCTTAGAACAAGTAAATTTTTTTTTTGATAATTGCATCCTGGTTCTAAATACATAATTTAGAACTCACAAATCAAATAACCATTCATATAACAGACAACCATATGCAGCTGTAATGACTCGGAGTACTTCCGATCTATTCATTCCATGACTCGGTAATCTACCGATCTATTCATGAGTAATAAGAGTTGGTGTTTTTAGTTAACACTTTACTCTTGCGGTTCTCTTCCCTACTCTGGGATTCAGAATGCTCTGTCCAAGGAACCTAACTGAATAATTGTTACTATTATTCATCGGCATCTCATCCCTTAGACTAGGTGAATTAGGACAACGCAATCAGCAGCTTGCGATACTTTGGCCAAAGATTTGAAACATATTGTTTATGTCTCGTATTCCTTAACGGCATACTCGTCAATCTGGAATACGCCCTTCACCCCATTCTTATGTTATATAGAATGTCCTACACTGACTACTGTCAGTCCTTCCTTTCACAACTTAATCACTCGGAGATAGATTAACAAGGTGATAATGTTATATGGATGCCCATGAGGATTAGGGATACGGTGACATACTGGTTTAACCCTGCAGTTAGACCAATGTGTCAAGATACCCCGAACCTCCTAGGCAGCCTTATAACCTGACCACATTCCTAATCGGTCCCTGAGTAACTAATCCGATCACAAGTGTAAATCTTAGCGATCAATGCAAAGGGTGTCGCCATAAGTCACCTGCATTGTTGTAACTTCGAGAAGATCCTAATCTTCTCGGAGGTACAACCCCTATCGATTGTCTTGTGCCATCAACCTTTAAATCCGCCTCGAAAAGATCTACTTATTAATATGCGTTATGCACTTTGAGTATTAAATTACTTTTAAGACTTCCCCCATAGGTTAGCCTTCCCAAATCCCTGGATTCTTCGCCTTAAGACGACCTTTCTCAATAAAACCCATTACATGGTGGAGTTATTAAGGTCATGGTCTCATCAAGGAGTCATTAGAATATCCATGATTCTAAAACAACAGAATTGGACAATATCTCATAACCTTTACTTGAGATTGCCATCTGAACCCCATTTGATTTATATCAGTTCTCTTAACTGAATTTATATCATACTTATTAGTATAAGGATATAAATGATTAAGAATCCAAATAAGTGATGTCCTGTCATAATCAAGACTAGGGATCAGTAATTTAATTCAGCTTGTTTAGCATTACTTTAGGTTCATTTTTAACCCATCTTTTAGAAAGACAATTATTTAAATTCAATATTGCTTTCGCTAGAACAATAAGATCTGCTAAACACTCATATAAATTCAATCACATTTTCTTTAAGCTTTCATTGTCAATCACAAAAGCATCCAAATCACACAAAGATAACATTGCCATTCTGGTATAAAAACCGAAGAAGGTCAACTATCAGAAATAGAATACAACACATAAGTAACAACCACTTATTTCCATTCCTTTCAAAACTATACAATTACATTTTATGCAAGCAGCATACTTGTTACAATACTAACGGAAAAGAACATCTTTCCACATTTAGTACACTTATAAATTCCAGCAGTAATTCATTATAAAACAAATTAAATAATCTGATCAGCCTGTCAGATCTGCATTGCTTTTACCTCTTACGGAAACCATCTGCAAAAATAGTCAACATGAGTCAGTTCAATGAACTGAGCATGATAAGCACTAACTCTTAAAACAATTGCAATCCATCAATTGTTTTCATTAAACACCCTGTTTAAATGAGATCAATTATCCAAACAAGTAAACATGATTCAGACTATGCCTTTGTAATACAAAATGACTACAAATGTGTAACTCTATCATCGTTACAGAATAGTCCTAATCACTTCTCAAATATTTCATCAAATATTAAGAATCAAAGAACGAAAGTATCCAAATAATTATCTTGAATCCAAGATCAGTAACATTGGACAGATCGTTACTTTCATCAGAAAAGGAAATATCATAGCAAATCATGATTCCACCAATAAGATACAAGAACAATTCCAACTGTTAGGCAGATATCAACAAGTATTAGAATAATAGAAGAGAAAGAACCAAATCTTTCATACTTCCCTTCGCACAAGTTCACTACTGTACCGTCTACACATATGAGATGCATTCATCCAGTATGTATACGAACAAGTCCGTCAAACCACAAGAAGAATTACTGTCAATATAAAAATCAAACACAACAAGGCTTTACGACCCAAGTTCGAAATCAAAGAACCTCTAGAATTGCTGTCAACAATAGACTACATTGCATTAGGCTATTGGATGTTTCCCTAAGACTAAGCCAAGACAATCACACAAAATTTCCGAACATGCCCAGTCTCAGTCAGACAGGAGTAAACGGAAAAGAATATAGCAAATCTATTCTAACCTTGGCGCATGCAAGTCTAAAGTATGGTATTCGCGACTCATTTCAACAGAGCCAAAACACGAAATAATTTTCCATACTCAAGGAAATCAAACAATGACAAACGACAGTGTCCAAATATCAGGTTCAATAAGAGACAGAAATACAGGTTACCTTCCAAGAATTCAAATGATTCCAAACAGTGGTAACAAGTCAAATAATTGCATATGATTCCATCTGAGCTCATCAACGGAGCATAATAAAAATCAGGCAAGCAAATTTAATTACTGATTTCAAAACAAGGAATCCGACTGAACCCTTGCCAATCTTTTACACAAATTTGCACAGATTGAAGACGTAAAAATATACCAAAAGAATCTGTACCACAAAATCTTTGCGACACGATGGTATTCTTACGAAATAACAGAGATCAAAATACATGTTATTCCCTTAAGTCGCTGGAACAACCATTTCCAATATTCATCTATTTTCAACCATGAACAGTGATTTAAACATATAAATCATTCAATAGACTCCACGGAGTCATTCTGATTAAAACGAATATGAATCTATATTTACATTGCATACTGTTAACGGGTTATTATCCATAACCACGGAACCCAACAACAGTATAAGATAAAATAGTTAAAGAATCAATCTATGCCAATTAAGGTAAGCATTCGACAAAAACCAAGTGTAAGCAATTCAAATACCGATTTTCATAACAAAGAATTCAACTGAATCTCGTCAAAATTCTCGAACAGGCTTACACCTAAGGAGACATAAATGTAAACCCTGGGAATCAGTACTAAATTCCATTACAAATAACAGAGGTCGCATGACCTGCTACTTCTACAAGATTCCAACGGAATTCAAGTTAACAAAACTCAAGGAGGTATCTATATCCTCAACAGTGGATCATAGTATACGATTTGTTCAGAGGACTCCACAGAGCCGTTCTAATATAATACACATATCCAACATTCAAATATAAATATGTATAACTTCCTCAGTGATCCATTTATACAAATCATTCACTAAACTCTACAGAGTCGTTCCAATGTATAATATACATACATCCATAATGCATTCTGTAACGGTTAAATCTCGTTACCCCAATGAAAAAGGAAACAATTCCAAAAGAGTTGCAATAAGATACTGTCACACCGAAAGATGTTATTCACAAACAACCTTCAAGACAGAAACGAAACCCAACAGTATCAATAACTACCATCATCAAAACCCACGACAGAGCTTACAAAGATTCCAAAACACTGAACAATCAAACAGGTACATCAGTATCCTTCCCGACTGTTTCCACAACAAAATTGACGACCAAAAAAAATCGACAAACATAACAATGGTCTATACCCATTACAGGAACGATTAATGGGCTCACGCCGAACAGGCCGAGCATTCCCACATTTCATATGTTTCGCATATTTAAGCCAGAATGCAAACACAAAGAAATAATGCCACAGTTCGAATTTAATAAACACCCATCAAAGGATAAATGAAAATTCGAACCAGAAGAGATACTGTACCAAGAAAATCACACAAGACATCCATAGATAAACATCTAATTCCTTAAATCATTTGAACAGAGTTGTTCTAATGAAATCACTTGAAAGACAGCAAGATTTTTAAAGGTTAGGGCCTAACATGCCTGGATTTTTGCTCAAAATTCCGAAGCAGACCACTGGAAGAGCTCAGACTTCCTTTTCCTTTTCCAAGTTAGAGCGATCAACAAAATTTTGTTATCTCCATGGCATATATATTCTCCTTGCCAGAGAAAAGAGCTAGATACCCTCATACTCGCCATGCAACTCCAAGAAGACTGGTGCGAAGAACCAGTGAACAGGCAGAGAGAAAACCGAAAATCGCGATAAGCCAAACAAACCAACAACTTCCCAGTTTGCATGCCTTCACGCGAGTTCCGAGCTCGACTATCGAGCGCATTGAATGCATTTACACCAACTTTCCCGCTCAAACTCCACTGCCACCGACCGCCAAAGTTGGCGACAGACAAATGAAATCTCAAGTCCATTTCCAGTTTTGGCGAATTGCCACGTCGGCACAAGTTAGCCGTTCCCAAAACCTCCACCAAGACCTGTCCTTCATCCTTATCCCATGCATTTAATAACATAGAAAACGCCGCCCATGGTTCGCACCCCTCCATAGGCCCCTTTACATTCTTGATCATAGTTAGGTTAGTATCTTAGGTTAGAATTTAGGATAATACATATTCTAACCATATTACACATAGATACTAACTTAGGACATTAACACTTAGCCTAGGTCTAGGTTAGATTAACACTAATCTAACCCCTAGGTTAGGTTTAGTCTTAAGTTACTAATCATTAATAATTCCTGTTAGGTCTACATTCTGTATACTCAGAAAAAGACCTACATCATACCTTCCTGAACAGGGTTAGCTCCTGTTCTGCCTTAGGCTGCAGAATCGTATGTAACCGAATTATTACCTGGTCCACAATCGAGACCTTCCAGATATACTTCCATATCGGGAACCATTTCATTTCACTTGATCAGCCTGAGTCATACTCCTGACTAGCTTATTAAATGCTTCTAGACCTTAACCTGTTCAAGGTCTAGTAATTTTAATTCATCACGAACAGACTTAGAGCAATACTTGGATCAATTCCACTGATCCAAGATTAGATCTTAAAGATGGATAACTCTATAATTCATTCCGAGATCAGATTAAACTCAGATGCAAAATGAAATAGATAAAAGAGTCTAAACATATTCTGACTCAGTCAAAGATCTGCAAAGAAATTACAGTACATATCAAGCATGATTTCTAAATCGAGGAACACATCCTTTTACAAGAAATCACATATCAACACTTGTATGCTCAGGAGGAAGTAACAACAGTTCAGGGTGTTACATGCTTCCCTCCTAAAAAGATTCATCGTCCCGATGAATTACATATTAAATTAACCTTCAGGTCATCAATTTATTAGTACACAAACAATGTGACTACTTCCATATTTGAATAGTTCCAGAAATCAATGTCACAACACATTTTATTCAACCTGAATAAAGTCTGCCTTCATCTGGCTTTCATAAATACTTAAAAACAATAAGTTCATAAAAGTATGTTTTGTCAACAGATTTCATTCTGTTTGAAAAAGAGAAGGAAAAGCAATTTTCATCTCTTCCAGATTTTCCCAAGTTGCACTTTCCTCGCTAAACTGGTCCCACTGGACCTTACATTGCTGTAAATCATGATTTCTTAAATGCAAATGGCGAGTTTCCAGCACTCGTGTGGGTTTAACCATGATTATTCCTGGGTCTTGGACCTGCAAGGAATTCCAATTTAAAACATGTGACAGATCTGAAACGTATTTCTTAAGCAAAGAAATATGGAAAACATCATGCATGCGAGATAAAGCAGGTGGCAATGCTAAACGATAAGCTACAGGATTGATTATTTCGACAATTTTGAAAGGTCCCACGAATCGAGGTGACAACTTGGCAGCCTTGCCAAAAGTTATAGAACTCTTTCTAGGTTTAACACGAAGAAAAACCTTATCACCAAGCTCAAACTTTCTATCAACCCGCTTAAGGTCAGCATAGCTCTTCTGTCTATCCGCTGCTTCCTTTAGTCGTTCACGAATCAGCTTAACTTGTTGTTCCATTTCTCAGAGAATCTACTGGTCCAATTACCACTCTATCCTCAACACTGTCCCAACTTACAGGGGTTCTACACTTTCTTCCATAAAGTGCTTCAAATGGTGCCATTTTGAGAGATGAGTGATAAGTATTGTTGTATGCGAACTCAACTAATGGAAGATACTCTTCCCATTTATCTTTGTTGGTCCATGCAATACATTCGCAACATGTCCTCCAACACTTGATTTACCCTCTCGGTTTGTCCATCCGTTTCCGGATGATATGCAGAACTGAAGTTTAGTTTCGTTCTAGGGCTGCGTTAAGCGTTTGCCAAAACCTTGACGTCATTCTAGGATCCCTGTCAGATATAATCAATTCTGGTACACCATGTAATCTGAAAATTTCGTGTACGAATCTTTTGGCCAGCACTGGTGAATCATCCTTTAGATTTCCAGCGATGAAATGAGCTACCTTGGTCAGTTTATCTACAACTACCAGGATAACATCATGTTTATTCCTGGACATAGGTAGTCCTTGTACAAAATCCATGGTTATTACTTGCCATTTGTACTGCGGTATGCTATGAGGATATAACAGTCCAGCAGGGTGCATATGTTCTGCCTTCACCCGCTGACATTCCAGACAATGAGTCACAAAATTAATCACATCCTTTTTCATACCTTTCCAAAAGTATTGCTGTTTTAAATCAGCAAGCATTTTTGTGATACCTGGGTGTCCAGAGAAAGGTGAATTGTGAAATTCAACTAACAACTTCTTTCTCAAATCGTTCAGCATAGGTACATATACCCTGTTTTCATAACGCAAGATTCCTTCATTATCAAAATGAAAACCTTTATACCTTATATCCTTAGGTTTCTGCAGCAAGCCGCTTTTACTTCTTTGAAAGTATGCATCGATTCTAAGCACTTTTTACCTCGTCTTTAAACTAGTTCTTAATGTTATAAGAGCAGAAATGTGCCTCCTACGACTTAGAGCATCAGCTACTCTATTGTCCTTCCCTTTGATATAGCTAATATCAAATTCATATTGTGATAAAAATTCTAACCACCTTCTCATCGTAAGGCGTTGATTGGGTGAGTAAAAATATATTTCAGTCCTAAGTGATCGGTTTTCAACTCAAAAGGTTTCCCTAGTAAGTAGTGTCTCCAGACTTGAAGTGCATGAACAATGGCAGCAAGTTCCAAATCATGAGGGGCATAATTCAGCTCATGTAACTTAAGTTTTCTACTTTCATATGCTATGACTTTGATCATTTTGTAACAAAAAACACCTCCAGGCCTTCCCCGAAGCATCGTTACAACAGTAAAACTCCCATTAGGGTCTGGTACAGCTAGTATAGGTGCAGAAGTCAACTGGTCTTTCAAACTTTTGAAAGCCGCTTCGCACTTATCATTCCACATGAATTTCTTATCCTTCTTCTGCAATGAAGTTATTGGTGCAGCTACTTTAGAAAAATCCTTTACAAATTTTCTATAATAACCAGCAAGACCCATGAAGCTTCTTACTTCGTGCACATTCTTTGGTGCAGGCCACTCAGTTATTGCCACTATTTTTGAAGGATCTACAGCAATTCCTTCTTTACTTATAACATGACCCAAATAGTGAACTTCTGAATCAAAGAAAGAACATTTGGATAACTTACCATACAACTTCCTCTTTCTCAAAATTCCCAAAACTATCTTCAAATGCTCATTGTGCTCCTCAACGCTTTTAGAATAAATGAGAATATCGTCCAAGAATACAAGTACAAACTTGTCCAGGTATTCTTGAAAGATATTGTTCATTAAATTCATAAAGGCTGCGGGTGCATTAGTTAATCCAAAGGGTAGAATTGTGAATTCATAATGTCAGTACCTTGTTCGAAAAAGGCTGTTTTATGAATGTCTTCTTCTTTAATCCTTAATTGATGATAACCGGATCAAAGATCTATCTTAGAATAAACTGCTGCTCCACGCATCTCGATCAAGCAGATCATCGATCCTTGGAAGTGGATATCGGTTCTTGATTGTTGCTTTGTTGACATCCGATAATCAATACACAGCCCTTAGTGTTCCATCCTTCTTTTTCACAAATATTACGGAGTGCACCCCAAGGTGAAACACTTGGTCTAATCAAACCTTTAGACAAAAGTTCTTGTAAGCGTGCCTTAAGCTCGACTAACTCGGTAGTAGTCATCCGATAAGGCACTTTGGAAATAGGTTACATTTCTGGCTTGATTTCAATGGTGAAGTCAAATTCTCTCTTGGGTGGTAACCTGGGTAATTCCTCGGGAAAAACATCCTGAAACCTTGTAATGTAGAGGAATTTTTCATAAAATCACCATCTTCTTGAAGATTCGATATCTTTACTTGCATAAAGAGTACATCCTTTATTTTTAGCCTTTTTAAGCTGCATAGCTGACAGTTTTCTAACTGAAATTTCCCGTTTCACCCCTTGAATCTCTGTTGTTTCTAGCTGATCATCTAAACACTTTATGTTCTTTTCATAGCAATCTACCTTTGCCTTATGGTCAGCTAACCAATTGACACCGATGACAATGTCATACGATCCCAAAGGTGCAACATAGAGGTCAACTTCCGTGGAAAAGTTAGGTAAGTCAAGGACTGCCCCAAAAAGACACATACTCACTGTATGAACAAATTATTACCATACTGTACAGTCCAAGATTTATCCATTTTTCCAGCTTTTCTTTTAAGTTTAGAAGCAAGTTTATTAGAAATAAAACATTCAGTAGCTCCTGTATCAAAAAGAATTGTGACAGGTATGCCGAATAACTTACCCGGAACTTCTATAGGTGTTACTTGCTTTTCAGCTTGCTTGTCTGCTACTGCAGCATGTATCTTATGCTGCTGATTACGATCATCCTTCTTCAAAGGGCATTGATTAGCATAGTGGTCCTTGCCACAATTGTAGCAGCCTCCTACAGGTCCCTTTTTAGGCTCAAAGTTGCCTCCAGTTTTGTAATTGTCACGCTGTCCTCCATAGGGCTTCTGCCCATTATTATAATTTTTAGCAAAATTATCCTTTACATTTCCAGCAGGCTTATTTACTGCTGCTTTCTTATTGTTATCTCTTGGAAACTTACTCTTGTTTCCAAACTTTTCCATGGTCCTTTTCAGGTGCAAGAGAGGTTGAAGAAGGGTTTGCAGTCTTCTTCCGCACTTCCTCCTTATGAGCAGAAATAGCCTTTAATTTCTGTTCTTGCCTTATGGCCTTTTCAACAACTCCTTCCATAGTGGTTGGGCTGTGAACATTGACCTCTCCCCTATCACGGAGATTCAATCCCATGATGAATTTCCGTATCCTGAACTTTTCGTCAGTTTGATACTGCGGTACATACTTGAGGAGTTTTGTAAACCGCTCCCAGTATTCAGTTACTGTTAGCTTCCCTTGAGCTAAGTTCTGAAATTCTGTCATTTTCTGATCATAGAAAAGTTGTGGCAGCCAACGTTGCCTAAAATAGCCTTTAAATTGATCCCAAGTAATATTGGTCTCATCAATGTTTAGTTCAGCTTTACGGCTATCCCACCACGAAGATGCTTCGTGAGAAAGCTGATAGGCTCCCCAAATAGCTTTGGTTTCCTCTGAGAAGTTCCTTATTGCAAAGTACTTCTCCATTTCGCTGAGCCAGTTCTCAGCTCCATCTCCTAATGTGGTGCCATCAAACTTAGGTGGACTTATCCTTTTTATATCATTAGTGAGTTCTGCTGCCAACCTGGCCTTTTTATTTTCTGGTTGGGCAGGTGCATTTCCAGCATTAACATCAACACCCATGTCGGGGTTGTCCTCAGGAGGTTGCTGATTATTATTATCAGCTTCTTCATCCTCCTCATTTCCCATCACCTGCTGTTCAAGTACAGCTAAGCGATCTCTTGTGTCAGCAGGGCAGCGAGGATCTCATCAAGTTTACTGGGTTGTTGCCGCTCCTCCTTCAGGTGGAGCATTACCCGCAACGTTTCCCCTTGTTCTAACCATTTTCTGTTACAAGAAAATTCAGGTTTTTATCAGATTATGGACACAATAGGTCCAAGAGCTGCAACCTTCAGCTCTGATACCAAGATGTAACATCCCCATTTTATACCTTAGAACAAGTAAATTTTTTTTTTTTGATAATTGCATCCTGGTTCTAAATACATAATTTAGAACTCACAAATCAAATAACCATTCATATAACAGACAACCATATGCAGCTGTAATGACTCGGAGTACTTCCGATCTATTCATTCCATGACTCGGTAATCTACCGATCTATTCATGAGTAATAAGAGTTGGTGTTTTTAGTTAACACTTTACTCTTGCGGTTCTCTTCCCTACTCTGGGATTCAGAATGCTCTGTCCAAGGAACCTAACTGAATAATTGTTACTATTATTCATCGGCATCTCATCCCTTAGACTAGGTGAATTAGGACAACGCAATCAGTAGCTTGCGATACTTTGGCCAAAGATTTGAAACATCTGTTTATGTCTCGTATTCCTTAACGGCATACTCGTCAATCTGGAATACGCCCTTCACCCCATTCTTATGTTATATAGAATGTCCTACACTGACTACTGTCAGTCCTTCCTTTCACAACTTAATCACTCGGAGATAGATTAACAAGGTGATAATGTTATATGGATGCCCATGAGGATTAGGGATACGGTGACATACTGGTTTAACCCTGCAGTTAGACCAATGTGTCAAGATACCCCGAACCTCCTAGGCAGCCTTATAACCTGACCACATTCCTAATCGGTCCCTGAGTAACTAATCCGATCACAAGTGTAAATCTTAGCGATCAATGCAAAGGGTGTCGCCATAAGTCACCTGCATTGTTGTAACTTCGAGAAGATCCTAATCTTCTCGGAGGTACAACCCTGCAGTTGTCTTGTGCCGTCAACCTTTAAATCCGCCTCGAAAAGATCTACTTATTAATATGCGTTATGCACTTTGAGTATTAAATTACTTTTAAGACTTCCCCAAGGTTAGCCTTCCCAAATCCCTGGATTCTTCGCCTTAAGACGACCTTTCTCAATAAAACCCATTACATGGTGGAGTTATTAAGGTCATGGTCTCATCAAGGAGTCATTAGAATATCCATGATTCTAAAACAACAGAATTGGACAATATCTCATAACCTTTACTTGAGATTGCCATCTGAACCCCATTTGATTTATATCAGTTCTCTTAACTGAATTTATATCATACTTATTAGTATAAGGATATAAATGATTAAGAATCCAAATAAGTGATGTCCTGTCATAATCAAGACTAGGGATCAGTAATTTAATTCAGCTTGTTTAGCATTCTGCTTAGGTTCATTTTTAACCCATCTTTTAGAAAGACAATTATTTAAATTCAATATTGCTTTCGCTAGAACAATAAGATCTGCTAAACACTCATATAAATTCAATCACATTTTCTTTAAGCTTTCATTGTCAATCACAAAAGCATCCAAATCACACAAAGATAACATTGCCATTCTGGTATAAAAACCGAAGAAGGTCAACTATCAGAAATAGAATACAACACATAAGTAACAACCACTTATTTCCATTCCTTTCAAAACTATACAATTACATTTTATGCAAGCAGCATACTTGTTACAATACTAACGGAAAAGAACATCTTTCCACATTTAGTACACTTATAAATTCCAGCAGTAATTCATTATAAAACAAATTAAATAATCTGATCAGCCTGTCAGATCTGCATTGCTTTTACCTCTTACGGCAACCATCTGCAAAAATAGTCAACATGAGTCAGTTCAATGAACTGAGCATGATAAGCACTAACTCTTAAAACAATTGCAATCCATCAATTGTTTTCATTAAACACCCTGTTTAAATGAGATCAATTATCCAAACAAGTAAACATGATTCAGACTATGCCTTTGTAATACAAAATGACTACAAATGTGTAACTCTATCATCGTTACAGAATAGTCCTAATCACTTCTCAAATATTTCATCAAATATTAAGAATCAAAGAACGAAAGTATCCAAATAATTATCTTGAATCCAAGATCAGTAACATTGGACAGATCGTTACTTTCATCAGAAAAGGAAATATCATAGCAAATCATGATTCCACCAATAAGATACAAGAACAATTCCAACTGTTAGGCAGATATCAACAAGTATTAGAATAATAGAAGAGAAAGAACCAAATCTTTCATACTTCCCTTCGCACAAGTTCACTACTGTACCGTCTACACATATGAGATGCATTCATCCAGTATGTATATGAACAAGTCCGTCAAACCACAAGAAGAATTACTGTCAATATAAAATCGAACACAACAAGGCTTTACGACCCAAGTTCGAAATCAAAGAACCTCTAGAATTGCGGTCAACAATAGACTACATTGCATTAGGCTATTGGATGTTTCCCTAAGACTAAGCCAAGACAATCACACAAAATTTCCGAACATGCCCAGTCTCAGTCAGACAGGAGTAAACGGAAAAGAATATAGCAAATCTATTCTAACCTTGGCGCATGCAAGTCTAAAGTATGGTATTTGCGACTCATTTCAACAGAGCCAAAACATGAAATAATTTTCCATACTCAAGGAAATCAAACAATGACAAATGACAGTGTCCAAATATCAGGTTCAATAAGAGACAGAAATACAGGTTACCTTCCAAGAATTCAAATGATTCCAAACAGTGGTAACAAGTCAAATAATTGCATATGATTCCAACTGAGCTCATCAACGGAGCATAATAAAAATCAGGAAAGCAAATTTAATTACTGATTTCAAAACAAGGAATCCGACTGCACCCTTGCCAATCTTTTACACAAATTTGCACAGACTGAAGACGTAAAAATATACCAAAAGAATCTATACCACAAAATCTTTGCGACACGATGGTATTCTTACGAAATAACAGAGATCAAAATACATGTTATTCCCTTAAGTCGCTGGAACAACCATTTCCAATATTCATCTATTTTCAACCATGAACAGTGATTTAAACATATAAATCATTCAATAGACTCCATGGAGTCATTCTGATTAAAACGAATATGAATCTATATTTACATTGCATATTGTTAACGGGTTATTATCCATAACCACGGAACCCAACAACAGTATAAGATAAAATAGTTAAAGAATCAATCTATGCCAATTAAGGTAAGCATTCGACAAAAACCAAGTGTAAGCAATTCAAATACCGATTTTCATAACAAAGAATTCAATGAATCTCGTCAAAATTCTCGAACAGAGCTTACACCTAAGGAGACATAAATGTAAACCACAGAATCGATACTAAATTCCATTACAAATAACAGAGGTCTCATGACCTGCTACTTCTACAAGATTCCAACGGAATTCAAGTTAACAAAACTCAAGGAGGTATCTATATCCTCAGCAGTGGATCATAGTATACGATTTGTTCAGAGGACTCCACAGAGCCGTTCTAATATAATACACATATCCAACATTCAAATATAAATATGTATAACTTCCTCATGATCCATTTATACAAATCATTCACTAAACTCTATAGAGTCGTTCCAATGTATAATATACATACATCCATAATGCATTACGTAGCAGTTAAATCTCATTACCCCAATGAAAAAGGAAACAATTCCAAAAGAGTTGCATAAGATCTTTGTCACACGAAAGATGTTATTCACAAACAACCTTCAAGACAGAAAGCGAAACCCAACGAATCAATAACTACCATCATCAAAACCCACGAGCTTACAAAGATTCCAAAACACTGAACAATCAAACAGGTACATCAGTATCCTTCCCGACTGTTTCCACAACAAAATTGACGACCAAAAATCGACAAACATAACAATGGTCTATACCCATTACAGGAACGATTAATGGGCTCACGCCGAACAGGCCGAGCATTCCCACATTTCATATGTTTCGCATATTTAAGCCAGAATGCAAACACAAAGAAATAATGCCACAGTTCGAATTTAATAAACACCCATCAAAGGATAAATGAAAATTCGAACCAGAAGAGATACTGTACCAAGAAAATCACACAAGACATCCATAGAAAAACATCTAATTCCTTAAATCATTTGAACAGAGTTGTTCTAATGAAATCACTTGAAAGACAGCAAGATTTTTAAAGGTTAGGGCCTAACATGCCTGGATTTTTGCTCAAAATTCCGAAGCAGACCACTGGAAGAGCTCGGACTTCCTTTTCCTTTTCCAAGTTAGAGCGATCAACAAAATTTTGTTATCTCCATGGCATATATATTCTCCTTGCCAGAGAAAAGAGCTAGATACCCTCATACTCGCCATGCAACTCCAAGAAGACTGGTGCGAAGAACCAGTGAACAGGCAGAGAGAAAACCGAAAATCGCGATAAGCCAAACAAACCAACAACTTCCCAGTTTGCATGCCTTCACGCAAGTTCCGAGCTCGACTATCGAGCGCATTGAATGCATTTACACCAACTTTCCCGCTCAAACTCCACTGCCACCGACCGCCAAAGTTGGCGACAGACAAATGAAATCTCAAGTCCATTTCCAGTTTTGGCGAATTGCCACGTCGGCACAAGTTAGCCGTTCCCAAAACCTCCGCCAAGACCTGTCCTTCATCCTTATCCCATGCATTTAATAACATAGAAAACGCCGCCCATGGTTCGCACCCCTCCATAGGCCCCTTTACATTCTTGATCATAGTTAGGTTAGTATCTTAGGTTAGAATTTAGGATAATACATATTCTAACCATATTACACATAGATACTAACTTAGGACATTAAAACTTAGCCTAGGTCTAGGTTAGATTAACACTAATCTAACCCCTAGGTTAGGTTTAGTCTTAAGTTACTAATCATTAATAATTCCTGTTAGGTCTACATTCTGTATACTCAGAAAAAGACCTACATCATACCTTCCTGAACAGGGTTAGCTCTGTTTTCCTTGAGGCTGCGAGATCATATGTAACCGAATTATTACGGTCCACAATCGAGACCTTCCCGGATATACTTCCATATCGGGAACCATTTCATTTCACTTGATCGGCTTGAGTCATACTCCCGACTAGCTTATTAAATGCTTCTAGACCTTATGACTTTGTTTAAGTGCGTAATTTTTTAATTCATCACGAACAGACTTAGAGCAATACTTGGATCAATTCCACTAATCCAAGATTAGATCTTAAAGATGGATAACTCTATAATTCATTCCGAGATCAGATTAAACTCAGATGCAAAATGAAATAGATAAAAGAGTCTAAACATATTCTGACTCAGTCAAAGATCTGCAAAAAAATTACAGTACATATCAAGCATGATTTCTAAATCGAGGAACACATCCTTTTACAAGAAATCACATATCAACACTTGTATGCTCCTATCCGGTCATCATCCACATCAGCTAGGTGAGTCATCTTGCGTTACGAGATTCATAGGTCTTAGGAAGTCAAATGACAAGTGTCAGATTCTATCATAGAATCTGACATTGTCATTTGCGTCAATGTGTCATAGGAGTTACATTCCTTATTTGGAATTGTAACTCCTCTTCTAGTGGTGTCATATGCATCAGTCAACATCATATGTGTTAGTGGTGTCATTGAGTTCTTTCCATGTTTAGGCATGGGGGTTACACAACACCCCTATTTGTACTTCCTATTTTTCGATCTATGAGTATGAGCAGACCCATTCTTCTTACTTGCAATCTTCTTTCCATTGTTTCAAATCTTGTGTATTGCATTGGCTTGATGTTACCATTGGAGTGCAACTTCATTGTGGTGCATTTATTTTTGACATCGGTTCTCACGAATCCCTCTTTCAGTCACCAACTTTTAAGGTTCGTTTATGGACACGTTTGTCATAGGCACATTTGATATGTTTTTGGTAAACTCCAGGTGATCAAGAGGGTTAAGACAACATTCATCTAATAACTCAAGTTGTGCTAAATGTTCTTGATGAAAGTCATCATCATTGAGCATGTCATGGAGAGAAATACAGTGAGGGAATCATGGACTTTGAGAGGAAGAACAACCTGCATGCCGTAGACTAGAGAAAAGGTGTGGCAATAATGGAAGTGTGGATACTAGTGCGGATACTAGTGTGGTATGCCCGAGAGGGTGAAAGGAATGTGCGTATGTCAATCCTTCCCGATGATCGTTAACCACTTTAATGAGAATTTTGTTCAAAGTTTTGTTAGTAAATTTGGCTTTCTTTGTTGGTTTGTGGGTAATAAGGTGATGAAAAACTTAGCTGAATGCCAAAGGTGTCACAAAGTTTTTACAAGGTTTTATTTTTGAATTGTTTTCTATTATCAGTGATGAGGCAATGAGGAACATCAAAGTGAAAAATGATGTGATGATTGATGAACTCACATAGTTTCTCAGCTTTCGTGGAGATGAGAGGTATGGATTCAACCCATTTTTTGTAGTATTCGGTAGGAGTGATGATCCATTGATGTCACTAAGAAGAATGGGTATTAATTTCTCCAACAAGATCCAAACCCCATTGAGAGAAGGGCCAAAGGTCACGGGATACCTGTATGGCATGACTAGGTGAATGATGAAGGTTGGCATCCTATTGGAATTTTACACAATGCTTAATATAGTCACAACAATCATGGTTCAGGGTTAGCCAATAATAGCCTAGGTGAAGAATACGCTTAGCAATAGCAAGGCCACTGAAGTGACCTCCACATATGCCATCATGAACTTCCTTAATGGTATAAGGAATTTTAGAACTTGTAAGGCATTGTAAGAGAAGACCATCGATGCCATGCTATAGAGGAGGCCACCCATGATGACTTAATGAGAAACCTTTATAAGAAAAGTGCATTGTCCATTACGAGTGAGGCCGAGAGGTAAGATGGAGAGGGAAAGATAGTTTGAGTATTGTTTATACCAAAGGTCACTCGGGTTTGGGACTGTGGTTTCGATAGAGTAAACTTCATGAGGTAAATAAGAGGGTGATTTAATTCTTTGTATATAGTGACAAATATTTTAGAATTAGTGGGCAAAGTGGGTATTTGAGAGGCCAAGTAGGCTATGGTAACTACAAATTTGTTGGTAGAATGGGAAACAATTTGAAGGTCATAACGGTCAAAGGTGGTCAAAAGTATGTCCAAATGATGTTTATACTTTTGAAGTGTCTCATTATGACATTGGTATATACCACTCGCTTGGTTTATAACCAATTGAGAATCACCAAAGATGTTGATGGACGTGACATCTAGGAAATAGGCAGCTGGAGACCCAATACGAGTGCTTCGTATTCAAAAATGTTGTTTGTACAATCAAAATTGAGTTTGAAAGATAAAGGAATGGGTTCACCATCAAGTGGAATGAGGATAACGCATAGCTCCACCCCATGCTTGACACTTGGGCTGTTGAAGAAAAGTGACATTTGGTAAATAAGTTCGTCGAGGAAAGGGTAACAATTGACTCATCTAGGAAGTCAAAGTTAGAGGATTGATCCCCGAAAATAGGTGCATTGGCCAATTGGTCGGTGATAGCTTGGCCCTTGATGGAATTTTGATGGATAAATTTGAGGTTGAGGTCAGCCAAAAGCATAAGCCAACGTGTGGCACGTTGATTTTGGTAAGGTTTGGCATATATGAACTGTAAGGGGTCGGTGTTGGTCACAACATAGGTTTTGTGGTTAAGTGAGTAATGTCGGAGTTTGGTGGAAACGAAAACTAAGGCTAAGAAAAAAATTTCACCATGGGTATATCAAGTTTCATAGTCCAAAAGAGTATGACTTATGTAATAAACCACCCGATCCTGTGTTATTCATCACGGTGAGCGAGAATGGCCCCCAAGGAGTGATCGGTAGTTGAGTATGAATGTTGATTGGCTGATCTTTAGGATGTGTGGGTCGTCTGAGTATGAATGTTGATTTCGATAGTCAATTCATTCAACATGGTTTGCGTCTCGAGATGGTAATGAGCGGTAAATATATAAGTCTTCTACACCAAGTTAGGTGAGTATAGATTCGTCATCTAGACATTGAACGATGTTAAACGAAGGTGTATTGTCATCAATCATTTTAGGATATAAGAAGGGTAGAGAAGAGGAGCCTCGCCCTTGCATTGATAAGTCGAGGCCCTAAGGAAATGGGGTTTTGAAAAAAAAAAGAGTTAGGAGGAATGGATTACGGATCCATCAAATCCATCGGTGAAGGTGTTGATGGTGGTGAAGAAGGTTGAGTGGGCGAAGAAGGCGGTGAAGGACTTATGTCCCTAATGAGTTCAATGCAAAGCCGACACCACTACAGCCGTTATGTTTATAGGTAGTACATGGAATAACTATATGGTGGCCTTGCTCATAATATCTAAAACCAAAACTCTTCCACGCACATCAATGTAGGAAGGTGTGGGTGAAAAGGGGATTGGTGAGTGATGAAGGTTGGCGAGAAAATGGGTGGGTTTGCGATGGTGGTTCACGTATATAAGTGGTAGTATTAAGTCCCCATAGGTGAAATTGGTATGAAGGTGGGGAGGACCATAAAGGAGGTGCTCTCTCCTATATGGTGATATAGTGAGGGTGTTGGTGAAGACTCCGTACTCTTGTGGAGTAAGGAATGTGTTAACACTTTATAGGCGATACTCCCCAGTGTGAGGCATTGAAAAATTCCTTCCAAGGGATCAGTGGTTGGTATGTGGGTAGCTGGGATAAATGATGTGTTGGAGATCGGATCGGAGGTGGGGCCGATTGATTAGGAGGTCAACGGTTTGTCTATGGAGGTTGTGACCATGGTAGGAATTAAGGAGGTAGGTGCGATTAAGGTAGTGGTGGCACTTGCTGAGTGGAGGTGTAGGTGAAGAGGCAGTGGTCATGGAGGTAGATGAATAAATGGGTATAAGCACATCACTGGGTCGGTAAAGCATGTTGTAAGTTTTGAAAGGTGATGGGTCAGCTAGAATGGTATAGGTGTGTCCTTCATGCTCAAACTTTACACAATGATGCAAAGTGGAAGGAACACAACCCATGACATGAATCTAGGGTCTACCAAGCAACAAGTTATATTGAAATTCACCTCGAAAGATGTAAAATAACTTTGGAATAGTGTGGGGGCTGATGTGAACATGAAGGATGATGGTGCCAAGTGTAGAGGTGATAACATCATTGAATGAACACAACATGATGAGATGTTTATGCATGCAATTTTTAGGTATGCACATTTGGGTGAATGCATGGGAGGAGATGATATTAATTCTAGCACCCCAATCGATCATAACACATCGTACAAGTATATCATCAATGTGGAAAAAGATGAAGAGAGCCGGATCCGGGTCATCGGTTTGAGTACGGTGAGATATCTTCATTAGAAAAGCTAAGGAGGCTATCCGGTGAGTAGGTGGAGGTGCGAGATAAAGGTGGTAATTTAGTGAGAGAGGCTACATGATGAGGTGTAATAATGGAGGCTACGGTGTAGGGTCATTGGGTAAAACCTCAATAGATTGAAGGACCTCCATGAGAGCTTGACAATGGGATTTCGAGGTTTGGATGAGGTCATATAGGGACATTTTGAGGGGGGATTGGTGTAGTTGTTTGAGCATTGTGCGGTGTGTAACCCCATTGGAAATAGGATATGTGGGGCTGCAGATAGTGATTTTAGGTGTGGGTGTAGATGGTATGTTGGGTATAGGATTAGTTGGTGGGTCGGTTGCCTTTTCCTTGCCTTTGTCCTTCTAAGCACGGGTAGCAATGTGGATCATGTTGATTTGAGGTGGGGAGGTAGGTGAAGTAGGTGAGCCATGAAAAGTATAGTGACAAGAGGGGAAAAAGCCAAGTGGCGGGAAGGAACCTTGTGAGATGAGTTGAGCACACTTGACATTTGGGTGGAGATTTAACAAGTTCTCTAATGCAAACCATGTTAATTTCAAATCTTGGGGTGGCTCTAGGAGTTGTGGAGGTGGAGGTCTCGGTCACTAAGTAGGCAATGAGGGAAGAACTATGGGAATGGGTGTTGGTGAAATGGTGTCCTCATCGAGAAGTTAATCATTGTCAATGTTTTATTTAGGAGGACACAACTAGATAAGAATGGTTTTCAAATCCTTGCAGTTCTCTACATCATTCCCTAGCACACAATGGTAGGCAAAAGTTTGGTGTCATCAAACCCCTTTGGTTTGGGTTTGAGAGGGTCATAAGGTCGGAGGCGGTGGTAATGTAGTGAAAGAAATTTCAAGAAGGTTGGTTAAGATTTTGGAATAGGATCCCACTAGTGGATCACAATGGGAAGTGAAAGTGGGTTTGGGTGTAGGTGTGACTTCTTATAGAGGAGGGTCTTTTCATGAGGGAGAGTGGGTCAATCCATGATTTTCGATGCTAGTGTGGTCTTAGGTGTTGGTCATGTTTGCTTAGGTAGGGCTATGGTAGATGAAGCTGTCAAGAGAGTGTGTGGTTGGTTTGACTACCTTATTGGAGGTAGCGGATTTTTGTTTTTAGTTTACACCCTCTTGGGTAAAGATGATATGGGTGCATGAGACTTGGAGGAAATGGTAGATGGTGGAAGAGGGCAAGTTACCCATGGGGATAACTAAGGTCCAGTGAAGGTAGATGGAACTATTCGTGTAAGGGGTGTGAGGGAAAGAGATTGAAGTGTCATGGATAGTGAAAAGTGATCAATGGTATTAGAGGTATGGGTGGTAAGGATGTTGTAGGTGTGGGGAAGTCATGTCGGGAACTTGGGTATGTTAGGGTTTGTGATTGAGGAATGGGTTACTACATTTTCATTATATCGGAGGGTGGAGGTTTCTTAACAATCTTTGGGGGTGAGGTCCTAAGAGGGATGGAAGGGGTCAAGGTGATGAAGGTGAGGTGGGGGTATGAGATCTATGCGATTGGTTCTTGTTTGGGTGCCGATCAAGGTTGGTTTCAACTCTAGGGGATGTAGCTAAATCTAATTTGATGGGTGGATGAGTAAAAGGTGAGTTAGGATGACCCCTAAGGTAGTAATAGGTTTAGGTAAGGAAGATGATGTAGGTATGGGTTTGGATTTAGATGCATGTTAGGTTATGGGTAAGGGTGTGAGTTGAGCCATGAGTGGCATCGTGGAAGAATTTGTGATAGTTATGGTTGTGTTTAGTTGATTGGCTAAAATATTATTGGGTAGATAGTGGGAAGTGTTAGTGAGTGACATCTGCATTTGCGTTGAGACAGAAATAGAAGATGCCCCCAAAGTAAAGCCCTATCCACATAAGCTAGGAAGTTGGCCAAGCATTAGAACAAAACTTCGGTGGGTGAGGTTGATGAGGATCTAATGGTAATTCCCATAATATGTGTCTTAGAAATGGGGAATTTTCTAGCTTCAACTTTTGTAGGTAAGAGAGCCAAAAGTAAGTTTGTAGGATCTTGGGTAACTGATGGAGAATGGTCCCCTAGAGGAAAATGAATTTCTACGGGATCTTTGATAGGTGGAGGAGATGATGGGTGCTCCTCTGTGGGTGGAGGAGAGTGCACTATAGGTGATAGATCTCTAGGTGGAGAAGCCAAAGGTGAAATGGTCTTGATGTTAATAGGAGTCTCCTTCATGGGTGAGGGAGGAGACAAAGGGTGTTCCTCTGTGGGTGGAGGAGTAGGTGAAGTGGGTTCAAGTGTAGGTGGAGTACTTTAGGCTAGGATTTCCTCTATGGAAGGAATATGAGGTAATTGGGAAGTAATAGGTGTGTCACTGAAAATAGCATGGACCTCATGGGTATGGCTATCGTGAGTTGAGGTCTCTCCGGTTTGATCAGAAGAAGGGGCATGATTAGGAAATGGTTTCTTGAATATGTGTAGGTTTTGATTGGCAGGTGTGTTAGGATTATCCAAGGTTAACTCGCCTTTCTCAAGCATTTCTTAGACAATGTTTTTGAAAGTGATGCATTTACCATCACTAAGACCCTTTACTCGATGATAGTTGCAAAGTTGTGTTCTTTGAACCACGCGGGTGTGGGGTGAGTAGGGTCAAAACAAGTGTGTGGTTTTATGAGAGGAAGGGTGATGTCCCTAGATTTAATGAGCTTTTCTAAGACAGAAGAATAAGGCTCCCCAATTGGGGTGTATTTCTGTTGTTCCCATCTAAATTGAAAGGTCTGAACGGGTGAGAGATTAGATGAGGGGTTAGCCTAATTTGATGGATGAGCTAGGCTGGCTTTGAGTAGCACTATGTTAGCGGTTCCCTTGGCTTTTGAAGAATTGTTACGTAGTTGTGAAGAAGAAGAGGTATCATTCAACTTGAATGCCGAGTTACGATTGCGTAGTTGGATTTTCTTTTCTTTGATGCCCGAATCTCTAGCTTTCATGCCATAGTGAATGCCTCATCGAAGGTTTAAAATTATGGACCTGCAGGGTTAGCGAGATATTCCTAGCACAAGCCCACGTGAAGAGGTCGATGAGTTCAATTTTTGGTAGTTGGAATGTGAGTTGATTAATCGAGGCTATGCAACAAGTGAAATAATTTGTGATAGATTTGTCATCATACTAATGCGTAAACTAGGGGGTCGATCATGGTAACTTTCTTAACAATGTTAATGGAGAAGTGATCTAAGAAGGCTTGGGCTACTGGTTAAATGAGAGGATAAAATGTCTAGGCAACCCACTATACCAATCTAATGTGGTCCCGGTGGAGACATGGGAAAGGTTATCGAAGTAAAGCATCGTCATGGGAAATTAGATAATACCCATGTTTGAAAGACCGAAGTGTTGTCGTGGTCCTGTTTCTTTATTAAACTTGATTAAATTTAGGCATTTCCCAATGCATGGGATATGGAAGGATAGGAATGGATGGGTGGATAGGCTCATTACAAATCTCATCATAGGTGAGAGTGTTGCGGGAGCCAGAAACCGATGCCTCCAATGTCTGCATCTTGTCCATCATTAGCTTGATTAAGTCATTAGTAGGTTGTGATGGATGGGTGCCTCTTGTAGCATAAGAGGTTTGTGTTGGGCATATGATGGAGGTGGAATTCTAGTATATGGCGCTGCTATATAGGTAGATTGAGAAGGAGGGAGTGAAATAGGGGGTACATACCCAGAATGAATGATGGATGAAACGAGAGGCTGCTGATAGTATGTATATGGAGGTGGAAGGGTCGTGGTGACCTTGGTAGCAATGGGGGCTAAGGACTGTGGAATAGAAAGGACAATGTTTTGAAAAGGGGTAGGGGTCACCGATACTAGGGGTGGTTGTGTAGCTATGGGTATATTTGAAATAACAAGTGTACATGAGGTTATGTTACAGGCGTTTGGTGAGAGTATAGTGGATGTGGCGGGTGCAATGGATGTGTAGATGTGGCGGTCATAGCGGGTATAGGGCCTAGCTATGAAATGACCATGGGAAAGGTAGGAGAGGGTAGTGTGGAACCATAGGGGTTTAACGCGGAGTAAGAACGATAGTCGGGGGATAGATATGGGATGCCATATATCATCTCGACCCAAGGCATCTCGAATGGATGAGTGGGAAAGATAAAGCTGGAAGGTGGTAGGGTTTTGGTCAAGGAGTCATGTGAACTCCTCATCTCCAGTAGTGATAGAGATAGGTTGGATATGCTCCATGGGTGGTGATAGGATGGAAGGTGGTAAGGACTAGGTAGGAGCGGTTAACAAATATCGTGAAATATGAGGGCATTTTCTTGGCTACACATCAAAGCACCATGTGAACAAGTACTACTGCAGTGGTAGGACTATTTTCTACGTAAACGACACAAAAATAAAATAGAGATAAGAGAAATAGGTGATGGTAGGTGAATTAGATACAAAATGTCAGCTAGAAAATTACACAAGCTAACCGGTATTGGCTATGGTAAATTGACGCTTGAGTCACAAATAACCATGGTCGATCACTATGAAAATGGACAGGTTTGTCAAAACAAGGCAAAAAAATGATGTTTTTCCAAGTAGATAAGATTCTGATGAAATTCACTAGGTTAGTGAATATGATGAGAATGATAGAGACTCTGAATAACAAAGAAGGTGAAGCAGGTGTCCTTTTGGGTAGGTTAACTAAAAGATCGATGGCAAACCGACGGTTGGGTGAAATTGATGATGGTCGATTGTAGAATCGATGATGGTTCTGGACCGACACTAGTTACTGTGAAATTGAAACAACAATGAAGAAAATGTGGTTGTGAGTTAAAATTAGATGTGGAATCAAACCTAGAATTTTGAGAATGATGAAAATATGGTCCAGGGAACACTCGAGGCGAAGCTGGAATACACCAACTATGATGAGGATCATGCAAGGGGAAATAAGAAAATGAAGAACATGTCCTCTCACCTCAAAACACAAGCCAAGCAAAAACACTAGGAAAAATAAGATCCTAAGAGTTCCTTTTCTATCATGTTTGTTCAAACATTATGTTATTTAAGGGACTGACTCATGAAATTTAGAATAGAATTTTTGGTGAGGATGGTTTCCTATGAAAAGGAGATCTACAAGGAGAGGTTTCAGGTATGTTATGGTGGGGGCATGCCTTCCTCTAAAGTATGACTTGATAGAAGCAACAAAATGGGGAGTACACCAATCCTCTTATTAGTGAAATTAATGATAGGCATTCCCGGAAAGATGTTTAAGAATGTGTATATTCTTGAATTTGTGTAGTTTGGTAAGACTCAGAGAGAGAGAGAGAAAGTGTGCTTTCTATGATTCTTTTGTCAACCATCAGCTGGGAATGACTTCTAGCGTATAGGTTGCCCTCAATTAATGTGAGCTAATGCAGAAAAGCAAAATGAAATGAAGTTGATTTTTAAACCCAAATCGAAATATTGAATTTGATGACACAAGAAGATGAACAAGAGAGAGTAAGATCTTTTACTAATGCGGACAAATGAAAGAGAATAAAATTAATTTTTATAACACCAAAACATGATTGCTTTGAGACAATCAAAAGAAGAAAAATTCCAAGAGAGAAATTTAATGTGAGAACCTTTCAGAAAGGAAACAAACATGCAAATTTTCACCTAGAAATGAAGAAATGCAAGGAACCCCGAATGGGTCCCACCAGTGTGCCAAAATGTTTCACTTAATTCTAGATCATTTCTTCGAATGTTGACGAAACAGATAAGGGTAAAGGGTTAGGAGGAATACCTATTGAAATGTTGGTTGTGGGTTGTTACGCGTATGACTTCTGGATCCACAGCTGATCGTGAGAGCTTCCTTTTTTCTTGGAGGAACTATTTGAAATGGAAAACTAGACCACCAAATGAAAGTGAAATAGTATATGTAGTGGACTACCTTGCATGTACTAGATCCAAGAAGTGTGATACTCCCTAGATGGCTATCAACCCACTATTTAAAACAACTCAATGCTAATAATAAAGAGAATCATACTATATTTAAAATGATTTAGGTATCTCATTCGTCTCTGATAAGAAAATTCATTCCACAACAATCTAAGCTATGGTGAATCGAAGGTCAAGGGGTTTGTCGAGAGTATTGGTGTTTGTCAAGGTCTAGTTCTAGGCTGTTTTGGGTATTAGGTAGAGAGTTCAAGCTCTGTTCTTGGTTTGATAGTAAAAACACGAGAGACCGATGTCAGTCTAGTATGACTGATGTTGCTTTATGTGAATTGGTGATGGTTGAGGGTAACCGGCGATGGTATGGTTGGGTACAAGAAACTCAATAAAAACTTGAGGTGAGGGTAGATCTGAGGCTAAATGAAAATGGAAAGGAAATGGCAAGGTTCGTGTGGGTCTTAGGTATGCACAAGAATGATTAAAGTCTGGGTATGGGCAATTCAAGGGTGTGGGTGAAGGGATGGTCAAGTTTGCATGGAGGTAAAATGGTGGGAAATGGGAATAGTAATAAAACCTCATAACAGAAGTAAAAGAGTCTACCTAAATGACAATGGACAAGTGTTAGTTAACAAAACACTTACTATTGCATGAGCTTGATGTCTGGTTGGAAATGGTGGGTGATAAAATGGAAGGAACTTGGTGTGGTGTTGGAGCTTCCCAATGCTTCCGTGAAGGCAAATGGTTTTGTAATTGCTTCTAGTGCTGGCTATGGGTGCTTTGATGCATGTATAAACGATGATTCTACTTGCATGCATCTTTGGTTTCGTATCTTTCTCTCAAAAGATGTACCAACCTTTCAGAAATGTGCCAACCTTTAAATAAGGTTTTTTTGGGGGTTAAATGGTAACCGACGAAGGTTCCAGGTTGGTGACAATAGTTTAGGGTAACCAACATTGGTTAGGGCAAGATTTCCTAGGTTTACTAAAAGCGGGAAGATTCCCTTGATTTTCTGGATCTCATTCATTTTCCTGCATATTAGAATGGAATCTTCCCTCTAATGGATGGGAATGTGGTTAGAGGGAATGTAGGATTTTAATTTTTAGGGTTTAGGTAGGTCTTAGTTTGTTATGCCAACATACTAAGAATAGGTCTTAGGGTGAGGTGGCTAGATGAGGTGTATAGATGAGGTGGATGGTGTGGACATTAAGGATAATTAAATAATAGGTATTATGAGATCATGAATTAATTTAATTTAATTAATTAAATTAATATAAGAGTGGGATGAAAGGGGCCACGGTTAGGTGAATGTGTTCAAGGTGTTTATTTGACGTGGGACCAAGGGAGTGTGACCCAATTTGGTGTCTAGAAGCTGCTCGAGAATGTCGAGTTAGTCTTGGAAAATCCTAATGGACCTACCAACCAAAACCTACACATTTTCAAGAATTCATTCCTAATCATGCCCCTTCTTTTGACCAAACTGGTGAGACCTCAACTAATGATAGCAATACCCGCAAGGTCCATGCTATTTTCAGTGATGCACCAGTTACTTCCCAATTACCTCATATTCCTTCCATAGAGGAAATCCTAGCCTGAAGTCCTCCACCTACACATGAACCCACTTCACCTATTCCTCCACCCATAGAGGAACACCCTTCATCTCCTCCCTCACCTATGAAGGAGTCTTCTATTAACATCGAGACCACTTCGCCTTTGGCTTCTCCACCTAGAGAGTCATCACCAATAGTACCTCTCTGACCCATGGGAGACACTTGTTCATCTCCTCCACCCACAAAGGAGCACCCATCATCTCCTCCACCTATCAAATATCCAATAGAAATTTCATTACCTCTAGGTGACCATTCTCCATCAGCCACCCAAGATCCTGTTGACTTACTTTCAGCTCTCTTACCCATAGAGGCTGAAGCTAGTGATTTCCCCATTTCTAAAACACATTTTATGGGAATCTCCATTGGATCCACATCGACCTCACCCACAACAGTTCCATTCTCATGCTTAGCCGATCGCCTGGATTATGTTGATAGAGCCTTACTTTGGGGGCATCTTCTACTTCTGTCTCAACAAAAATGTATATGTCACTCACTGACACCTCCACTATCTATTTAAAAGTGTTTTGGCCGACCAAACAAAACACAACCACAACTATTACAAATTCTCCCATGATACCACTCACGGCTCAACTCACACCTCTACCCATAACCCAACATGCATCTACATCCAAAACCACACCTACATCATCTTCCTTGCCTAAACCTATTACTACTTTAAGGGTCATCCCAACGGCTAGCCTTACTCATCCACCCATCAAATTAGATTTATCTCTGTCCTCCAAAACTAACACCAAGTTTAACTGACCCTAAACATACAAACCAATCTCCTAGATCTCATACCCCAACCTCGCCAATCACACCCTCATCACCTTCACCCCTTCCATCCATCCTCGGACCTCACCCCTCGACCACCTGGATAAGAAAGCTCCACCCATTGGTAAATCAAGAACTCAACAACCCATTTCTCCATCACATACCTCTAATATACCTAGGCACTTGACACAACCTCTACCCACACTGTAACCTTTTTACCACCCATACCTCAAATACCATCGATAAATTCTTCACTACCCATGACACTTCTTTCCCTTTCCCTCACATCTCCTACATAACCTATGCCATCTACCTCCAAAACTCCTTAATTATCCCCATGGGTAACCCGCCCTCTTCCACCATCTGATTTTCCCTCTAAATCTCATGTGCCCATATCACCTTTACCTAAGAAGGTGCAACCTAAAGGTAAAAATCCACTACCCTCCAATAAGGTAGTTAAACCAACCACACACTCTATTACCAATTTATCTACCATGCCCCTACCCAAGTAGACATGAGCAACACCTAAGATCATAGCTTAAGCCACTCCCCTCTTATAAAGACTCTTCCTATGAAATCAGCCACACCTACACCCAAATCCACATTCACCTTCCATTGTGATCCACTAGTGGGATCCTATGCCAAAATATTAACTAACCTCCTCGAAAATTCCATCATCACATTACCACCTCTTATACCTTATGAACCACTCAAACCCAAACCAAAAGGGTTTTATGAAACCAAAATTTGTTCCTATCACCATGTTCTTGGACATGATGTAGAGAGGACTGTAAGGATTTGAAAGCTACTCTGGTCTAGTTATGTCCTCCTGAAGAAAAATTTGATGACAATGACCTTCTCGATGAGGACCCATTTTACCAGCACTAATTTCCACAGATTCTACCCTCATTACCTACTCGGTGAAAAAAACCTCCATCCCCATAACTCTTAGAGCCATCCCGAGATTTAAAATTAACATGCTTTGGATCGAGAGAACTCACCAAACCTCCACCCAAATGTTGGTGTGCCCAACTCATTTCGCAAGGTTCCTTCCCACCACTTGGCTTCTTCCTCCCTACCATTACACCTTTCATGGCTCACCTACTTCATCCACCTCCCCACCTCAAATCAACATGGTCCACGTTGCCACCCATGCTCGAAGGAAAAAGGCAAGGAAAAGGCAAACCGACCCACCAAAAAAACCATATACCCAACATACCATCTGCACCCACACCCAAAGTCACTATCCTCGACCCCACATATCCTATTTCTAATGGGGTTACACATCACACGATGCTCACACAATTACACCAATCCTCCGTCATAATGTCCCTATATGAGTTCATCCAAACCTTTGAATCCCATTGTCAAGCTCTCATGGAGGTTCTCTAGTCTATTGAGGTTTTATTCAATGACCCCACAACCGCAGCCTCCATTTTTACACCTCATCACATAGCCTCTCTCACAAAATTACCACCTTCTTCTACACCTCTAGCTTCTCACAGAGTAGCCACCCTTAGCTTCTCAGATGAAGAGATCACACCACACCAAACCGATGACCCAGATCCAACACTTTTAATCTCTATCGATATTGATAATATACATGTACGATGAGTTATGATCAATGGGGTGCTAGAATTAACATCATCTCCTCCCATGCATTCAGCCAAATACGCATCCACGACAATTTCATACATAAACATCCCATCATGCTACATTCATTTAATGATGCTATCACTTTACACTTGCACTCGTCATTCTACATGTTCGTGTGGGCCCCCGTACTATTCCAAAGTTATTTTACGTCTTGGAGGGGAATTTCAATATAACCTATTACTTGGTAGACCCTAGATTCACATCATGGGTTTTGTTCCTTCTACTTTACATCATTGTGTGAAGTTTGAACATAAAGGACACACCTATACTATTCTCAGGTGACCCATCACCTTTCAAACACTGTAACATGCTTTACTTGACCCAATGATGTGCTCATGCCCATTAAGGCATCTACCTCCATGACCACTTCCTCTTCACCCACATCTCCACTCATTAGTGTTATCGATACCTCAACCGCACCTAAATCCTCCATTCCTACCATTGCCACGACCTCCACTTCGACCAATCTACCTCCTAATCAATGGTTCCACCTCCGATCCAATCTCTAACACATCATCTATCCTAGCTACCCACATATGACCACTTGATCCCTTGGAAGGAATTTTTCAATGCCTCACTCTAGGGATTATTGTCTATATAATGTCAACAATTCCTTACTCCACAAGAGTATGGAATCCTCAACCAACACCCTCACTTCATCCACCTCCCCACCTCAAATCAACATGATCCATGTTGCCACCCATGCTTAGAAGGACAAAGGAAAGGAAAAGGCAACCAACCCACCAACAAACCATATACCCAACATACCATCTGCACCCACACCCAAAGTCACTATCCTCGACCCCACATATCCTATTTCTAATGGGGTTACACATCACGCGATGCTTAAACAATTACACCAATCCTCCCTCAGAATGTCCCTATATGAGTTCATCCAAACCTTTGAATCCCATTATCAAGCTCTCATGGAGGTTCTCTAGTGTATTGAGGTTTTATCCAATGACCCCATAGCCATAGCCTCCATTATTACACCTCATCACATAGCCTCTCTCACAAAATTACCACCTTCTTCTACACCTCTAGCTTCTCACGAGTAGCCACCCTTAGCTTCTCGGATGAAGAGATCACACCACACCAAACCAATGACCCCGGATCCAACACTTTTAATCTCTATCCATATTGATAATATACATATACGATGAGTTATGATCAATGGGGGTGCTAGAATTAACATCATCTCCTCCCATGCATTCAGCCAAATACGCATGCCACATTTCATACATAAACATCCCATCATGCTACATTTATTTAATGATGCTATCACTTCTACACTTGGCACCGTCATTCTACATGTTCGTGTGGGCCCCTGTACTATTCCAAAGTTATTTTATGTCTTGGAGGGGGAATTTAAATATAACCTATCACGTGGTAGACCACGGATTCACGTCATGGGTTTTGTTCCTTCTACTTTGCATCATTGTGTGAAGTTTGAATATAAAGGACACACCTATACTATTACGGTGACCCATCACCTTTCAAAACCTGCAACATGCTTTACCAACCTAATGATTTTATCATGCCCATTAAGGCATCTACCTCCATGACCACTTCCTCTTCACCCACACCTCCACTCACCAGTGTCATCGCTACCTCAACCGCACCTAAATCCTCCATTCCCACCATTGCCACGACCTCCACTTGACCAATCTACCTCCAAATCAGCTAGGTTCCACCTCCAATCCAATCTCTAACACATCATCTATCCCAGCTACCCACATATCGACCACCGATCCCTTGGAAGGAATTTTTCAATGCCTCACTCTAGGGGATTATCGTCTATATAATGTCAACACATTCCTTACCCTCACAAGAGTATGGAATCCTCCCCACCCTCACACCATTCTCACCTATGGGGGACTTGATACTTCCACTTATACACTTGAACCACCATCACAAACCCACCCCTTTTCTACCGATCTCCAGTCACTCACCAATCACCACTTTGCCCACACCTTCCTGCACCGATGTGCATGGAAAGGTTTTAGCTTTGATTTTACGAGAAAGGCCATCACAATGGTATTCCATGTACTACCAACAAACATAACGATCATAGTGGTATTGGCTTTGCTGAACTACCTACCAAGAAGGCTCGCATTGAACTCATTGAGGATATTGACCCTTCTCCACCTTCTTCACCTACTCTACCTTCTTCACCACCTTCACGACAAAGTCAATGGATCTAAAATCCATTCCTCCTAACTTTTTTTTCATAAACACCATTTCCTTGAGCCTCTGACTTATCAACGTGAGGGCGAGGCCCCTCTTCTCTTCCCTTCTTGTATCTTGAAATGATCGATGATGATACACCTTCTATTAATGTTATTCAATGTTAGGATGATGAATCTATACTCACCTATCTTATTGCAGAAGACTCGTATATTCATCGGTCGTTACCATTTGAGATGCAAACCATGTTGAATGAATCAACTATTGAAATCAACATCCATTCTTACCACACGCACATTCTAAAGATTGGCCAATCTTTAGATATTGTTGAACAAGAAGCCATCACTTCTTTTCTCAAAAATCATAACCATGCTTTCACTTGGCCTTACATTGACATGCCTAGTATTGACCCCACCATAGTGGTCCACAATATCATAACCATTCTTGATGCTAAACCCATAAAACAAAAGCTGAGGAAAATGCACCCTCACATTGCTCTTCTAGTCAAAGAAGAACTTCAATGCCTTCTTTCCATTTCCTTCAACTTATTAATTGATTATCCCCAATGGATTTCTAACATTTTCCCTATCACTAAGGCTATAGGAGACTTCACATTTGCACAGATTTCTATGACCTCAACCTAGCTTTCCCAAAAGATGACTTTCCTCTACTTGGTATTGACCAGTTGGTTGACCTTACTTCTGGTCATGAGATGTTATCACTCATGGATGGTTTCTCGAGTTATAACCAAATCTTTCTTTCCCCATAGGATCAACAAAAAACCACATTCATCACCCCTTGGAGGACCTTCTACTATCGAGTCATGCCTTTTGGCCTTAAAAACACTGGTGCCACATATCAGTGGGCTATGAATTACATCTTCCATGACATCATGCACCGTATATTGGAAGATTACATAGATGATCTCCTTCCCAAATCTAAATACCACTCGAATAGCTCGATGTCCTAAAACCATCTTTGACCGGCTCATTAAATTTGTGTTCACCTTTAGCCCAAGAAGCGTGTCTTCATGGTTCTCTTAGGAAAGCTCTTGGGATTTATCATTTCCTTACATCGGCCAATTTCTTGACATGCCTCCACCCACTAACCTACGGTAACTCCATAGCTTGCAAGGTAAGTTGCAGTCTATTCTCTGTTTCATTTCACAACTTTTTGATTGATGTCAGCCATTTCATCATCTTCTCAAAAAGGATGTCTCCTTTAAATGGGATGATGACTACCACAAAGCTTTTGAGGCCTTAAAACAATACCTTCTCCAACCACCCATACTCATTCCACCTAAAGATGATCAACCCTTTAACCTATACATCTCTGCTACCGATCACTCCTTAGGGGCCATGCTCGCTCATCGTGATGAACAACATAGGGAGCAAGCAATTTATTACATAAGCCATACTCTTCTAGACATGAAACCTGATACACCCATGCCAATAAACATTTCTTAGCCTTAGTTTTCATTGCCATCAAAATCTACCATTACTTACTTAACCACAAAACCTATGTTGTGACCAACACTAACCCCTTACATTTAATTTATGCCAAACCTTACCAAAATCAATGGGCTGCATGTTGGATTATGATTCTAGACAACCTTGACCTCAAATTCATCCATCCAAAGTCCATCAAGGGCTAAGATATCACCGAGAAATTGGTCGACGCACCTATCTCTGTGGATCAACCCTCTAAGTTTTACTTTCTAGATAAGTCTATTGCTACCCTTTCCCTAAATGAATCCGTTTACCAAATTACACTGTTCTTCGATGGTTCCAAGTGTTAGCATGGGGGTGGGGCTAGTGTTATCCTCATTTTTCTTGATGGTAAACAAACACCTTTGTCTTTCAAACTCAATTTTGATTATACAAACAATATTGCTAAATATGAAGCACTCATATTGGGTCTTCAAGCTGCTTGCACCTTAGATGTTAAGTCAATCAACATATTTGGTGATTCTCAATTGGTCATAAACCAAGTCAATGGTATATACCAATGTCCTAATGAGATAATTTAAAAGTATAAGCAACATGTGGACATAATTTTGACTACCTTCGACCATTACGCCCTTCAAACTGTCCCACATTCTACCAACAAATTTACAATACCATGGCTGCTTGGTTTCTTAGATACCTTCTTCACCCACCGAATCTACAATCTTTGTCACCATATAAAGACTCCAATCACCCTCTTATTTACCTCATGAAGTTTACTCTATCGAACCACTTCTCCCGACCCGAGTGACCTTTGGTATAAACAATACTCAGACTATCTTTCCCTCTCCATATTGCCTCCTGACCTCACTCATAATGGACAACACACCTTTCTTAAAAGGGTCTCTTGTTACATCATCATGGGTGGCCTCCTCTATAAGCGTGGATTTGATAGTATTCTCTTACAATTCCTTACGAATTCTGAAATTCCCTATACCATTAAGGAAGTTCAAGACGTCATATGTGGAGGTCACTTAAGTGGTCTCACGGTTGCTAAGTGTATTCTTCGCCTAGGATTTTCTTGGTGACCCTTAACCATGATTGTTGCAACTATGTTAAGCATTGTGTAAAATTCTAACAACACACCAACCTTCATCATAGGCCCAATCATGCCTTACAGTGTCCGTGACCTTTAGACCTTCTCTCAATGGGGTTTGGATCTTGTAAAAGAGTTCAATCCCCATTCTTCCTAGAGACATCAATGAATAGTCACTGCTACCAAATATTACACCAAATGGGTTGAAGCCATACCTCTCATCTCCACAAAAGTTGAAAAAATATGTGAGTTCATCAATCATCACATTATCTATCGCTTTGGCATTCCACATCACCTCATCACTGATAATGGAAAATAATTCAAAAATAAAACCTTGCGGAAACTTTGTGATGCCTTTGATATTCAACTAAGTTTCTCATCACCATATTACCTAAAAACCAATAGGCAAGCCAAATCCACTAATAAAAACCTGAACAAAATTCTCATGAAAGTGGTTAATGATACTGGGAAGGATTGGCATACACACATTCCTTTCACTCTGTGGGCATACCATACTAGTATTCACACTTCCATTGCAACCACACTGTTTTCTGGGTCTACGGTACGGAGGTTGTTCTACCTCTCAAAGTCTGATTCCATCTCTTCATGTCTCTCTCATGACATGCTCAATGATGATGAATTTTTCAAGGACCGTTTAGCACAACTTGATTTGTTAGATGAACACCGTCTTAATTCTCTTGACCATCTCCAATTTTACCAAAAACATATCAAACATGGCTATGAAAAATGTGTTCATGAATGAACCTTCCAAGTTGGTGACCTCGTCCTAAAGGAAAATCAACATGTAACCAAAGTAGAAAAAGTAAACAGGGAAAATTTGCTCCTAATTGGCTTGGACCATACATCGTGACTCATGCTTATGGATCAGGTGCTTATCATTTATCTTCATTAGATGGTAAACCTGAACCTGAGCCCCTCAATTCCTTACATCTTCAACCATTCTACTATTGAATTTTAGTCCTACCTCACCTTCTACCTATTTTCATGCTCATCCCTTGAGTGCTATTCACTTCCCTCCATTCGCTATACCATTCCCAACCGATTAAACAATAATAATGTGTGAACCCATCACTCTTTTACCCTCTCTTAAATATGTGTACCACGGCTCTACACATGGCATGATTCTCATGGATACTTTTTGTCTACTATTAGATGAGATCCCATGGTCATTTCACCTTACTTTCTGAACAAGAATCTGATTCTTCACCTTAGTCTTATCCATGACTTAAAATCCCTCACATGGGATCCAACTCCTTGAGTCAAACTTCCAATAAAAATATGAGTCCCTCAAAAGGACATCTTTCTCTCTACATCACTGCTATAAATAGATTTCTCCCTCGAAGGACATCTCTGTAAAGCCTACTTAAAAAAGAACAAGAGATAATATGAAGCTTCTCGCATCGATCAGCTTCACGAAGACCTCTAGGAGATAATTTCCTCATATCATATAGACTTCCCATCGATCGGTCTATCTCAAATACAAATTAAAACAAAAAAAAAAATTCGTCATGGACTTTCTCATTGTGATCTTGGATCTCTTACAAAAAGGCATGCTACCTAATACTATATAACCTAACCATTTTTTACCTTCTCACCATTCGCATCTTCATTTCCTACCGCCTCAAGGGACCTATTGAAACTATGACATTTGGTGATCATGTGACTATTCTTTTCCTTTCAAATAATCAATAATGCAATTTATTTAGGGTCTTATGTTCACTAACCTACCTAAGGTATGGTCCACCAATTATGATCCTCACCAATTAGGTGGCTCTCTTGCCTCCTCCTATCTTTTAAATTCTTCATTACGTATTGATCATCCTATACAGGACTATATCCTCGATGCTTATCTCTGGGAAATTTTCCTCTTTCACCACAATCAACTTAATATCACCCATACCTATTTTCCCACAATTCAACCATACCTAAAAGACCTCGACTCAATCATGCCTATAACCTATTGACCCATTCTCATACCTCCTCACATTTTCCCTAGCTTATGGGAGAACTACATCGGCCTGAGGTCCCTATTTTCCAGGACTATGTAGGCAGCACTCTGAGGGCATGGGGCCCTTGGAGGTTAGCTCAACCACTCTCTACCCTAACCAATTCCCTCTCCCCTTTCCTAGTCACATTCTACCCTAATTCATTTCCTTTTATATCAATAATTGGAAATTAAACCAAAAAAACAACAATTGCTTCACATCTTTACCATCATCACTCATGCATTCATTATGTCTACCATTTCTTTACCATTATCATGCATATTACTACAAAGCATCTCAACGTGACTCATATCATCACTAATTACACAAATTAATGAATTACAAACTCAACCAATCCCAAAACATCCATACCTAAACCAAACCTAAACTTCATCATGCCTAAACTAAAACTAAAAAATTGACTCAATCCATGCCTAAGTCAACTTGACTCAATCCATGCCCATGATATGACTCAATCCTTGCATATGACCTGACTCAATCCATGCCTAACCTGACTCCATACATTCCTAAACTAAAAACCTAAGTCAATCCATGCCTATGACTTGCCTCCATCCATTCTTAAACTAAAAACCTGACTCAATCCATGCCTAAACCAAAAACCTAACTTGATCCATGCCTAACATGGCTCTATCATGCCTATAATACTTAGTTTCCATCATATATACAAATTAAAATAGCAAGTTAAACAAAACCATGTACACATCATGTAATAATCACCATCATCTTTATAAAACAAATGTCTAAAAATGTGTATCCATATACATGACTCTCAAATATCTTTGGCACATAGGCCGGTGTATATAACAACATCTCAAAAACTCTCATGTACATCCTCACTATCTTCGACATGCAGGCCGGTATATATGTCAAAAACATGATGTCAAAAATAAACTAATCATACATGGAGCTCAATCATCTCCACATCGATATCTAAGCTGTCTCATCTGTCTCCTCTCTACTTCTCTAGCCCAACATCTGGATGACCTCCTCTCTGCCTCGCCCAGTGCGGATCCTAATGGTCCTACCTCGCGGCATTGGTCTCCATGCACTAGTGGCCTCACCTTGACCCAACCCAAATCTCGCTAGCCCCACTGTGTTCTCCACACACTGTGTGTGATATTTTCTCCTCTCACTCAAGGCCTATTGTGCTCTGTGCTCGGCATATGATAAGACATATATCCCCGCTGCCATCAAATGATCCTGGTAGTATATCACATCACGCATGGCATCTCTCAATCTAGTAGCGGTACTATATGAAGTGGTGAAATCAGTCTTAGACCCTATCTTGATCCTTTCTAAATAATGGGACCCTATCCTTGCCAATGTGGTGGTGCCATTAGTCTCGAGCCTACACCTATACCTAGGCCTGAAGGGTAGCTATCTATGCACTGTGTAGCGGTTAACTAGCCATGTAAACTCTGTAACCCTTCCCTGTCTTTGTGGCTAACTAGCCCTGTAAACCTATCACCTATGCCTGTAGGGAGGCTACTTGTACCCCATCTCCATCTCCACCCTCTCCCTCTCCCTCGGTGTGGGTGCTGGTCCCTATACTCCCTTTTCTGAAGAGCAGCCATTTGTGCCTCTGAGTCACAACTTATACCTCAGCCCCTGTCAGATGTCCCTATACTATGCCCAACTAAGTCACTAGGGTAGCCACACCCTTTATAGGGTGTCTCTCTCGAACGTGATAGTATCCAAATCGGCTGCTCTAGCCTCGGCAGATCTTGCTCGTAGTTGTGCACCCACCGCTTTGTATATGTACTTATGTGTCACCACAACATAATCTATCTATTGGTTGACTTGTTGCTCCTCCTACCCAGTCAACACTATAGGTTATGGTGGTGACATGGACCTCTCCACATTATGTCTCCTATACTAAGGGAAGGGTTGGGGTATATCTGTGACAACCCAAACTTCCATTTGGTCCGGTCTACGGTGTATCATCTCATGCTCCCTGGCCCATCGTCCCTTTATGCACTTGTAAATCAGAACCCATCCGGATATACTATCATCTATTTGTATGAAGGATAGCCTACATATGGCCTCCAAATAATTTCCACGTCAGAAAACCCGTCCGGTAATCACCTTTAATAGGCTACATCATGTAACACTCTCACCGGTCGGTGATCTCCCATAACCTACACCCATCACCTATAGCCCACTCGCACAAAAAATGCATCAAACTAGGGCATACCAACTAGGTCCACACATACACAATGTGCTCATAGGCCCAACAATGTAACAAGAATGTGCAACACGAGCTGAATCACGGTAGTCTCCCATAAGCCCAGAGCTCCCTGTATAGCTTGTACCAAGAATACATGTACCCATGCAAATCGAGTCCTACTCTCCACCATGTCATATAGAACCCCCATCAGTGACCATGGGAATCTCCCACCCTCTACATCTGGTAGTGCAAAATAGTAGACTACCTCCATCAAAAGCACTACCAACCTCATCTCCTCGGGGTAGGCTCGGTACATCACCCCGTAGCTCATCTTTGGCATTGTGAGATCCTAACAATGCCAACCCCTCTCCAAATATTGGTAATAGTAACTCCTCGGATGCCTCTAAGGAGATCGAGTACACCTATGTACCTATTATAGGTAGTCACAGGATCCTATAAACATCCTCTAGGGTGATCGTGATCTCACCGTCGGTAAATGGAATGTATTAGTTGTCAAATCCCATCTATCAATAAGGGAAAAATCAAACTCACTGTCAAACTATGTTACGGTAGCATCTAACCCTAATCAAGCCCACATCTAACACATGTATCTACTCCTTGCGTGTCATGTTGCCCCATATCTCCATGAGTAAGGGAGGTACCCTATCCCTCATCCGTAGCTGGTCCTTAGCATGTATATAACCAATCATAATATTAAACCTTGATCACACCTACATGCAACCTTGCCACCCCTACTATACTACTTACCCTAACTAAATCAATCTTTCACCTACATTTATGCCCTAAATCAACACCACCTATCTACCCATGCCTCGAGACCTCACCTATTTTCATTTTACCTATCTACCCATGCCTCGGACCCTCACCTATTTTCATTTTTCCCCTCTCACCGATCTTCCTTATTTACCCACCTACCCATAACCATAACTCTTCCCCCTCTACCTAACTTTCCCTACCCCTACCTATCTATCCATAACTCGTCTATTATAAGATACTTATGGGCCTACCTCTTTCACTTGCCACCGACATTGGTCATCATCAACCGACCATGGTCCAATGATAACCGACATCGATCATCACATCATATGGTGATTCTGTCCTTATCCACCAATGCCGGCTAAAAGTGAACCGACATTGGTCATTATCGCAGCAAAAAACCCACAACACCCTACCCTATTTCTACCCACACTCCTCCTTTCTACCCATTTTGCCCACCAATACCTACCCAATACCTATTCCCACCCCTCACTTACCTAAATCTTCCCTCCCTTGTTCCCCTTGTCTCATTACATTCCCCACATTCAAATTTTCATGTTTTCCTCCCCCAAAACCCATTTCCCTCCTACCCAATTTCCCTCTCCACCTACTCAAAACAAACAAAAATCGAATGGGATATTATCTCATCATCTTTGCCATCTACATGGTGGCACCTCGAACCACTACGTAGGTCTATCCGATCCCTCTCTTTCCTCTGCCATCAAAAATTTCTCGTTGGCTCAATAAAATCAAATCAATCACCCAATCAAATCACCGCACTCGTAGACCCACCTATTGACCAATGATCACTCACTCTGCGGCTCACCAACTCAGCTCTCCATGCCGTTTGGTCACTTTCCACCTCTTTATCTCTCTCTTTTCATTTTCTCTAATGTGGCAAATGACAAATGATTTTAAAAAACACAACACTTTTATTTTATAGCCTTCCTGACTTGACCGGTGATGGTTTTACCTTAACTGACATCGATCCTATGCCCTAGCCTACCATGGTCAGTCCATGGCGGCTGACATTGGTTCATTATGACAATTTTGGTTACCCTACTTAGTCTTATTACTACCCATTACCCACACCTTTCTATCTTACCCACACCTGACTTGGCCATTTCCCTTTACCCTCCTCACCTCATCATTTACACCTAACCTCTTCATCATTTGGGGACTCGTTATTTTACCCATACCTCATCCCTACCCATGCCATGACCTAGTTACTTAGACTTGGAACATTACTAGTGACCTGTGACCTCATGTGCTTGCTATACCTTGTGACACTATTACCCGTGTTGTTTGACATAATGACCTTACCTTGCCTCTTGTCGTGACCGTTTATCCTGACCCAACCTTTGGTGTCCGGAACATACCTAAATGTTCCTACACCTAACTTGCAATGTGTTTCCTGACCATATCCTATACCTTGGATACCGAATCACCTCAACCTTGTTTGGATAAACCTATCGACCTTAGAAAATGTAGAGTTTGCATGATGATCTTCAACTCCGGTACCATGCAACATTTTATACGTGTACGTGCTTTTGACTATTACTATCTTTTCCCCGACCCATTACATAGATTCACAAATTGGACCTTTACCTCTTTTACCCCCATTTTCCACCTTCCTCTTCATCACATTCACCTTTTATCAAACCACTCACCAATTCTACCTTCTACCTCATCAGTTCCTGGTTTGAGGGGGATCACCTTCACCCACACATGGGGCAACCACATCTTATTTTTGTCAGCGTCACTTACCAATACAAGCTATGCAACAAAAAAGGGGCAAAATTTAGACACCAAAATTGGGTCACACTCCCCTTGGTCCCTCATCAAATAATCACCTTGAACACACTCACCTAACCATGGCCCCTTTCACCCCACACTAATATTAATTTAATTAAATTAACCCATGATCTCATGATATTTATTATTTAAATATCCTAATTAAGATAATTCTCACACCACCACCTCACCTAGCCACCTCACCCCAAATCTATTCTTAGTATGTTGCGATAACTAACTAAGACCTACCTAAACACTAAAAAACAAAGCCTACATTCCCTCTAACCACATTCACACCTTCAAAAAGAAGCTTCCATTCTAATCTACAAGAAAAGAGGAACAAGATCTAAGAAATCGAGGGATCTACAAATTTTAGCAAACCTAGGAAATCCCACCCTAACCAATGCCGGTCACCCTAAACAACCACCGATCAACCTAGAACCATCGTCAATTACCTTTTATTACCTTTCATAACCTTATTTCGAGGATGACACATTTAGAGAGCAAGAAATGAGACAAAAACTGCATGCAAGTAGAACCAGTATTCACATATGCATCCAAACATCCACCACCAACATCAGAAGTGATCATAGGGCCATTTTTAATTCATAGGAGCATCGGGAAGCACCATCACCACACCAAATTCCATCCATCTGATCAACTTCCATTTCCATCCAGCCATCAAGCTCATACAACAATAAGTATTTTGTTAACCAGCATTCATCTACTTTCATTTTAGTAGGCTTTATTACCTCCATTATTAGTTTCTACTTGCACTCTCATTCTCCCACCATTTACCTTCATGCAAGTTTGATCATTCCTTCACCCACACCATTAAATTTCCCATACTTGACTGTTAAACACCTCTAAGTATACCTAAGATCTCCATAGACCTTTCCATTACCCTCTTCATTTCCATTTAGCCTAAGATTTGTCCTCACACCAAGATTTTGATAAATTTCTATCACTGACTATACCGATGCTAGTTACTCATGACCATCGTTGATCCATCTTGAATTGTCATTGGTTACACTAGGTGACGTCGATCTCTCTGTTTTACCCTTAGACTAAGAAAAGATCCTAAATTCTCCACCAAATACCCAAAACAACCCAAAACCAGACCCTGACTAGTACTAGTACTCTGATAGATACCTTGCCCTTCAGATTCAATCATGGCTTAGCCTATTGTGAATGAATTTTCTTATTGTATTCGAATGAGATACCGAAATAATTTTAACTATAGTAGGATTTCATTTATTTTTAACATTGAATTGTTTTAAACAATGGATTGACCACCTTCTAAGGAGGATCACACTTCCCGAAACTAGCATAGGCTAGGCAGTCCTCTGTCATATGCTATTTAATCTCTTTTTTTGGTCTTGTTGTTCATTTCAGGTAGTTCCTCCTAGTCAAAAGGAAGCTCTCACGATCAGCTGTGGATCAAGAAGTCATACGCGTGCAACAACCTTCGACCAACTTTAACAGGTATTCCTCCTAGCCCTTTTACCTTTATCTATTTTTTCACATTCAAATAAACGCTCTAAGAATCAGGTGAAATAGAGTGACTAAGAGGGTAATATGAAAAATTTGAAGAATAACTAGTCCATTGGTTCTTGGAGATTTTTTTGACTATTTATGGACTCTATCATTTGGGATGTTTTCTCCTCCATGTTATGTGATTTATCCTTGTATTGATTTATTGGGTGTAGTTTGGGATAAGTTGTTTTAGCCCTTTTTTTTCCTGTTTATTTTTTTCAACTCTTGGTGATGCTCATGATGCATTATATTGTAAGGTTTATGACGCCTTAATCCCTATATAAAGTAGTGAATCATTATGTTCATGTATATATAGTAAGATGTTTTGAGCTTAGCACACGCTAAGGTAACCTAATACTTCCACAACATAAAATTTTGAGCTTATGGATCGCTATCATTTAGAAAGTCAAATAATATTATGTTTAGCTTACTATCCACTAGCTTATGTGACACCATAGTAATTGGATATTATCAATCAAAAGGAATTAAAAAAATAAAGTAAGATATCGTCATCATAGATTCTCGCTACGTTATGCCACAACAACATATTTTGATGTACCAAAACTATGTACATTTTTTTGTATAAGAGTTAATATGGGGTTTTGAAAGTATTTGCATCCTTTTACAAAAAGTTCCTTAAGGAAGAATATGACATTAAAACATAGAATAGAGAAATCCCATAGGTGGAAAAAGACAAAATGCCACATAACCACGATGCAAATAGAGAAAATTTACATTTTGTGAAATTTTATGAGGAGAGTTGTTGCTTAGATAGTAGTACCATCTTAGAGTTTCCTTGTTCCTTGAATTCTCCTTTCACAAATCTGTATTCATTATTTTGTTCTCCAAAATCTGTTTGGTTCTCCCACTCTTGCATTACCACATTTTTTCACAAATAGGTCATTGTAATCCATCACCAAAAAATTCAATGGAAATTCATTCTTAACATGAATATCTTCTAACATATTTTCATTAAAAATGTCAATGATGTCATAGCCATTTAATTTTGTTGAGTATGTGCAGTGGAGGAATATTTGTGGAAAACAATAAGGCCAACAAAATAATATCAATTTTATAAAAAAACATCTGCTCTTCTATTCCTGTGCACCACCATGTCCATAAATTGATTCCAATATTAAATTTTTATTGTGAAAATTGAGCCACCATCCATACCACCAAGCTTCTTTTTCAAAACTCAATAAAACAAGTTCTTGACATGTGTTTTGGGTTTTTAAAAATTCTACAAGTCTTCCTCTCATGTTATTACATATTAAGTTATGTCGTTTCACTATCAAGATGTGCTCCATTCCATCCTCTTTCACTTCTCTAACAAATGTTCAATATATTACGAAATTATTTATTTGATAAACAAAACTACCTTCTACAAAATATTGAATAATGAACTTGCTTCCATTTAATTATCTACAAAATCCCTACATGGATATAAGCCTAATCATCTATGGAAAATTTTACATGGATATAAGCCCTAGTTAGCTATGGAAAATTTTACATTAACATAATTTGGTAATTTGGGAGGGACTGAAGGTGAGAATGCATACCAATTTTTGGCACGAGAGGAAATCAAAACATTTCCAGAACTCGAGCACAAAGTTTTCTACTCTTGCACTAGTGATATTTTTCTATTGATGAATAATCTTACACATTGATGAAGAGAATAGAAAAGGAAATGTTAAAAATATAAACTCAAAAACTATCTACTTATAGTGATATGTAAAAAAATCCAGCCACCAATTTCATTCGCGCGTGAATTTAAGAGGGTACGCATATGATTTTACAGTGCTTTTCATTAAATGGCTAACAAAATTATATGCTCCAAAAGGCACACATATTTAGAATGACATATGTACTTTTAAATGGAGAATTTTACATAGATCAAATTAATGGCTAATTAATGTTGAAGCAAACACAACATTAATTAGCATTTTCCCTTACAAAATGGTTATCATTAATACTGTAAATACTTGTAAATCTTTATAATAAACATCACACGTGAATTGAATATTTAATATTTAACAATCGATTATTAACATAGATTTATATAAAAATTATAAAAATTTCTATCAATATATATTAAAAATAATGAAATTTATACAAAATAATTGGTATAAATAAACATTGTTTTGTATTTTTAAAGGGCTGTTGAAAAACTACCATTACCTAAATATTGTTTAATGGGTGAGTTATCACACTTATCCCATGCAAATAAAGACTTGTACCTAGAAGTGCTAGTAAATACGACACTTAGAAGTGCAAGTCGAGGCCGCACTTAGAAGTGTGAGTCGAGACAAGCGCTTAGAAGTGCAAGTTGATACTCATACTTAGTAGTGTTAGTCGATACTCACACTTAAAGTGCAAGTCGAGAGATGTGTGACTCGAGTCTCACACTTAGACGTGCGACCAATCGCACTTGTAAGTGTGATCACTCACACTTATACACTACTTACCAAATTTATAAATGACAATTCCAGATTTTTTAACTATGCTTAATATATACAAATAAATTATTTATATAAATGTATATAAATATTGACGGTCACCTTTTAAACATGCGAGTCACACGTGCGAGTTCTATAAAATATTTGAAAGTATGTTACATCTAAAATCATGAAAAACGTCTAAACATCTCGTCAAATTTAACACCATTCAAGGAAGTGCAGGGAAGGGATTTTCAACATCAACGTTTATTGATTTGAATAAGGTATGCATGAATAGTTGTATATGTATGATGATATTAATATTGATATGTGGCATAAATGACAACAATCACTTATGCACTATCTTGAAGTTAACAATTGCTTGGCTTATATAAGTTAGCGACCACTTGGCTTATGTAAGTTAGCGGATGCTTGGCTTATATAAGTGGGTGGAAATTTGGTTTATGTGGCAAAAGTGGAATCCAATAATAGCATTATTGGAATCCAGAAATAGTGAAATTGGAGTCTGATAATAGGGAAATTGGAATCCAATAATAGCGAAATTGGAATCCAATAATAGAGAAAATGGAACTCGAATAAGTCCAATATTGACAATATTGGAATCCAATATTGCTATTAATGGAATCTGATATTGCTACTAATGGAATCCAGTATAGCCAAAAATGGAATCCAATATATGTAAAAACAAAGATGGATTTCTTCCAATATTTGAAATATTGGAGTCTCAATTCACCTAATATGTCCCAATTTAGTGAAATAAGCTACATACATCAAAGTATCTTTCACCAATAACCTCATGAGAGGTCACATGAGTAATCATTTCATTTGCACTCAAGGAATCTACACCTTACTAAATTCAAAACCAGAGTAACTAAACACCTTATTTTGCAATACCTTTGTAAAATCCAAAGGTATTTCTTTCTACTTGACAAGGTAAAACTTTATCTGCAATGCCTTAATGGGAAAGTTCACAACATTTAGAGCATAGTTGAAATAATACATTTAATCCACTTACATTATACATACTTACACACATACAACACAATACTACAAGGCTCCCATGGAAAAACATGAGAGGTTAGTGATCGAGTACAAATCTCGTAGATAAGTTGTAGGCTTCCTAGAGAGATTGATCACTAGTCAAGCACTCCTCTTCTCGGGTCACTCTAAGATTACATACGAATGCTGGTTTCTTGACCAGATTCACTCAATAACAAGACTCTCCTCTTTTGTATCATTCATAAGTAATCACTTCTCTTAAGTTTCAATCAAGGAGGAATGCCATACAAATTTATTTTGTTTGGAGGATAGTATTCTCAAGGATTACTAGGCTAGAGTCATTCTGATGTCCTTTAGACTAACATTCTAACAATGTGGATCCATTTACAATTCATATAAGGTGGTTTAGTGTCTTTTGACATTAAACCTACATGTTCATGTGATATCCTAATTTTTTTCTTCAAGCTAATAGGAGCTATCAAGTATAAAAGAAAGTGAGGTCATCCTTTAAGTTTAAGTTCACCAACTCATAATTAAGTAAAAATCACTAGAATTCATCGAAATCATCAACATACACTTATCCAATGCAATTGACCTATAGGGTAAAACAAAAATATATTTCAATTCCTTAAATTACCCGCACATACATAATGAGTGAATCTTTCTTCCATCAATAATACAACAATTACAAAAGTTGAGAATGAATTTACAAATGCATCATTTTATAAAGGTTTGTATACTAACTATAGAGTTCTCATACTTCGGTGCTTCATTGCAAATACAATTACGTCCACTCTTTCATTATACAACTATACAAAGGTGTATATATATATATATATATATATATATATATATATATATATATATATATATATATATATATATATGCTGAAAAAAATAGTGCTTTCTTTTACACCTTTGAAAGACAAACATGTTAGAAAGACAAATATTTTTAACACTCAATTCTAATAATTATTCTATGTCACTCTGCTACTTGTGACCTATAAAAATTTGGTAAGTAGGGTCAACAAAATCTGTTGGCATGGAATTTTCATACAATCTAGCACAAATCATAATTACTAATCTTCCATTTATAGTGAAATAAAACAACTTTGTATAAACAAGAGAGGTAACATATTTTTAATTTCATTTCATTTTCAAAACTAGAGAGAGGTAGAGAGAGGAGAGAGAAATAACATAATTTTTCCTACGGTTAATTTTTTGAAAACAAACAACCAAATGGAGATCCATACAATCATATATTAGTGTCTACAAGTTTTCCCCTAGTTATTTGACTTGATAAGTGGTCCACAAAAATGTTTTCTCATTTATTACAAGATAGTGATAACATCCAAATTAGCCTAAGTAACAATAAAATTATGTTTGAAAGCCAATTTACGGTGGTCTAACACAATGTGAGATGAATCCTATACACTCTCCTATATAAAGGGAAATCATTAGATTTGATGAAACTTAAAATTGGGAAACATGGTTTGAATGGCGAAAAATTTCTGGTGTAACTAGTCATTATTGTAAAAAACCCCAATGACCAAAGACCCCCTTGTAATACTATATTACAAGGTGTTTTTATAAAAATAAAGGTTCCATGAAATTTTCATAGATAAATACTAATGGTATGTGTAAGCTAAGTTTTCATTTCTTCACCCAAGGTATGTAATGACAAATCCAAACCATATTGAACTTTTAACTTTCAACAGTGATTAAAAGTTACAAAAAGGTTTGCGGGGCTCTTAGAGGGTGACGAAAAACACGGGAATGAACATGCGAGGTCATTCTAAGGTTCTATACGGCACTCCACATGATAAGTAACACATTCAAAACTTGATTTTCTTGTTTCGGGGTCTTGAGGGGTGTTTTAGACATTATTGAGAATCACCTTTATTAAGTTTTGTAAGGTAAACAACAAAGTAGTTTTAAACTAGAAAACAAGTTTGTCTTTTCGTACATGTGGTTTTCGTTATTGATTATAGTTATCTAAGCTATCTAACATATAAATAGGTACAATAAAAAAATGGGTTTGCATTCAAACATTTATCACCAGTTGAAAGAAGGTAAATTTTATTGTTTGAGCTACAATTCATTTTAATTACCCAATAACATTTTCTTCCTTTATTTTTAATTTTGATATCATTGTAAAAAGGAAAAATAAAATACAAAACTTGTGCAAGATAGGGAAGAGAAAACCATGTCTCAACCGATCGATCGACGAGTCAAAGTTGAGGGGTTCGGCATTTCACGAGCCAAGTACATTTGTTTAAGGGGCTTGAAGGCCTTTTCACCCAGGACCATCATGCACATCTCTCGCAATAAATGCATTTGAAGAGACCATGATTCTTTGAGGCACTTTTTTAAAACATTTAGAGCTTCATTAAGACAACGAACATAATTTTATCCAAACACTAATCCTGAACCTTCCATTTCCATAAAATTTGATTTCACAAGTATACTAGGACTTTTATTGAGTATATTTCTCTTGATATTGTGTTTATAAAACCACTAAAGGGAAAAGAAAATCTCACTATTCATTTATTTTCACTTTGCTCTACCATGGGCATGATAAAAGTAAACCATTATCTCCAAGGACCAACTTCCATTGCAACATTTCCACAATATTAAACATGCCTTGCACCCAAGTAAGTAAATACATACAACCACCATAGGTTTAATTCAAATGTAGTAAAAAAATTAGATTTTCCTCAATATTGCTAGCATAGCCAAGTAGTCAACCAAGAAAAAAATCATGCGATCCATCACAAGGTTTTTAACACAAAGATGATAAATTTTAGAGTTTCTGAAGCTTCCTAGCATGATTGATTTTCTAATAAATATCCTCAAAACTAGTAAACAAGCTAGTCTATGCATCCACAAGATAACCAACACGTCTAGAGGGTCAACCATGCACAAAAAACATGAAAATTGTGAAATATGGATTTCCACTTTCCAATCACATTTACTTTATTTTATAAATATTTTTAAATAAAATCCATTATTTGAAAATCTAGAATCATTTTTGTGTAAGGGAATAGGCCTCATTGAGGCATTCAAACAAACAATTCATGTGCCCCCATTTTTGAGCATTACTGCTGAAAAGATAATGTGTTCCTTGTTTTCATATAAGTCAACTAGTACACATAAAGCTGTAACATTTGACAAACCTCCATCTCCATGGTGTTAGGTGGACATCTATCTCTTGTTCTAAGGCTATTTATTTTCAAGCGGGATGGTAGTATGTTGGCATGGGTTATGGAGTTTGAATTTAAACCAATCAAAGCAAATTTGTTTGAATTTTCAAAGTAATTTTTAACAAACCCATTTTGCACAAATATTGTGTCCATTACAATCCCATCCAAATCAAAAAGGATGTGCGCAACATGTTAAAAACAACAAAAAAGGAAGCTTTCATGATCGGGGTGAGTTCCTAAGACCACGTTTCCTCCAAAACTTTCCAAAATTCCACATGCTTATACTTATAGGAAGCACAATGGGTGAGTGGTGGGGGGGTGAATCAGTCATACAAAACTTTAACTTCTTTTTCTATGTCAAGCCTTTAACATTTAATTAACCATTCATTATACATAACTACATGTGAGCTAATTAGATATGTATTGACCATTCACAAGATCATGAGACAGAGAGAGAGAGAGAGAGAGAGAGAGAGAGAGAGAGAGAGAGAGAGAGAGAGAGAAATACACCAAATATAAGTGGTAAACCCTCAAGGGGAAGAAAAATCACCAAAAAAATTTCTTATAAAACACAAATCAATGACTTGCATGAATATTACACATTCTGCAATATTTTTTTAGTGAAGCACCCACTTCACAAGGAACACCAACCCCTAAACCTTTTCTGATATGACTCATAAAAAAGGAATTATTTGAATACTAAACATCATAATATATTTTATAAAATAATTATCACATATAATAGGTTTCTCACACAACTGATTGTGATCCAAGTTCAGCTCTAAACACACCAAACCCTCATCTAACCAAGCTCTCTACTAACTCACTCAAGTCTTCTTATTCACGGGTTGAATAATTCAATTTCTCTTGCAAATTTGATCTTCAAAATTTATTAGATATTCATTCTTATTTTCATCTCTTTCCATGATATTTATTCTCTCTTCTTCAATCCCCTATAGGTCTTTCGTGACCCCATAGTCTCAACTAGCAACAAATGACTCATTACACTAGCTTATATACACAACACTAGATCATAACACTACTAGGTCGGCCATGAACAAGTAGGTTGATCATCCCAAATAAAAAACCTAACATCATCATTTAAATCAAATCAGATGATACAAGTAAGTTAGTAGGGGTCAAGGCACCATGAACAAGCACAAGAACACTCAAACTAGCTCAAGATGCACTCTCCAAGATCTAACAAATCGAAATTGATCTTCAAAGTCACAAGGAATATTTATCATGGCTAAAAAATAATAACACAATATATGTAAGTCCTCCATAAACCTTTAGGAATCTCAATAACCTCTTCATCAGCTCCAAACATCATGAAGTATGCCAAGAAGTAAGAAAACCCCATTAGGTCTTCAATACCTAGAAATTCAATCACAAAAAATAAATGATTTTACATAGATAAACTCATCATCATGACTTAAGTGATACATAAATGGAAAAGTATTTGAATAATATTTCTGGAAAAACTCACATTTTCATTCAACACATAGTGTAAGACCTCCAAAGAACATAATATCTGCCAATCGCTCCAAATCGGCTTCCAAGACCCCAAAACTAGGACATCAAAATAGATCTAGTTCATATACCAAAACACCTCGTAAAGAAACAAAACATATAAATTTGGAAATCTATATAAATATAATTTCCACAATAACTCACTTTATCTTCCAATTCATAGTGGAAGGAATTGAACCAAACCAATCTATGAAACTTCTCATTTAGGCTTCTAGGACTCGAGACCCAATCTTGAGAGAAACAAACAAAAACACCTCCAAAAAAATTCAATCTCAACCACCACCTTGAACACTTAAAGGAAAATTTTTCCATCATGCTAAAACACTAATAACCATCTTCCATGTAGAGAAAAGAAACCAAGCACACCTATTTCTTCAAGCCTTCTTGAGAAGCCAACTAGGGCTTTCTAGTCCAATAGGTCTTCAATTGAAAAACACATCACCATACCATTACAAGATATTCATAACATTATATCATGTTCCAATAAACTATCCATGACCATCAAATGCATCAAAAATAAGTAAAATGATCAAACTCACTTCAAACCAAGAGACTAACATTTTAGCCCTTTAGGCCAAAATTGGTATTGTAACTTTGAGCACATGTCTATTCTATTTTATCCAAGAAACCTATTTGAAATTTTTCATGGACGTGTATTACATATCCCAAGGATTATGGAACAATATTTTTTTAATTTTGTAACCTCCTTCTTAGCCCTAGAATTGTAAAAACCCACAAAAGTAGGGGTTTTCTCTCTCTTCCCAAAACAACTGGAATACCAAACCACCAAAAAAATGATCCTGGAGGAATCCTATACAATCCCAAATCAAAAATTTTTATTTCCAACATCATTTGAAGAGTATAACAATTTAAATATATCAATTTAAATATATCAAGTCTTATCTCTAGAATGAGAGCTTTCATTAGGGTTTCAAAGCAACTTATCTTCTTAAAACATTGTTACATGTAAAAACCCCCTAAGGATCTCAAAGTGCATGTGAGTGGGAAAGCATCTTAAGTTCCTAATTCAAGTTGGATTTTGTTTCTATAACATGTGATTTTACCAAAAACTTCATAACTTGTGCACATCTCTTCATACTGACCTAAAATTTGTCATGAAGCATCATGAAAACATCCTCTAAGTATTAAAACTAACAACATTTATAAAATATCCCTAAAACTCCATAGTCATAATGACTTACATGTGTTATCCTACCTTGTCTTCATTATCTTACTTCCTAATGACCATAAAACATCATGAAATAGCCAAGAACATACTTAGAACTCCTCATAAACCTCATATAAAATATCACCATTCTCCTACCATGCTTGATGATGAATTCCTTTCTTGAAATCTCATGCAACCATACCATGCACCATGCTCTAGGTCTAGGAATAGGACTAGAATTACCTGACTCAACCATGTCAACCCATAAACTGACCATGATGACTCAATGAAAACACTTGGAAACCTTTCTCACATCAGAATAACCATGATATACAACTTTAAGACCATAAATAACCTTAGGAGAACTCATACTATGATCATGTACACTAGACCATGCTCCAGAATGCCATATGACTTCACCAAAACAAGTTACTACCACTCGACCTTCAAGTTTTACCTTGAGTAACACCTTATGAAGACTATAATGACACCTCAAAACCATTTTCCATCAATGTAATTTGAAATCAATGAAAATAATTATATATAATGGCCAACAATATCCCCCCGTTGACATTGATGACAACTACCTTTAGAAACATTGATAGAAACCAACAAGACCAAGCACCTACAAGACCTATTTTTCATGTTTTGATGCTACTCTCCCTCTCTGACATCTATGAAAAAGGAACAATGACAACTATAAATTGAAAAAGACAACACATAATGTAAAGCATGCAAAATATAACTTACACACAATGTCCCCCTTGACGATACTTTCTCTTGTTGACTTCAACAACAATAATAAATGATCCATATATCTGAAATAATAATATAACTAGCTCCACCTTAGAATATATCCATCATACTTTGTCTCCATTTTTGCAATACATCTTCCTCTAGGCCTGTACCATGCTCAAAACCCTAGTTTTTCCTGAAAGTACTAACAAGATCACCTTTAGGACCAAAATCCATAAACCACACTTTCATTCTATTTTTTCCAGCTTTCACCATCCCATAAAAGCATACAAAACTCATGAAACTCGAATTTGTGACTCCCCTTGAAAAGACACTATCAACTTCTAATTGAAAAGGAAAAAATAAGAGATAATACCTCAACCATATGCCATGAAGATAGATCATCATGAATGTCTTAGTCCTAAATAAGATTCTCAGATTTTACTTGCCTTATTTACATAATGTTATGACTTTCTTGGCCATGTAACCTACTCCCCCGTCAATGTACATGGAAACACCAATTATTCTACCTTAATAAGCCTCCTTAAAACTTATACTCATGATGGAAGATAAAAATATATCCCCCTGTTTCAAAACACCTTATCATACCTATAACTCACTATTTTGGTATATTATAGTGTATTGTACCTTATCATGTTGCACAAGATCACCATTGCAAGTCATTAGATTGAAAAACACAACTCACTTGACTACCACAGTTTTGTTAAAGCATATTTCCCTTCATACAAACTTCTAGGTGCTTGATTACACATGGATACTTCTTAACACATTAATTATGGACTAAAATACAATGTAAAAATCAACATACCTTTAGAAACCTTGTGCCAAAACTTGATAGCAAAGTAAAACATTGAATTTTTACACTTAGACCTTTAGTAACAACTTACCTCCTTTCTCATTCATAGATCAACTTTTAGACCCAAATTAAGCGTTCCAATAAACCATACGGGGTGACTTTATCAACATCCTTGACAATCTATAACCTTTGATAGATTTTCACATATTTCATAGATATTATCTCTTCAAAACTTCCATAAGGAAAAAAATTCACTTGATACACCTTTTAATTTGACTTAAAAGTTAGGACACATCATGTAGACTCAATCAAACCTTTAACTACGTTTAGTAGCAGGACATTCATTGTAATTCTATCACTAAATAATAGTATGGTCTTCCTTGATAAGGATTATTGAACTAACATAGATTGTAGTCATCATACGAAGCTACCTTATGATATATACTTGTTGGATCTTGACAGAGCATCAAACTTAAAAAATTATTTGACATAACTCCTTCACAAAAATACTGATACACAAGATGTCAATCAATCACATAGTATGGTACCATAGACACAATTGTAAATTTGAGCCTTGGAGTACAAATTAGAATGACACAGATTAGACATCGAGTTTAAATAAAACTCTTACTTCATTTAACCTCATCCTCAAACTACAACTCATACATATGTATGAATAAATGAACCAAGAAATAATTTCATACCTTGATTGTAGCTCAACTCTTTTCTTCTAGCTAAATTCTTTATTCTTAGTGTACCTCGTTTCTTATTAGTAGATCCTCATAGAAAAATTTATCATATTCTTAGGATCCTTACATAAACAACAAAGAATCATTCATGTAATATGATCAAAATTTCACTATGATCCCTTTTGGATAAACCTATCAACCTTCATGAATCATGAAAGATCTATACCTTCACCTAGGAGCTCATGTACTCAAAACAACAAAATTGAAGATATTTATTTATGATCAGGACATAACTATACATTCTTATGAGAAACATTAACTTCTTGAGACCAATCATGAAAACACACATAATCATACAAATACATATGTAGAGATATCTACTAAGGGCATTGGACATCTTGAGACACAAGTGTTGACACTCATGTAGAACACCATTACCCCACTTTAACTTAGAGCATTCAACATTTGATGATATGAAACAATGAATAGAACCTCCAAGACTTTACCCTTTTGGAGAAAAACATATTCCACACATAAATTTAGACCACTCCACCTCCTTCTAGATGAAACTATGCAATTTTGATGTCTCCAAAGAAAGAACTCTAAAATTCATGCAACATTGATTTGACACTTGTGTACTATGATTCACGGGACCGAGACACAATTAAACCTTCTCAAGACCCTTCTCTCATCTATACATACGTATTCATGGTTACCAACTTGATTATTCCACCTTATGACCTCTTGATAGATGATATCAAGGTTTCAAATAATCACTCTTACAATTTTTCTTTTGACACACACAGATATTCACTCATGACTTGGGTTCATACTCACAAGAATTTCCAAGACACAATTCAAACTCCAATAGATTATTCTCAACATGTTATCACTCTTGATAACTTGACACAAACCCAAAGAATGATATAGAGTTTAGAAAATAAAAAAACACACTTACAACTATTGGTAACTCGATGAAGAATGTGAAAATGTGAATCACGGGGATCATGCGAGATAATGCAAACATTGACAAAGTTACACTCTGACAATGTGATGAGGTTTCATGAGGGATTGAACATCAACCATGAATGTGCATGCAAGGATTCGAAAGGGGAAAAATATCATACACCTCTCTCATAGATCTAAAAAGGTAAGGGGCACAAATAAGGGGTGTTGTGTAAGCCCCAATGCATATAATCATACCTCCTCAAGTGGAGAAGAGGAATTACATTCATAAAATAGAATTAACTCCCATATGACATATTGATGCATTGATTTGTAAGGAATCTAATGATGACCCTATCATAACCTTTGTGAAACCTAGACCTATAACCTCAGCAAGGTGAGATGACTTGTCACATGATGTGGAAAATGAATCACATCAACACCCCCACTTCATCATAAATTAGGATGAGGTGATAAGTCAAAAATAAGAAATTGGTCCCAGTAATAAACCCTGATGAGGCACTCATGAACAACAAGGATTTTAAGCAATGGAGGAAAACCCATAGGTAAAAATGTCCACCACAAGAGATAGAAAAAATCCTCTAATCTAAGAAAATATACCATAAATGGGTCTTGGAAACTGAAGAGCATGATACGATACCCATTTAAAAAGGAAAATACTTCTAGAAGAAAAAAAGAGAGAGGAAAATAGGAGACAAGAGGAACACATAAGAAGACATATATAGATATGAACTATGAAACTCTAGGAAGTATCCAAGAAGAGTGTCAATGAAGTGGTACTCAACATCTAGATGAAGAAGAACGAACCACATTGATCTATGTTACTTCCCTTAGGAAGGACATAAATGGAGTATTGAAGTCCATGTCCACTCCGTGAAGGAAGCTAAAGGAAAAAATATGAAGAAATTTGAATCTGGTCCTCTGAAATGTGACATAGGTATAGTAGATGAGTGCACAACAACGAAGGTAATTCCACAAGTGTATAAGCATAGAGTGAGAGAACGCAGAACATCCATTGAAAGGATGCCTAGGTGATGTCAAGGAAATGTAACAAAAACTATAACATAAAAAGGATTCATAAGAAAGGGTGGATCAGTGATGGTCTCTTGAAAAGTGATAAGAGTCCAGAAGCACTCCTAATAACAGAGACAAAAGAATCCTCTAAAACACCTATAGAAGGATTAAAAACTCCTTGTACTGCATCATAAATAGGAAATGTGAAAAAAGGAACAAGTTTAGGAAGCTAATTGTCCCAAGAAGGGGGCTTGACAAACAAAAGAGTGATATTTGACAAGTTTGAATCATCAATCGAAGGAAGAGGAGTGGACATGGCCTCACACAATGGAAGTGGAAAGGAGGAAGAAGTAATGATGATATGAAGTTGGGAATGAGACTTCTCGATGTTTGATGAGAAGGGAGGATTTTCAACATATTATGAAAAGGTGAGAGAACAAGGAGATGATTGCTCAAGTAGTACTCTCTTCATCAAAACTAGAAGCAAAATCCTCATCATCAAAGATGGAAACAAGTGAGTTTGTGTCAACAGAAATGTCATCACATGAATAAGAATAAGAGGAAAACATCATATCAATAAAAACAAAAACAATAGAATGTGAAGGGTCTCCAAACTAGGACTAAAAGATTCTACATATGGTATGGGGAGAATCAGAGTCTGCCACATGAAGGTGGAGAGGTCTAGTGACATGTAACATTAAGTGACCAATAAAATTTTCACATGTGTCAATATAGTCCTCAATATGACTTTGAATTAGTGGGTGCATTCTCTCGGTGCATGTAGAAAATGTGAAATACCTTTATAGGAAAAGTAACATTCCATAGAAGCACACCATGATGTGTAGTTATCTCTCACAATAATAAGTGGTGGAGGATATAAAGCAATCCCGCAATGCTTAAGTTTGGAAAGAGCATCCTCTATGACATGAAAAAGAAGTGTAAGGTGCACAAGAAGAGGGTGTGATTATAAAAAGGTAGCAAGATGTCGGATTTAACCAAGAATGTGTCTATGTGTAATAAAACACCCAAGAATAGTAGTAACCCACTATTTTAGAACTTTATAAGTAGTGATTAATTACAATAGGGTGTGTTCATGTGAAGTTGGACAGTTGACCACTCACCTTGCAATAGGTGATGAATCATGCAAGAGTGGAGGCCACAATAAGTCCTAGTCAAAAGTAGAGAAATGACACATAATAAGGCATAAAAGGGTGTAATAAACACAAGGGCACAACACTATGAAATGTGGAAGAAGGTGTCTTACATTAAAAAAATAAGGCTCTCTTTCTAAGGTTATGGTAGACATGATCACTAGCCGCAAAGCAAAGAGGAGCACTAAAAAGCAATGAGCCAAAAAGTGACCTTGAAATCCCAATAACCTTATACATGATCCTAAAATATATACTCCCCTTGAACAATTATGAATTTTATTAATTTTACCTAAATTATATTAAACTAATTTTTAAAAAATCAAAAAAATATAAAAAAATCAAAAAGAGGGGAAGAAGGAGTTCTAGGCCTAAAGGTGGGCGAGCTGATAAGAAGCTTGGACAAGTTGGATGGGAGGAGCTCAATGGGTGAGTGAAGAAAACTAAGGAAAGATGAGGTGGTGCAAGAGTGGTTGATCTCATCGAGATAAATAGAGGGATTTGTTGTCGCAAATCACTGCACCCTCCGAATGGCCAGAATGTGAATAGGACATTTGGTGTGATTGGGACACATGGGATCACCTCTCAAGCTGTGAGACTTGGGCTCGAGGTGAACCTATGTGTCCCAATCACACCGAACGTCCTATTCACATCCCGGCATTCGGAGGGTGCGGTGATTTGCGATAATAGTTTTGGCATGCCGGTGGGACATCACGAAGTTAGAGTTCCATCTTTCGAGGTTTCTTATTATCATTCAAAATCTTAAGCCACCGTGCGACCACACACAATGATTATTGCACGCTGTGGAACATCACGTGAAGTTAGAGTTCCATCTTTTAGAGGTGTCTCATTATCAAACAAGAAATCTTAAGCCACCACTGTGACCACACACAACAATTTTAGCACACTTATGGGACAAAGTTGGTACTTCTCTTCTCACTTACACAAGTCAAAGTACACTGTGACTCTATATCTCTGGATTCCAAATCTCGGTCACATTAACTTATGCGAAGAATTCGAGACAAGAGCTTCTTCAAAGAAAGGAAAGTATCAACATATCGAACTTTCCTTGTCTCCTCCAAAGAGAAGCAGAAGAGGCATTTCCACATCCCCAGTTGCAGATTTACCTAGTAGGGGTCATTCAACTCCTCCTTACGGAAGATTTCCTCCACCCAGGAACAATCAACCTTTCGTTGCTATGGCGAGGAACCAAGTTTTTCCCCCTTTCAATGCAAGCAGTCCTCTTATGTTGGCTCAACGTGATCCGATACCTGTTGTGGCACTCAAAAGTTTACCCTTCTACATGGGGGAAACTCACGTTACTCCAGTGGAGCATATCTTTGATGTAGCCAGCATCTGCGCAGTACATAATATCACCGAAGACAATGTTGCAGTTAGACTTCTTGCTACCTCTTTCAAGGGAAAAGCACTTCAATGGTTTCGTGGGTTAGGTGTTGGCACTATAACCACTTGGGACGAGTTGGGAGAAAAGCTATGTAAATAATTTGAAGACAAAAGTGATCACCTATCACTTTTGGAACAACTTACTACCATAAAGAGAGCTTCCCAAGAATACATGAGTGATTTCAACTTCCAATTCCACGAGAACTTGGAATAGGATTCCAGTGCTTGTAAAGCCTTCGTGCATAATGCATTCTTGTACTATTTATGAGCCTTGAATAGCGATGTAGCGTTATGATCCATCCACGGGAGGGACTACACTTCCCGATGCTTACGAAGTTGCCATAAGTGCGAGAGAATTTTTGATTCAGCCGGAAAGATAGCTCCACGACCACCAATGCCCTTTTCTCCAGATCTTACAAATCATCAGCCTATCATTGCTCCTATTCCAATAGACTCCAAGAAACCATCTCAATCTTCCTCTGCCTCTTCAAATGACCTATTTGAAGTCAAGTCACTACTACAAAATTTTGGAAATGAGCTCATTGCACTCAAAAGGCAACAATTTCAATACAATCGTCCATATCAGCCACAAAATCAGCAGTATCAGGCTAACCGTCCTCCTTTTCAAGGAAACAATCAGCCTCGAAATCAAACTACAAGTCAAGTTGCAAATGTCAGGCCCTTGAACTTTCAGAACCCTCTTGCAGCTAGCTCATCTAGAGCTATAGTACCTGTTCAAAATAATCTAGTTCAAGACTACGAATGGTGTTATCCTTGCTCTCAACCTCACAATCAAAATCTTTGTCCCAATGGGGTTCTTAGCCAGGCCCTTATGGTTCAAAGTGTATCTTCCCCTTCAGAGTTAACAAATAATTCATCTACACAAGAAGTAGCAGATCAACCGCAGGAACCTGAAGAATCTTACTTTGCTAAACTGGCAAGTAGAAGATTTTTGCGGATTGAATATAGATTCTTCATCAGTGGCAGAAAACACTCGTTCCAAAAAGAGAGCAATGGAGCCTCAACCTCTCGAAGCTGATCTAGCATCCACTTCTCAACCTGGGTTTCAAATGGCAGTTGATAAAAATGCGGGAAAGAAATCACCAGAAACACTGGCTAGCCACGTCGTAGGGAAAGATGGTTCTCCAGGCATCACGGTACCCAACAAACATTTTCCAAAGGAGGACCCCAATGCCCAAAAAAGTGTCATCAAAGTTGTAGAAATTCCCTTCAAAGACATAGTGGAACAAATGAAGAAAACTAATCTAAGTGTTGCCATGTGGGACGCACTCTCGATCCCTTCCCAAAGAAACCTGTTGCGAGAAGCTCTGAACAGTTTTAGTACAACCAGCGGATCACCAAGCCATGGAGTGATAGATGATACAAATTTGTGTCAACCAGAAGGGAAAATCATTCCTATGGCAAAAAACCAAACCACCACCATTCTACATTTCCCTGATCATTGGCGACCACCTGGTACATAATTGCATGATCGATTCTGGTGCGCCAGTAGCAGCTATCATGCCGAAACAAATTACAGATGTACTAGGCATACAATATGCGTCTGCAAGAGGGGTTGTTCAACAGATGGCACAGCTATTAAGACTATTGGGGTTATCAAAGGAATTCAACTTACCATTCATGCATGCCCAAGTTTGTCATTCACCCAAGACATATCGGTCATCGATCTCCCTCCCCTCTTTGTCCATCTACCTATCATGGGATTTCACTGCCAAGATGGGTGGTTACCTATCAGCCGATTGGTCACATATGATTCTCAGGACTTGATACGGAACCAAAGTAACTATAAGGGCAGAACCAATCTACCATAATCATGTAGAACCCTACACTGCTAGTCCCATAAATGGAAATTACACCATCGGTGATCCAGAAGAGGAAGATGCCGATCATGAACCAACCACCCTTGTTGAAGAAGTCCCTGATACTTTGCTAGATGAAGTAAGTAGAGATCATCAGTACGATCCCTACGCTGATGTATTGGCAGAAGAAGAAGCTGGTTTGTTGGTCTTGGAAGAAACAGGATTAGGTACCTACTATATCCATGAAGAAGATACGATAATACCACAACTTGTCAAAACACCAAGTGATTCTAAAGGATTGTGGCAATTATTCTTCGATGGCTCAAGAAGTAAGAATGGATCCGGTGCTAGTGTTATGTTAATTTCTCTAGAGGGAGATAAGTACTTCTCATCTTTTTGGTTGCAGTTTAGTTGCACTAACAATGTTACTGAATACGAGGCTCTTGTGCAAGGAATTCAGCTAGCCCAAAGGAAGGGAATCAAGGCCCTGACTATTTTTGGAGATAGTGAGTTAGTTGTTCATCAAGTTTCGGCACGTAGTGCATCCAAAAATGATCTTTTAAGATCATATAAGAATCGAGTCTGGGACCTGATTGAAGATTTTGAAGCTTTTGGAATCCATGCAATCCCTAGAAATCAAAATCAAGATGCAGATAGGCTTGCTACAATTGGTTCACAATACAACATACCAGTTGATATCATGAAAGAAGGGTAGAAATTTGTTAAAATGGTGGTTCGACCAGTAGTCCCTGATAATGTGAGTAGTTGGCAAGTGTTTGATAGTGACAAACAAATTGTCCTCTTCCTACAAGAAGAGGCGGAGTTTGCTACAAAGAATCAAGATAAGTTGCAGGAGTCATATGGTGAGCAAATTATTCAATTGAAAAGCAACAAGTTACCAAAAGGTTTAGTCACTTTGGAATCCATTTTCAATTCAGATGACCAAGCCACAAGACAAAGCCCTAACATGGTGGTCAGAGAAGAATATTTTGAGGAAGTTGAAGTATCAAATGAAAAATTTCTTAAGATTGGAAAAGTGTGTACTTCTGGAGAGAAAGAAGCTTTCATCAAACTTTGTCAAGAGTATCATGACATATTTGCATGGAGCTATAAAGATCTGCGTGGTTTTGATCCAGGTCTAGCACAACATACCATCAAACTGGATCCTAATGCTAAGCCAATTCATCAGAAACAGAGACCAATTAATCCCAAAATTGAGCCACTAATGAGAAAGGAGCTAACCAAGCTCATCGAAGCTTGTATAATTTTTCCCATCAAGCATTCGTCATGGGTAGCCAATTTGGTGCCCGTGAGGAAGAAGAATGGAGAGATCCGGTTATGCGTAGATTTCAAGGATTTGAATCGTGCATCATTAAAAGACCATTATCCTCTTCCATCGATGGAGCAGATCCTTCAAATGGTGGCAGAGAGCTCAAATATTTTCTTTGCTCGATGGATATTCAAGTTACAATCAAATCCTAGTCCAAGAATCTGACCAATTCAAAACGGCTTTCACTACCAAGTGGGGCACGTATGCCTACACCGTAAAATGCCATTTGGATTGTCCAATGCCGGGGCTACTTTCCAAAGAGCCATGGACATGGCATTTAAGGGACTAATCAATGATATTATTTTAGTTTATCTTGATGATATAAATGTATACTCTAAGCATGTAGAAGATCACATCACGCATCTAAGAAAGTTTTCCAAAGGTGTAGGGAATTTGGGGTTTCACTTAACCCCAAGAAATGTATTTTCACAAAGTGCACGAGGGAAAATTGTTGGGGCATGTGGTTTTAGCAGAAGGATTATCAATCGATCTTAGCTAGGATTCATTTAATCATGTCCTTATCTCTCCCAAGTCACAAGAAGGGCCTCCAGAGTTTTCTGGGAACCATAAATTTCATGCGAGATTCATCCCTCAATTCGCGACATTGGCTAAACCATTGATAGCCATGCTAAAGAAAAACATGCCATTCTCATGGACAAAGGAAGGATGAGAAAGCTTTGAAGCCATCAAAACAGCCATTTCTCAAGCTCCCACGCTTGTGAACCCCAGGTTTGACAAAGATTTTATCCTTTATGCTTTTGCAGGTCAAGAGAGCATTTCAGGGATCCTCACCCAACAAAACAACAACCTGATGGAGCAACCAATTGCTTTCTTCAGTCAATCCCTCAAAGACTATGAGTTCAAATACTCATTCATTGAAAAGCAAGTCTTTGTGGTTATTCAAGCTTTGAATAAATTCAAGCACATGTTGTCCAACAACAAGATTCATCTGATGGTGTCTCATCCAGGTGTCAAGGAGTTTTTGTTGAACAAAGAAATGAATGAAAAGCGTGCTGGATGGATCACAAAGGTAATGGAGTATGACGTGCACATCAAAGTCACTAAACTTGTCAGAGGTAAGGGTTTATGTCAGCAACTTGCAACAGACATGGAATCAAAAAGTAATGAGGACGTGACACTCCTAAATACTGATGAGGATGTTGATCAAGTTGATTGGTTATCCAAAATGAAGAATTTCATCTTCTCAGGAGCATACCCAACAAACATGGATAAAAACCAAAGATGAACTTTCCATCTTCAATCTATCCCATATGTTTTGGTAGATAACATTCTCTTTCGAAAATATTTGAATGGCGTTCTCCTTCGGTGTGTAGGACTAGAACAGGTAAGTAAGATACTAGAAGAATTTCATAATGGCCTATCTGGAGGACATTATTCCGCACAAACAACAACTACCAAGATCATGCGAGCCAGCTACTATTGGCGGATTTATTCAAGGATGCCCATCTCTGGGTAAGGAAATGTAAGGAATGTGCCTTTTTCACAGGTAAGCAGAAGTTGGCAGCTCTTCCATTGCATCCAATTCAAGTGGATCAACCCTTTGTTCAATGGGGGTTGGACTTCATCGAATGATTAATCCTCCATCCAGTGATGGACATAAGTGGGTCCTTACCGTAATAGACTATTTTACTCGATGGACAGAGGCGGTAGCATTAAAATAGAGTAATGAAAAGGTAGTTCTAGATTTTTGGAGGGTATAATGACGAGGTTCGGTGTTCGTTTTACGGTCATTTTTAAAATGCGCTGGCTTTTCTTGGTATGAAATTGAGTGAATGGGCTATTAAAAATGGGGTATACCTCAAAACTTTGTCCAATTACTATCCTCAAGGAAACGGATTGGCTGAGTCTAGCAACAAAAACCTCATAAGGATTATTAAGCGCACAATGGAGACTAACAAGAGGACTTGGCATACACAACTTAAGACTGCCTTATGGGAAGATCGGATCACACCTAAAAGGGCCATCGGAAATTCTCCTTTCGTTCTTGTATATGGAAGAGAGGAAAACTCCCACTCTCATTGGAGTTACCTTCTTTGGAGTTAGCTCATCAACTTGAAGTTATAGAGAGTGATCCTCTGATAGTAAGGTTTGCTGAACTCATGGAGTTAGAGGAAGTACGAGACAAGGCTATGAAAACTTTGGAGCAGCATCAGGCTCAAGTTAAGAAATCTTTTGACAAGAAGGCATCCGATAGGCATTTTCAAGAGGGAGATTTAGTTCTCAAATGGGATGAAGATAGGGCCAAACCAGGAAAGCATGCCAAGTTTGACGCTCTCTAGAGTGGGCCATACATCATCACAAGTTGCAAAGAGGAAAATTCATTTTGTCTATCTAGGCTCAATGGAGAAGAACTACCCATTCATGTGAATGGGATACATCTCAAAGCTTGTTTTTGAGAAGCGTTCCACCCCTGTATAGTTAAATTAGGTGTTTTCCTCCAAGTGCTTATGCACATTGTTGTGTGTTGTTGTTTTGATTTCCTTGTTGTTGTGTTTTGTGTTGTTCTGCACATTGTTTCATCATTGGAAGGTGTCAAGGAGAAGAAGGTTCAAGGTTTCCATAAGAGTTTCAAAATCTGCTTCATTCAAATTTTTGTAGTGTTCCATGGATGTCAAGCATTCAATAGATTCAATATACTTCATGCTTAGCATTCCAGGGAGGTCCAGGATATCAGCAATGCTCAAGCAGATTTCGGGATGTGTCAAAGAAAATCATACTACTTTCAAGATTCCAACACAGACTCCATGCCCAATGGATGACTTAAGGCTACTAGAATCATGCTTAGTAGGCAATCATCCCCAAGAGGTCGCCAAAAATGTTATCCAATTTTACGCACATGGAAAAATTGGAAAACAGGGCCTTATTACTATCAAATCACGACGTTGGTCCCAGGGACCCACTTCTGGTCATCAGGTGAGATCGCTCATTTTGTTTTTGGTATGCGAGCCATCAAGGAGTTCGATAAGCTTATCTCGCTCGGTCGAGCTAAAACAGTGTCAAATCGGGAATAAAGAGACGAGTCATCAAGAGGAGTTCGTGCCTTGTCCTAACTCGGTCATAACTCAGATCACAAGCCTTAGACGAGTTCATGAGTAGGAAATGTAAGTTCGGTTGTCCAACTTTGGCTTGTCATAAAAGAGTCTCGATAGGAGCGGAGGATGTTTCGATGGTTGGCTCATTGAGGCAGAGAAATGACGAGCTCGACTCGGTTTAATTCAACATGGAGAGATTGATGCTTCCTTGTTGGAATATGAATTTAGTTTTAATGACTCGATGGAGACAATAGCTGCCTCAAGATTTGGTCGAGCTTCTTCCATGGAAGAGAATTTCCAAAATGAAAAGGTGAGACAACTCAACTAAAACTTTATCTCGTTCTTCTACTACAGCGGCAAGATTTTACAACAACTGATCATGACTATGGTCGCATGCAACTAGAACATCAGGATCAACACCAACGGTTCCTTGGGATCACCCTGCGGTAGCTGTCGCAATCGACTCTCTCTGGAGGCCACTCATTTTCTGAGATAAGTTTACTTCTCTACCCTGTAGCTGCTGCGTATAGCCAATTACTTCCTCACGGCACTTTCCTAGGAGAATTTCAGTTCTACGCTCAAAGCGGCCGAGCATTCGATGCACAGGCATGTTGCAGTATAGTAGAAGCTGTTTGAGCAAGTAAGTTGTCCAATGTTGTTATCTGATCAGCATCGAATGCATCCTCAAATTCGGGATTTTCCTTCAAGATATTTTTATGAAAATCGATTAAGTGATAGTGAGAGTGTTACTAGGAGACCTGAGGAAATTTATTACAAAGATTCTCTATCAAGATCTTACTTGTTTTACAATGTAACTCATGGAAGCGGATCTCATAGAGGTGGAACTGTTTCATATCAGAATATTCATGGAGCATAATTTTCTTTGCAATTATATGAGCATCTTCAACGAGTCACTAAGTTGGCAAGCATAAAGGATTCTGTCGGAATTATCACACCTTACAAGCTACAGCTGAAATGTTTGCACCGAGAAAATGATGTCTCCTCACGCTGAGCGGAAAGGTGGAAGTCGGTGGCCATCTGTCCAAAATGAGATATGGCCAAATGATAACAAAACCCGCACTCCAATCCGGACATGGGAAATAAGGCGAGCAATGCCAAGTGGGTTTTCGTGGATGGCAAGCCAAGGAAGAAATTCCACGCGGGGGAGATTCGAAGCAGCACCGCCAAGTGGAAATTTTGGGATGGAAAACCATGTTGTTTACTCCGCGTAGGGGAGAAATTGGATCAGATTGCCAAGTGGAAAAATTATGATGGCTATCCGTCATGAAAACCCCACGCAGTTTGGAGTAGTCCGAGTCTTTGTGTGAGTTACCAGGAGAATTAAAGTGGCAGTTGCAAATTGGGCATTGAGTAATCTTCCGAGCGATAAGGGAGGATGATGGCGAGATGGTTGAAGATGGGTCGACGTTGGAAACAGTATCCAGTTTCAGGCTCACAAAAAAGAAATGCCTTCTCATGGAATACCGTAATTGCAGCTTACAGAAGACACAGGTTTCCGAATGCAACAAACAGATGCCCGACCTGATCATTTCACCTTTGCCAACATACTTCTCCTTTCCCGTTCAGTTCACCTTTGCCAGCATACTTCTCTGAGCATTCGGTGGTCGCAAGACAAGCTCCCACGCACAGTCAGCAGGCATGCAGTGACAAAAAAGCCTTTTGAACATATTTAAAGAAGCGGGTTGTCTAATCAGTATTGTTATCTCTGCTCGAAGATCGAATGCATGCCTATCCTTATTCTGAACTCAGATCGAATGAAAACTACATGAAACAAACATTCACTGCCGTGTACGATGGATTGGAGTCACGCCATTCAAGGCTTCATAAAATTTCCATGAACCAGGAGATGGAGTTTTATTACGTGTAGAATGAAACGATTCATATTGCTCAGCATTTCTTCTCCTAGAAATGAATTGAATGTGAAGGTCAACTCTGAAATACCTGGTCGGCCGTTTTGCATGCTGCATCCTTGTTACTCGTAAATGGTCTCTTTGAGAAACTCTGTGGGCAGTAGGCAATATTTATACCCTTCCATTATGTACGTCCAATCAGATAATAAAAAGTATTCCTTTACCAGGTTCAGAGAAACTTGTTTTAACAAATGGACGATTATACTGCAGTTTCAAGCTAATTTTATCTAGCTTTATTTCTATTAGCTTTGATCCACGACTAAGGAAGAATTCATATGGTTGTTACTGTACATTTTTTCCAAGGTCCTCTTGGCTGCCCATTGTTCATGTATTTTTTGAAGGGCTTATTTTACGTGTTGCATTGTAACATAAGATCTTTTAGTTTACAAAAAATGAGTATATTGTGTAGCTCGCAGCTACCCATTCCATACTAAGATCCCAATAGTGGCATAATTGTTGGTTGGAGCCTAGATTGTAGAGTGCACTGCCAAAATACCGAAGGTCTCTTTGTCCAAGAATCAGTCTTAAGGGTGTCTATCGACATGTTATGGGCATGAACCTGGGTCATCATCATGGCAGCATTAGGTCTTTATTGATAATGGCATTTTCTCATCGTTTGGAAGGTACAAATTGTGCTTATTATGGAAAATCCAAAACATTCTTACTACAAGTGTTATATGATAAGGAAGAACCATGAGCATTGTGGTAAAACCATTCTTTTTAGAAATATTGGGTTAAGCTCGGTATTCAAGTGAGTTTGAGCCCAGGAAAGGTAAGATCGTTTGCTGGATGAAGAGCTCGGTGACTTCGCAAGGAGCTCGTGGTGATGTTTCATGAAGTTTGAACATGGAATGCATAAATGGTCTCGAGTTAACAGAGGAAAATGATAAGAATCAAGTTTGATAGCTCACCATTCGAAGGACTCAATGCAAAAGCGCGATTACCAAAGCAAGGAAAGAGTTAGTGCGGGGTCAAAAATCGAGTGCAACACCGAGTTAGAGGATTCGAAGCTCACCGAGTTGAGATTTGTGCAGACTCTATCCACATGGACCCCCCTCCTCTTCAAGTCAAACGGGTCCCAACATTATGTTAATTAAATTAATATTTTTATTTAAATATTTTAATAATAATATTTATTATTATTATTTAAATATTTTATTTAAATATTCTTTTAATTAATTGAGAAGACTAGGTCATCAGGAAATTAATGACCCATGATGGAACCTTCTCAGGTAGTTCAACTAACTACAATAAATACATCATGGGCCTTTAATTTAGGAATGTAATTATGACCTTTCCTCTTCTTTCTCACATATTCTTCTATAAATGTAAGTTGGAAGCTCATTTCAAAGGGTTCCAACAGTTCAGACAAGTTGGACAGTTAGATATCTCAGGCGAGTGTATACTTTTCAAGAATCCTCTCTCTTCTGCAAGTTGTTCTTGTGTGTTGAGAGAACTTTCAAGCCTCCTCTTCAAGACTGTAATGGCAACTATTTCCTCTTCTGAATGTATGATGCATTGTGCATGTTATTGAAGTAATAAAAGTGTGTGTTTTGTGACTAATCTCGGTCCTTTCATCCTTTTATGCTTCTTTGTGCCTTTCTCGTACTTGCAGGTACACTGTGCAAGTTTAAGTTTCTATTGCAAGTTCTTGGAGTTCTCGCTTATCGAGTGGTGGAGTATTGCATGCGGTTGAGTTGTGGTGTCCTATATTTCTCGATAAAGTTTAACAAAGGGAACGCGTGTCTCTTAGTTTGTGGTATCTTGTACCCTCTCTAAGTTGCAGTAGGTGAAGTTGACTGTGGTGCACACACCCTCTTCAAATTAACCCTTCCCGAATCAAGACACCCTTTATTTGGTGCATCACCATCCCTAGTATAGTTTCATTTCTGTAAATCTCTTTCCCTAAAACCCCATGAAAATGTTAGCATAGGACTAGATAATCATTTTTGTTACACTAGGAGTAGTACAACACTTAGTTTAGGAAGAGGAAGCCGGCCTTCTCCGGAGGTTCACCTCGAGCCCAAGTCCCATAGCTTGAGAGGTGATCCCATGTGTCCCAATCACACCGAACGTCCTATTCACATCCCGCCATTCGGGGTTGCAGTGATTTGGCGACAACGGGGTTGTGACAAGTTTTGTCGATATGGTTACCAAGTGCGATGCAATGCAACGAGTCCGAGGTTTTTGAGTTACATGAAGAGGTCAGCTAGCTAGATGCATATTGGGTGTGTGCCGAGGGATGGGATGGTTGCAATGCACTAATTTAAGTGTTTTTCCACATGATGAGGCTGATCCGTAAGAGAGTTTGACGTTAAGATGGGTGCTTGAGGACTAACAAGATTGGTGCTAAGTTTTCAAAGAAAACAAAGTTCAACTCAATGAGTATTCTAGAGTAGAAGTGACAAGTGGTGAGGATTATTGAATGAAAAATACATGGGAGATAAAGTATGAGGATGTGTCGAAGCTCATATTGTCTAATGGGAGCTGAACATGAATAAAGCACGAACCAGGGAACAAGATCTAGGGTGGTGAGCTTGTTAGAATTGATAGGGACTGAGAGGGGGTGAATTAGTCATATGATTAAAATTATCTTTTTCTACTTCAACCAATGAACATACAATCTATGAGTTACCTATATCAGTGTTTGATCACAATTTTATATGCATACAATACAAGAACATGGAATAAAATCAAAGTCTTTCTTTATTGATATTAAGAATACATTACAAAGACTTCATTCTTATCAGCAGTTCACCAAACACAAACAAGAGCTCATCAAGATGGAATTTACTACAAAAATAGTAAGACTCTTCTTCTTCAAGGATTTTTCATTACAAAAACTTCATCTCCTACAATCCAAACTAGCTAACTACTAGCCTAGAATCAAATTCCAGGAGTTTTGGGAAATGCCCAAGAGTTTTTATTTTCAGCAAGGTTTTCTTCAAATGAAGAGAAAAGGGGTTTTCTTTCAACTACACAAAACAAAACAACCTTTTCCTTTTGATTATTATCATTTCTCTCTCTCCTAACCTTCCACATTCCTTCAAGAATTTGAATTCTTGTTTCTTCATAGGTGTCCTTTTTCAACTTCCATCTCATCCTTTTCCTTATACACTTTCCAAATTATTGAGAAAGGAAAACAAACTTCACATTAGCTTTGGAACACCAAGAGACACCAATAGAGATAAGGATTCCAATAAGGACAAGGACTGCCTTTTTCTCTTCTTCATCGAGCTAAGGAGATATTGAAGATTTTTAGTATTATGAAAGACTTATTATCTCCATCAACTTTATTCAAATTTGAGCTTAGAAACTTGAACCAAGAGTTCTACTCACTCAGTATTGCAATCCTCAGTAATAGAGAAAGAATACACTTCAAACTTGACTAGGCACAATTAACCTCATAGCAAGCTCTTCAATTTTTACTTGTCCTTAAACAAAATGATTCATCCTAAGGAAGACCTTAAAATTTCTTGAAATCACATGCGTAGAAGAAATTGAACTTTCATAGTTAGGAACAATTGTATGTATGGCTGTCATATGGTTTTTCATCCTTTGATGGTCCATTCAAGATTATGATTGATCTTCAATACTTTACTACCATTCTAAACCTGTCCCAACAAGAATTTTTATTTTACTCACTCAAAAACTCAAGAAATTTGAAGAACTGGTCTTATCATAGTCAAACACTTTTTCAAAAATTTCCATCATAAAATTCTCCCCAGGATATCTAATGAAAACCTTCCATTAGTTTTACAATGTGGTTGTCTGATGTCTACAAAGATCCATACAAAAATTTATTGTATTTGGTTGGGTACAACATTATATTCGAGCAAAAATATAACTAAAAAAACCCTAGGATAGGGTAATTTGACCGTGTTTTACCAAGTGAGAAAAGAAATTGACAAATTCTTAAAAATGAATGGAATTTGAAAATTTCAAAAGAAACATTTTGATGCAAACATACTCTATCTTTTCAAATCAAGAACCAAGCTCAACTCTTCTTAAAATGCTCCTAGCCGATTGAAGAAATAATGCGTAGAGACTGATATAATGTAATAGAACTTAATAGAAGGAACCTCTCAATTTGAATTTTTACCTCTTAAGTATTGTGAATGACTTTGAAATAAGTTCACACTTTCCATGAAGGTCTTAAAACTTGAGATCTTACTAGAACAATCTTGAAACAAGCAATTTATTGGTTTGACATGCTTGAGCTATGAGCTTACCTCTAAGGACCTTGTCACCAAACACCTTCTTCACCATTTTGCTCAAAATTTTCACATGTATGATATACATGGTTGTTCTAACACATGAATATGAGACCAAGGATGGTAAAAAACAAGCATTTGAAGAAGGAAGCATCGTGGATAGAGACTTTATGAAAGAATGAGACAAATTTTCCTAGCTCACTCTCTAGACAAGCAAAGAGAACCTAAGTTCATACCATGCTCTTCTCTTATAAATTATTTCAACTAATCAAGTATCTCAACAATGACCTGAAAAGAGAATATGATCACTCAAAAATAGATTAACAAATGAAGACAACTCAACTGTACCTTGAATCCTTAAGACACATGCTAGGAAGAAGAAAAAACACCTCTGAAAAATGCTCATATCTTTTCAACCACACCTCCTTTTAAGAAAATTATTTTTGCACATGATTTTTATGCTAATTTACTCTAAAAAATTGTTCTATGATTTATTTTAAGGATACCGAATAATTTTTTTGAGGGCTAAGAAACCATGAAGCTCAAATTGAGTTTTTCAAAAATTTGGTTTTATAAAAACTCACACAACTTAAACAAATGACCTAACATTGACCTAAAATTTTGCATGACGCATAAAAACAACTTCCTCTATCATCTCGTAGAATTTTTTTAAAAGGATAGGTCTAAAATTTTCTAGCCCATCTCATTTGCATGTCTAAATAGTTGAGTTACCAAAGAGAAGTTTTGGCTTAAGATGACATTTTGATCTAAACCATGTTTCTTGATATTTTTGGCCTTAGGAGGAGTTAATTTACTTGTTATAAAACTGCTCCAAGCATGTCACTATTTCAATTTTCATAATAGAGACTTGCATGACTCACATGCACCTAGAAGGCTTCAATTAAATCAGCATGGAAAACCCCTAGATCACCTAGCCAACATGACATCAATGGACTTGAAATCAATGACAACACAACTGACACACTGTTCCAATAGAGTCGAGACAAGATCTTGAAGTAGGCGCCGAGGCGATATTAGCTGGAGTCAACTAATCCTAAGGGCGATGTAAATCATCAAAATGAATGTGGAGCTCAATAAAAAGATGAGTAGAGAAGGTAAAACACACATGAGCAATGCAAGCTGAGCTTAGGAAGTGCAGAGAGAGTTGTAGAGGGGTCATGCTAGGTAGAGTAGTGAGTAGGAAATGAAGCCAAGTAGGGTTTGAACTAATATGCAAGATAAATATTTTCAAAACAAAACCATAACAATCCATGAGTAAAATATTCCAACGAAAACATGAATGTCAAAGACTCAAAACGAACCCAATTGAGATGAAAAAAATAATACCGAGTTGTATGTAAGGGCAGGCAAGTTAGAGGAAGTGGAGAGTTGAGGGTAGCTTAGTTCCCAACTTGTTGAGCTAGGGTTGAGTTGGCCCTTAAGGAAAACTTCAACACTTTAAAAGAAATTCACAAAACCAGCACCAAGAACCCAAATATGCAACCCGAAATAACAAGAAACCTACTAAACACACATACAAAGATGAAAAACCATGAACACTTGAAAAATGAATCACCGACAAGATTTAAAACCCAGATCAATGTAAGTAGAGAAAAAATGGAATAGCCATTACAATGCTTACACACGAAACCATGAAGAATGCAAATAAAGAGCAGTAGGGAAATGATGAACCAATGAGTAGCGTTGTTGCCAATAATGTGATATTTGATACCATGATGAATAATTGAAAATTAGAACCACGAGGATCATGTGGGATAATCTGAACATTGATAGAGTTGCAATCTGACAATGTGCTGAGGTTCAACGAGGGAAAGAGAATCAACCATGAATGTGCATGCAAGAATTAGAAAGGGGAAAAATATCATATTCATCTCTCATATATCTTAAAACTGGGTTAGCTTGTAATCATGCCTCCTCATTGGAGAAGGGGAGCTACATTCCTAAAATAGAAGTAACTCCCATATGATGCATTGACACACTAATGTGTAAGGAATCTAATGACAACCCTATCATAACCCATGTGACACCTAGACTTATGACTTCACCTAAGTGAGATGTGTTGGAAGAACAATGGAATTAGGGAGGGCTGAATTAGTCCTTACTAAATTTCAATTCAGATTCCATATTTTCTTATTCAAAAACACACAAAAGTTTAACCACCCATTAATGTATGCATACAATTAGATATCACATTTGTAAGAAACCATAATAAATATAATCAACATAAGACACAAGATATAAGTGGAAAAACCTCAAGGGGAAGAAAACACACTTTGAATCACAATCGTTATATTGATATTTTCAAATTTAGTGAGGCACCAACCCATAATTCAGTGAAGCACCAACTCCACAAGGATGCTACAACCACTCCAAGATGATAAATAAAAAAATCAACCAACTTATGATGTTATAATCTCTTAAATATTTCTTCTGCAAATGATAGAGACCACTAATTCATCTCAAACTTCTCCAAACCATCATATAAACCCTAGGTCTTCAATCTCTCACATACAATCACTTTCTTCACTTCTCAAGCTTCAAAACATGCACACATTATTTTATTCAATCCTCCACTTGTCACACACTTTATCATATTTCAAATCATGTACACCTATAAAAATATCTCACCTAGGTTGCACTTCTCGCATACACTCCACTAACGCACAAAAGTACCCGAAATAATGATTTTATAAGATCCTTCACATTTCAAATTCAATTTTTTTTTTTCCCTCCTTTGTCTTGAAACATACATCATAAAAAAATCACAAATTCATAGCATACCATTCACAAGTGACCCAAGTAGGTTGGCCTAGCCAAAATCATCATTACATGCTCCAAAAAGACTCAAATCCCCATAGGTACAAAGAGAAAAATACCCTAACATCAAAACCATAATTTTTCATGACCCATAAATCACCACACATGTTTAAATTAAAATTTAAAAATCATACATGGTCATAATTTACATCAACCAATCATAATATTTCATTTAATGGGACCACTGTTCTTTGTTCTTCTCAAAACACATGTTTCCTTCACCCTTTAGGACCTTGTCAACATATTTATGCCACTATATCACTCCAAAACATCAAAAATATGTCATCTAAAAACTCAATGTAAATATAATAAAATTTATAACACTTATAAGAAAGTTATAATTCATAAAAAAATCACCTGCTCAAACCTCAACCACTTTTGTCTTCACCAAATCAAACTTCCCAAAACGTTGTTTTCAAAGATCAACTAGTTAACACCTTTCCAAGAACAATAAATAATTATAAATGGATTAATTAGATTAAAATTTATCCCTCTTCACTCTATAGGTTATAGAAAGCATCACCTAGTCCATCTCATTCTCCAAACAACTCAAAACATCCAGGAGATCATGTCCTATCATGCACTAGCGAAATATTCTTGTCAAGAACCTAACCTAGAAACATTAGAAAAAATTATCATCACGAGAAAATAATTATATAAATATAAATATATATAAATTATGTTTCCAACTCAACTTTAATCACCTCCTAAATCCTCTTGTAGCTCTAGTTATGCCCACTTCACGTAAGATTGCTTTTTATTGCTTCAAAACTACCCTTTGACCAGTCAACCTTCATAAGGCACACTTTTTCATTTTTATGCACCCTCATGAACTAAAACATATTTTTACATAAATAACAACTCACATACTCAAAATAATGTCAATTTATTTTTCAAATCCTTTGGAAAACCTTGTCCAAAAAAAACTTATTCATAAACTGGCTTGTTTTAGTGGGTTCCACTCATCACCATGATCTCTACCATAAATTTATAAAAATATGGAGTCCTATGCATGTTTCAACCATAATCCATGCACTAGGAAGAAATTATTTCCACTTAGGAATCAAATCTCTCTAACGTCTTTTAGGCTAGGGTTTCAAAATCATAAAAAGTTGTTTACCTTCTTAACATTCATTCATAAAAATGTGAGGATGAACTTAATTAATTATTTTTGTGAAAAATTATAAACTCATTATAGAAACATCCCTGAAATCCACAAGGTCCCATGCAAAGTACACAATTCAAGGTGAGCATTAGAAGTTCCAATTTGAGCTGGAAATGGCCTTGTCCTTAACCATGTCTCACCAAAACTGACATAACTTACAAAATTCACATCATAACATCCTAATTTTTTTCTCAAAGCACCATGAAACATCATAATAACATCTAAAATCATCATAAATTCATCACCATCTCTCAAAATCTCTAGACACTAAGACTTGCATAGCTACCCCTTAGGGTTTTGCACTGTAAAGGCTAGGGTCAATGAAATAACAATGGCAACTCATCATGAATGCACTCAAAATGGTCCAAAAATATATGGTACACCATGATAAACTTGAATACATGCATCAATGAGCTCATGTAGCTCCAAATATCATCCTCATACCTCCTAACATCCATACCTACTCCAAATGAACACCTGAAACATGGTCATCAACTTGAATATGCACATTGTAATCGATGTGAGTTCGTAAGCAATGTCAAAAATATATATTCATTATGTAAAAATTATTCTCAAGAAACCTAGTATATCATATGACCATACTAAATTTCATTGTATCATCATGAACACCTCATTGAATCTCCTCAGTATCATCATGAACACATCTATACCATCATGTCAACATCATCCACAACATCATTTGACGCTAATCCATCATCCAATTTATCATTAATGTGGTTCTTCATCAATGAAAACACATATAGTACTAGATGCTAACAATATTAATCACCACGTGTTGTGGAAAATGAATCACACAAACAGACTCATAATAAAACTTCAAAACACATTTGAATGAGAACACACTTTTTCAAGACAGACTTGATGAACAAATAAAAACATAGCTTATGTAACCATTGACTTCATATCAAGAAAAGCAAAGTGACATACCTCGATGATCAACAAAATTGTGAACTTTCATGGGTAAGGACATACCCAATTTTAAAATATATCAGATCTTCATCAAAACAAGATGAGGACTCTTTACAATATCATAACACACATCTCCTCCTTAAATCAAACTAATGTTAACTTATAAAAATACTATATTTTCTTAGAGCAGTAGTTGAGCATCAAAGGATCTCAGTAACAATCTCCAAATGCATGAACAAATCATGACAACAAATGATTAAAACTACTTTGATGGAGTGACTAAGAGCATATCTTTCATAACTAAGAATCGACATAATCGACAGGACAAATATTCAAACACGGACCAAATACCTTGTTTCTTCCTTGGAATAGTAGATAACTATTTTATGAATGAATAATAACATATACCTTTAAAAGATAACTCTTTGAATGATAAATAAATGATCATACCTTGTCACAATTAACCGTTACATTCTGTAATACCTTTCTTACGAGAGATAATTAGTCATCTTAGACCTCCTAATTCTATTGTGAACTTCAGTACTCGGTATCAGATCAACCTATCAATCATACCTTCATGAACCTCAAGAAATCTCTGAGAGACTTTTGAATACTTATACACCTATAGTATCTTCTTCACATCATTGTCATATCTCAAAATTTCATCACGAGCTCAAATAGGATCTATATACAAACTTGAAAACCTGATATATTATTTTATTTTCTCTCAAACCATGATGATTTTATAATGTATCTTATAATGCATCTAAATCCTGTGATCTTTGAAGTCTTCATGCTTGTCCACGTTTTTCAACTCTTTAGTACTCCTCCCGATTCTTACAAACTTCATGTGACCTCTACAAACCTATCTTATCTCCTTCCACTTATCTATTGTCCTACGATCCATTCGCTTTAATGAAAAAGAATATTCATTAAAAACTCATACCTTTCTTGATGAAATGATAGAATTTGATGTTTTCTTAAGAAATTCATGCCTTGCAAAGAATCATAATGACCTTCAAATTATGTAACATTCTTACTTGGTGGTGGATTGTTGATAGCATCTTCGAATGATCCATTAAAGGTGATGTATACTTCATAAAACTCATGATTACTATAAGTTAGATAGAACTTGGACATTGTTTTTCCATAAACCTCTTTGACCACTTCATAAATTGACTCAATGACTGAAACTTCATAATACTCCTCCTTTGTCTTTATATGTTCAAACCATTATTCTTCATCTAGGTCATCTTCACGATTATATTTTAGGTCTTCGAGACATACACCAAATCTTCTAGGATCAATCATATCCGTAACAACCCGAATCTCACCTCCGAGGGCATCATCATCACCTACATCTTCATCTTCAGAGAAACATTCTTCAAACTCAACACAAGGATCAACTTTGAAATATTCATCATCGTTTGTACTATGTGGAGATTTGTGAATGAAAGTGCAAATACCAAGAATATTATTCCAAATGTCAAACCCTACGGATTTCAAACATTGACAAGAGGATTATCTTCAACTTGAGCTTGATTATCTGCCATACATGTGCTTTGATAGGATATTCTTCAAGTTATCAAACTTGCTTCACAAGGACCAAATATGATACCAATTTTTGGAAGCATAATGGAATAAGAGAGGGGTGAATTAGTCCTACAAAATTTTAAATTATTTTTCTATGTCAAGCATTCAACATTTAATTAACCATTTAACATACGTAACCACATGTGAGATTATTAGATGTGCATTGACCATTCACAAGATCATGAGTCGAGAGGGAGAGAAAAAAGACATAAAAATAAGTGGGAAACCCCGAATGGTGAGAAACCCCATGGAAACCATTGCTTATATTACAGAAAGCAAGGTCTTGCAAGAATATTACACATCCTACAAATTTGTTTAGTGAAACACCTACTTCACAAGGAGCATCGACCACTAAACCTTTGTTAATATGACTAAAAATAAAGGAATCCTATGAATATTACACATCATAAGATGTTTTATAAAAAAATTATCACATATAATAGGCTGCTCATAAAACTGATTTTAATCAAAGTTCAACTCCAAACACACCAAACCCTCATCTAAAAAAGCTCTATCCTAACTCGCTCAAGTTTTCTTCTTCATGGGATGAACAAGTCACTTTCCCTTTGACATCTGATATTTTTTTTTCCAGATGTTTATGATTCTTATAAGATGTTTCCATAACACTTATTAAATCTTCTTCAATCTCTTATAGGTTGCTTATAACCCCATAGTCTCAACTAGCCACAAATGCCTCACTACACTAGATTATATACACAACACTAGCTCATAACACCCCTAGGTCAGCCATGACCAAGTAATTTGGTCATATCAACTCAAAAAATAAAAAAACATCATATAAAGAAACTAAAATGACCCAAGTAGGTTAGCAAGGTAAAAACATCATGAACAAGCACAAGAACACTCCAAATAGCTGAAGATGCATTCTCCAAGCTCTAGAAAATCCAAATTGATCTTCAAAGGAACAAGGAATATTTTTCATGGTTCAAATAACATTAAAAATATATCGTAATTCCTCCATCAACCTTTAATAATCCCAATAACCTTTGTATCATCTCTAAACATCATGAAGCATGCCAAGAAGCAAACAAACCCCACTAGGTCTTCAATGCCCATAAATTCACTCTCATAAAATGAATGAGTTTACATACATAATATGATAATTATGACTCAAGAAATATATATATTGAAAATTATCTGAATCCTATTTCTATAAGAACTCACATTTTCATCCAAATCATAGTGGAAGACCTCCAAATAGCTCAAACTCTGCAATCGCTTGGCGGCTTGAAGACCCCAAAATAGGTCATCAAACAAAAATTGGTTCATATACTAAAACACCTCATCAAGATAAAAACCATATACCATTAGAAATTTCTCTAAATCTAATTTTTATAACAACTCACATTATCTTCCAAATCATAGTGCAAGGCCTTCAACCAACCCAATCTCTAAAACTTCTCATCCAGCATCTAGGTTTCAAGAACCATTCTTGAGAGAAAAATATCAAACACCTAAAATATTTTTCAAGATGAACCACCACCTATAAAACTTCAAATAATATTATACCATCATGCTAAAACACTAAGAACCATATGCCATGTGGAGAAAAATAAACAAGCACACTTGTTTCTTCAATCCTTCTTAAGAAGCCAACTAGGGATTTTTAGGTGAGTAGGTATTCAACTGAAAGAAATTTCACCATAACATTAAAAGAGATTCATTAGATTTATCAGGTTTCAATCAACTATCCATGACCATCATATGCATCAAGAAAAAAAGAAAATGATCAAACTCATTTTAGCCATTTAGGTCAAAATCGGTAGTACAAATTTGAGCACATGTATATTACATTTTACACCAGAAACCTATTTGAAAATTTTCATGGATGTGTATTAACTATCCCAAATTATTCTAGAACAATTTGGTTTTCATTATGCAACCTCCATCTCATCCTTGAAATTGTAAAAAAACCATAAAAATAGGGTTTTCCTCTCTCTTCCCAAAACAATTGGAACACCAAACCACCACCAAAATGAGTCTAGAGGAAAAATATCTAAGAAAAATTCATAAAATTTTCTTGATAACATAATTTTAAGAAAAAAATTCAAATATATCAAGTCACTCTAGAAGGAGCATTTTGCTAGGGTTTCAAAGTAATGTATCTTCTTAACGATTGTTCATAAAATCCTGACGATCGAACCACTTCATTATTTTTGAAAAAATATCATAGATAAATGTAAAATAATCCCAAAAAATATTTTGGTGCCATGAAAAGTGTGTGTGTGTGTGGGTGAGTATCGGAAGTTCCCAATTCAAGATGGATTTTGCTTCTACAACACTCATTTTTACCAAAAACTTCATAACTTGAGATAATCCCTTCACACTCGACTTGAAATTTTTCATGAAGCATCATAAAAACATATTATAGATTTTCCAACTCACCATATGGCTCAAATATTCCTGAAGCTCTCTAGCCATAATGACTTAGATGTGATATCTAGCTTGTCTTCACTTGTCTTGCTTCCTAATGACCATGAAACATCATCCAACCGATAATATACATGAAATTACTCATACACCTCATATACAATATTACCATGATCCTACCATGCTTGACCATGACCGTGTTACTCCAAATCTCATACCAACATACCATGCACCATGGTCTAGGTCTAGGAATAAGCCTAGAATGATCTGATTCAACAATGTCAACCCATGAACTGAGCATGATGACTCAATTAAGAAAATTGGACACTTCTCTGACATCTTAATAACCATGATATATGACATAAAGACCTTAAATCATCTTAGGAGGACTCATAATATGACCATGAACACTAGACCATGCTCCAAAATACCATAGGACCTCATCAAAACAAGTCACTACCAATCAACCTTCATGTTTTACCTTGACTAATACCTCATATAGACTCTCATGATACCTCAACACCCTTTTCCATCAATAGAATTTGACATCATTGAAAACAATTAGACAAAAAGGCCAACACTCGCTATGCACAACCTTGAGCTTTTATCACTTGCAACCACAACATCTAACCCTTCCATTTTGCTTCACTAGATGCCATCATATGTCCCAAAGCTTTTATCATAGCACTATAGGGAGAAATGTGGCCCATGTTGTGGGAAATATGGTTTTATACCAAACAAATGAATCTTATTGGTATTTTCAAGGCCTTCTCTCCCGATGATGCCACTATAGAGCACATACATGTCTTCCACAATCATCCCAAAAGTAAGAAGATTGAAAAAACCCTAAATGATATGTTCTTCTCTTTATTTATTTCAATACCATTTTGTTTATTTTATTTATTATTATTGTATTTATTTTATTTTATTTTAATTTCATTCTCATTTTATTATTACTTTAAAATATCATCTTCTATTAACTTTATCATTTGTTTTTAGTGTCATAACAATATCGTACTCGAAAATTGAGTGACCGACAAAGCTCTCCCCAGGACTAGACTTACGTAAAGAAAATAATAGGCCAAACTCTTCACACTAGAGGAATTATAAACTTGGTTACATGTCACGACCACCAAAACTCACCTCAACTCAAACATCTATCGTTAAATCATCATCATCATCATTATTTCATATTCACAAATTAAATCTAACTCAGTTATTACCCATGATATTATAACCATGGGTTTATCAACTCAAACATAGGTGTTAATGAAACTAAAAATATCTAAACAAAATACATGAAACACCTATTTTTTTATTGGTGCTAACAAGGTATACACAACCTTACATATTCCATTATGAAAACAAAAAGAAAAGTTTTGAAACATACACATAAAAACTAACATTAACTAAAATTTTACCCTTGAAAACAAAGCTATTTTGTTAAAATGTATTATAAGAATACAATGCCCCTTTTCCATGATAATGATAAATTAATCTAACATAGGTTTTTCTACACCCGCTTAAAAATTTGAGTTACTTCGCAAGGAACATACGTATTCTTTTATATAATCCCACATATGAAAGTGGGGTTACACTTGTTAGGATAATACATGCCCTCTCGCCAATGGAGCCCAAACAAAACCCCAAAACTCATCCACTTATTGTTCCACGCTTACTCGATAGGTAGAGTGGGGTAGGAAACTACATCTCCCTCCTCTTATAGGAGCATCGTCCTCGATGTAACTTAATTCCAAGGTTAATTAGAGGATATGAAGAAAAGAAATTCAATAATGACAACTTCCATTCAGGAAAAGGACTTTGTCACTAAAATGAGACCACCAAGAAGTCAACACATTCTAATATTTTATTATTTCTTTAATGATCTGTGAAGATTAATATTTATCCTAATTTATTACTCAATTGAATATTTTTATTATCACCTCTTCTTAATGTCAAAGCTCATAAGATTTCATTGTTCAGCAGTTCAAATCCATAGTGAATTGAAATATTAATTTGATAATTGTTTTGAAGTATGTTCGCTTTTGTTTTCTCATAAGGGTATTCCAGATTTATTATTTTTATTGATTACATCATTCACTTTCTCAAAGTTCACAATGTTATCACTTGTTAAGAAGTTTAATTTTAAGTTTTGATGTAGGAACATCTTCAAATACAACAAAATAATGTAATTTCCAAGGTTATAAGGTTAATTAGATCAATTTGGTAATGTGGAGTCATGAGAGAGAGGGACTTCAAAGTGAGAGACTTCAAAGATGTAGCTCAATTATAAAGGCATATTAGAGAGTCCTAGGGGTTTGCCAAGTGTTTTGAAAGAGTCTTTTTGAGTCATTGGGTATGTTAAGGAGTCCTTAGTGTGTAGGATAATAATTGAAGTGCTCAAAATAGTATGAGAAATGAAGTTATGCATCTAGAAGCTCAAGATAATTCCAAAGGTCACAAGGTGATAGGTATGAAACATCTAGTATCAGGCAAATGCAAGGATATTTCAAATATATTAGTGGTTTAGTAAGTGTGGAGTCATTCCTCGTAAGAAGGATGAAGAAAATGATAGTAGAAATTATATCAAGTTTTTAATGCAATATGAAGTAAATAGAAACTATAGTTTTGAGATAAAGAAATGTAATTTTTGGTTCTTGTAATTCCTTGAGTTTTACTTTAAAACTTCCTTGTGTAGCATACATGATATGTAGTTGTGAAAACTAGAGCTTGAATGTGACTACTTAAACTATAGGATTTCAATATGATACTGTTTGGTAAGAGATTGTAATATTGAATATCTTAGGGGAGTTTAGTAGTGGTTTCATGCATTGAAGTGTTTATGGATTTGGTGGTATGATTTAGAGAGGTCTAAGAAGTTCTATGCTTCATTACCTTCATTCACATGTTGAACATTCACCAATAAGATGACAAATGATTGCACTTTTATAAATTGAGAAAGGGTTTATCTGAAGACCCATGTTAAATGATGTAAATTTATTTAGAATATAATTTAAGTTTTGAATACTATGTTAAATTCAAGTTAGATGGTTACTGAAGCCATGGAATCTTTCACTTACAAGTTAGAAGTTGAGAGTTTGGAATACGTTTTTTTCCCCACATATATCGAGTAAGAATTCATTAATCCATGCCATCCCTAGGTGATCAAGCCTTATTGATAGTATAGGAATGAAGGGGATCCTATGAAATTCATCCATAGTAAATTATAAGTCTTGAATCAAGCTACAATGAAAGTTATGGGTTTGTATAGAGAACATTTAAGGTTTGTAAAGTAGGTTTTCATTATCTTTGGATTGCACCAATAAAAATGCATGAGAATTGGTATTAATGTACGTCATGAGGCTAGATAACTATTAGAGAAGGTTTGGAACCAAATAAATATCCCATCCATGATATTTTTATGACATTTGGTGTGAATACAAAGTGAAACACATTGAAAAGGACTAATCACAAGAGTCATTTAACAAAGAAAGTATGAGATAGGTTTGTAGTTTGAGGTGAAATTTTATAGGCATCAGGCACTAATGGGTGTCCAAAAGACATGGAATGTTTCCTAAAACCATCTTCCAAGAAAATTATAGCTAGCATAAGACTTCCCCTGGGCTACTAGGTTTAGTACAAGCAAAAGTTGAAAGGGGGTGATAAACGGAGTTGTAAAAGGAGTTAAGTTCCAAGACTTTGTATTAGAGCTCAAAATTGCACCCTTCCCTGAGTCATAGAAAACCTAGGATTTTCAGGAATCATGGGACAATCTCCAACTTGTGGGACCTTCCAAAATGAGACAGATGTGTAGAGAATGTTGGCTTCCTCTGCTTATTCCTACTGCTAAACTACTCCCACGAATGGAAATGAAACTACTTAGCACTAATCTATGATTCCAAGGGACTAGGGAGAGAGTGAGATGCATAAAATGAAATCCTAGAGTAAGGGGAGATCATAACACCAAGAACAAGGGGAAAGACACTTTTAAATGAGAGAAAATGGAGGAAATTGAAGGTGGAGAGGATAGAAATGAAATCCATAGTTCAATTCAAAATTTAAAATCCCATTTTCATACAATGCACAGAGAAATAAACCTTGGAATATGAAGGAACATAGACAAAATAGCTACAAGTAAATTAAGAGGAAATAATATGCAATAAATCGCCACTAGGGAAGAATAATATCTAAGAAATAAGTATTTAATTCCGTTAAGATGATGCACAAAACCATTACAATGGATGAAGAAGCTATATACACACTATAAAAGTGTAATCCAAGGCCTACAACTAAAGAAAACTTATGTAACATTTTTTAATGATGCCCTTGAATTCTATAAGTATCTAACCTTGTAAATGAGCATCACTTTATAATTTATAGAAAAATGGGAGAGAGAAAGAGAGGGGAGGGAAATTGTTGGGGAAATAATTTCAAGTAGGGATACCATTTAGGTGGACCACCACTTTACACCCCATGTTATTTTAAAGTTTGTTTATCAAACTTTATTATGTTTGTATTCCACAATTAAGAATGAAACGGTGTGACTAGTCATATTTATATCAGGTGATCCGTCATGGGATTGATATAATGTTATCATCAATATTGGTACATGTGATATCATCTTGTTGTGACCATTAAAGTATAAATTGCAAGAAGCTAGTTATGCAATTATTCTATGAGACCAGGAGTGAAGTAGAAGTGTTGGGTACAATATGTATGTAAATTCTAATAAAAGGAAGTGATTTATTTTGGAGTGGGGTTTTTACCTTTGGGTTTTCCCCACTATACATCTGTGTTCCCTATCATTTACTTTCTATTATTTACTTTCTTTTCATGTTCTATAATATGCAAATATAAACATCTTAATCTATGTTTAATCACTACACTTCATAATCTATAATCTTCAAGAATTCATTTGTGGATTTATAATTTGTTAATTATTCATTCCCTTTAATTATCTAACATAGTATCGAGCTAGTGGTTATTCTTGTGTGGAGATAGATCTGGATGTTTTTTGATTTGTAAGTGTAAAGAAATCAAAGTTTTTAGATTTGCAAAAACCTAGCTATTCCATTGCCAACTTCAAGTTAATCAGGTTCAAAATTCAATTTTTTTCTCGCCAAATATTATGAATATTGGATGATTTGTTAATTAGATTTTTTTGTGTGTAGATCTATGATTTTTTCTCTATCTATAACTTTTTCTAGGTCTTTCATGATTTAATCCATCATCTGCAGCTATTTCAAATATTTCATGCTTTTTTATATAGTCGTTATATAGTTGTGTGACTTATTTAAATAAGTTCTTTTATTTTAGGGCTTCTTTTATTTTTTCGGGCTTATTTATTTTCCGGGGTGAATTTCATATTCTAGTTTTTTGGATCATTTCGTGAACTTGAGTTCTGGGAGTGCATCTTTGCTTGAAAGTGACAAAATTCATCCATGTGTCCTCTTGTGTTTCTTTGATTTTTGATGCATGTCCTCCCCTACTTTGTTCATACGTTTGTACCTTCTTCTATCCCATGCAAAACTTGATTCAAGATAAAATCTCTAAGACATTTTTCATTTCATGATTTCATTCTATTGTTAAACATGAAAATGGTTAAACAATAAGAATATGCCACCATTTTTTTGTACTTTACTTTAATTCTTTGCAAAACCAATAAACATGTCCACATTTTTCACATATTTGTTTTTCCTTTATCATAATAGTGTCGAGTGTGAAAATTGAGCCATTAAGTTAACTACATGTATGTATGGTTTCATAGTTTGTTTTTACTTTTAATTAGTCTTTGGACTTGTATGTTACACTGCGAAGTGTGAACTAATATCTAAGAATCACGTTTATTCTATTTTTCGCAGTGTCGATTTTTTTATATCTTTTTCCACATGGTTCTTTGTTTGTTCATACATATTTCTGCATTGACTTGTCAACCATGTTGTAGATCCTATACACTATTTTTTTATTAAATTACTGGGACTTCACATCCACCAGGGGGATCTTCATTAGAATTTGTCGAAGGCCAAAATGTTTCCTGTTGCTTTGTTTTGATCTTCAACATGTGTCATATCCTACTTCAACCATAGGATTCATATTTTCTTTATACCATGGGTTTCAAAATATATTTTTACTATGGGTTTCATAGTTTTTTTATACCATGGGTTTTGATTTTATTTATACTTGTGGGTTTTATATTTTCTTTATACAACTAGTTTTGATTTGTTTTGTACGATGAGTTTCAAAATTTCTTTGTATCGCAGTTTTAATATTTGAAAATTTTATAACATTTTCTCCTCTTCTCTCAGTAACCTTTCAAAAAAAAAAAAATTATCTGCAGGATTCCTCCTTGGTACTTGAACCTTTTTTGGATATTTTTTTATCAAGATAAAGCTATTTTATTTAAAATTGTTATCATTGCATTCTCGCTTTTTCAATTTTTTCTAAGTTGTTATTAATAATGGCTAGTAATGTTAGTTTCTCAATGGATAAATCTTAGTTATTAAATGGAAAAATTATAGTATTTGGAAATTTAGTTTAAAATATTGTTTCATGGAGAGAAAATTATGGAATTTTGTAATTGGTGTAGAAACATGGCCCACCCGTAGGCAAGAAAATCATGAAAACCTTAGCTCCTTCTCTCCAAGATCTCAGAAATTGTTTTAATTCTATTATAGAGCATAAGAGATGAATTTTTAATGCATATAGGTCATATGGATTCTTCTATTGATGCATGGAAACAATTAGAAACTATGCATGAAGGTAGTCACCTTTCCAAAATAATTAAACTTATAATGGAACTTTTTATAACACCCATTAAGGGGGATTAAAAAATTCTTAATTATCTGGAAAAAATTAAAAACATTAAAGCTCGATGTAATGTAATTGAATTGTTTCAGAATAAGCTACTTTATTTTATCATTCAAATAAATATCCATGAAAATTTTTATAACTACATCTCCATCTTGAACTCTAAATATCAAAATGAAAATGATCTACTTGATTTAGACACATTATCTTTGCTTCTTATTCAAGAAGAGAATGCCATGAATAATTTTAACTCAAAAGAATACCCTCTCAGAATTGTTTTCTCATAATCATAAACCCTCTCAAAATAGAAATAATATTAATCCTAATAAAAAAACCTTAGATCAAAATTTAAATATAATCCTAACTCTATTCTTTTAGGAACAGTCAAAATTTCAAAGTGAAATTTAATGGCACATGTAACAAGTGTGGAAAATTTGGTCATAAGGAGTGATTGTTGTATGAAATCAAAAAAATTTGTTAAAAATACTAAAAATAATAAATTTAACAATCATATGAAAAACATAACTAAAACCAAAATCAAAACCATGTAAATAATGTTGAGCAATCTATTTCCATGTATATTGCACTCTCAACTTCAAATGACAACAAATGGATTATAGATAGTGGTGCCTCTAGGCACATGATGTATTCATGATATCCTCACAAATGTTGTAAAATGTGAGGAAAATATATATCTAGGGGAAAATTATATCATTTGATATGAAAGTTGTGGGGATGTAAAATTGAAAAATGGAATAATTAAGAATGTCTTATATGTTCCCCAACCGAAAAGAACCTTTTATCGGCTCTCAATTAAGTAAAGAAAATGATAAACTTGCATTGTTAAAAATAAATGGTATGTGAAAAATGAACTTAGTAACATTATTGCATCTGGTATACAGAAAAATGGTTTATATATTTTTGATGGATTTATTTTTGAATCATGCTTTTCTTCTTCTTCTAGAAATGATCTTTAACTTTGGCATGAAATACTTGGACATGTGAACTTTAGGAGTATGTATGAAATGTCTTTCCTAAATCTTGTAGTTAGTCTCCCTAAGATGAAATTTGATCATGACACATGTGAAATTTTCTTTCGTGGTAAACAACATGTTGAACCTTTTCACAAACATCGTGATACAAATTCCTCTCATTTATTCGAGTTGATTCATAGTGATGTGAGAGGTCTACATGAATTTCCTTCTCTTAGTGGAGCCCTGTATGTTGTATGTTTTATTGATGATTTATTTAGGATGATATGGTCTTATTTCATTAATAAAAAGTATGATTTCTTATATAAATTTCAAGAGTTTAAAGCCTTTGTTGAAAATGCTTCTAATATGAAAACAAAAAGAATTTGTAACATCCCCATTTTAGTACATTAGAACAAGATTTTTTTTTGATAGAAGCATTCTAGTTCTAAATACATAATTTAGAACTCTCAGATCATAACAATCATTCTTATAACAGATAACCATATGCAGCTGTGATGACTCGGAGTACCTCCGATCTATTCATATCATGACTCAGTGATCTACCGATCTATTCATGAGTATCAAAGAGTTGGCGTTTTTATTTTAACACATCCCTCTTGTGGTTCTCTTCCCTAATCTGGGATTTAGAATGCTCTATCCAAGGAACCTATCTGAATAATTGTTACCATTATTCATCGGCATCTCGTCCCTCAGACTAGGTGACATAGGACAACGCAATCAGCAGCTTGCGATACTTTGGCCAAAGATTTGAAACATACTGCTTATGTCTCGTATTCCTTGATGGCATACTCATCAATCTAGAATACGTCATTCACCCCATTCCTATGTTATTTATAATGTCTTACACTCGGCTTCTATTAGCCTCCCCCATCCCAAGTTATTCACTCGAATGGATTAATAATATGACAATGTTATAAGGATGCTCTCGAGTCACTCGGGATACGGCTGACATATTGGGTCAACGCTAGTTAACCCTATTTTTTTAAGGTTCCCGAATCTCAAGGGGAAGCCTCATAACATGACCACGTTCCTAACCAGTCCCCAGTAAAAAAATTTTTGAGTTTAAGGTGTAAATCTTAACGATCAATGCAAAGGGTGCTTCCATAAGTCACTGCATTGTTGTATCTTCGAGAAGATCCAATCTTCTCGAAGGTACATCCTAGAGCCGACTTGTGCCATCAACCTTCCAAAACCACCTCGAAAAGATCTACTTAACTTTAAGGTGTTACTTACGTTGAGTTAAAGTTATACTTTAAGACGCTCCTTTTAGGGTAGTCTTTTCCCAACCCCTGGGTTCCTCACCTTAGAATTGCCTTTCTTATTAAGACCCATTTCACAAGAGAAGTTAATAAGATTTGAGGTCTCAACAAGGAGTTCATTGATACACAATAATCTTAATCAACGAAATTGGGCAGTAGCCCCAAGTCTTCTCATAAGGTTGCTAACTTAACCCTTTTAGGTTTATATCAGTTCTCAAAACTGAAATATATCTTACTTATTAGTATTAAGATATAGTGATTTAAAAACATTAAGTACGTTGTCTTGACTTAGATCAAGGTTAGGGAGTAATAAATTACTCTTCCCGTTCAGCTTCCTGTTAAGGTTTATTTTAACCTTAGCTTCTCGAAAGACAGTGATCTAAATTCCAATTTAGCCTTAGATAGAACATAACAGAACTACTAAACATTTACAAGTATTCAGTCACATAATCTTTGCAAGGCTTACTTAGAGAATCCCAAATATCTCCAAGGTATACAATAATAAAAATGCACTTAAAAACATTCGAACCGAAGAAGTTCAATCCATCAAGATACAAATGCAAACACATAAGTAACAAATACCTCATTTCATTCATTTCTAAGCTAATCAAATACAATTTATGCATTCAGCATATTTGATACAATACTCAACAACAAAAGAACATCTTTCTTCAAGTAGTACATTTAGAGAATCAAGTTGGAATTCATCATAAAACCAAATTAAACAATCTGAACATCATATCAGATCTGTGTGCCTTTACCACTTACGGCAACCATCTGCAAAAATTGTCAACACGGACGCCGGTTCGAACCGAGCATGATAAGCACTAATTCTTAAAACAATTGCAATCCACCAATTGTTCTCATTAAACAACCTGTTTAAATGAAATCATTTCTTCAAATTCCAAACATAAATCAGGCTATTCATCTTATATGTTAGAGACTAAGAACAAATGAATACAACCATTCTAAAGACAACAAAACTCCTACAAGAATGTTTCTAACAATTACTCAAAGGCAGTTTATAACATTCAACAAGCTCAACTGTCGTAATTTCCTTTCAATCATACATTATTTTAATGGTATTGACGAGTATACCTACTTATACAGCAACACACATTTTATACCAGTCTCTCCATACAATACCACAGTCTATTCTTGTTATGCCCTTACCGTAGAGATCACATAAGGATACAAGGAGAAAGCACATAAAGTTTCCAGACTAGGAGAGAGAGAGTATTTTCTTATTCCTCTTATTACACATCAACATATAATTTACAGCTCAGGAGAAGGAAACAGAGTAAATCAGATTCCCATTTCAATCATGTTCTGGACTGTACCGACTCCTCTAGAATAACACAATTACTTTTATGCATGCAATTTAAAACAGTCGAGATCACAAGAAGAAACTACAGTTTCATCTAAATTCATTAATAAAAATCACCTGTAGCTATTAAGCATTACAAGAGCTCTCGCGACAAAGCAAAAGAAAATAATCCAACCATGAAAGACTCAACAAATCTTTTCCATATCATTCATCAACATGAAAATACCCAACGCCATCACCTGACATGGTACAACTAAGAGCTCTTTGTTTCAGTCAAACACGAGACAAGATAACATTAAAAACAAATGACGTTTCCATATGCAAATACAGTGACATTCACACTGAGTCGAAACACAAACATGCACAGCTTCATTCAACTGAAACAAATCCCTATGATTATACAGCAAGGACCTATATTAGAAGCCGATTTCAAGAAAAATAATCACAACAAGGTCTTCACAGAAGCTGAATTCCATATCAATAATTTCCTCAAAGTTTCATCCGAAGTCGAGCTACTACGAAATACAACAGGGTCTCAAACAGAGTCAAGTTTGTAAAGAAAACCCATCCTTTAATTCCACAGAAGCGAACTGAATATAACACAACAATGTTAAGAAAGAGTCTGTACGATATGCATGCACAACGAGGACTTAATTCGAGAATCGAGCCAACTCGCAACATATCAAGGACTCCAACAGTGTCAAATCCAACTAGTACTCACAACCAGGGCTTTGATTGAAGTTGAATTCATACGACAACAATTCAAGGACTCCAACAGACTCAAAACCAATGAGTATCCACAACAAGCTTCTACAGGAGTTGATAACATACTATCCATTTCAAGGATTCCAACAGTATTCACAACAATACTTCTATAGAAGTCAAAAACATAAGTTACTTTTCAGGACTCAAAAGGAGTCGAAACCATATAGTATTCTCAACTAAACTTCTATAGAAGTCGAAACATACTATCCATTTCAAAAATTCCAACAATATCATGCTAAAAAGTACTCACTGAAAAACTTTAACAAGTCAAAACATACTATCCATTTCAAGAATTCCAACAATATCATGCTAAAAGTATCCACCGAAAACTTCAACAAGTCAAACATACTAAACATTACAAGGACTCCCACTGAGTCATTTTCGTATATAATCCTTGCAACTTTCAATAGATTCTAACCCAAAATCGCAAACACAGTAAGGACCTCGACAATAGTCGCATTCAAGTAGTATAATCACAGCAAGCATTCCAAATAGAAGAAACTTCAAGAATTCATAGCAAGATTCAACAGGATTCAACAACAATAAAATCACAGCTGGTCTTTAATTGAAATGAATCCAAAAGGAAGAATAAATACAGTAACCATTCCATCAAAGTCTTCAAAAAACCCAAGATTCCTAATTCCATAGGAAAAGAAGAACCAATACATTGCTTCAAACCAACTGAACTGAAATCACCTGAACAGAGTTGTTTTAATGAAAGCATTTGGAGTAAAGCAAGATTTTTAAAAGTCAGGGCCTATCATGCCTGGTAATGTCGCTTAAAAATCTGAAGAAGACCTCTGAATGTGCTCGCGCCTTCTCCTCTTCTTCCACAATAGATTAAACAACAATAATTTGTTACCTTCATGCCTTATAAACTTTCCCCGATAGAGAAAAGAGCTAGATATTCTCATAGTTGCCATGCAACACCAAGTAGACTGGTTCAAAGAACCAGTGATCAAACAAAGAGAAAAACGGAGCAAATGGAAAACCAAAATACCAACCAATTTTCCATTTGCATGCCTTCCCAAGCAATCCGCTTGGGAACCAAAGTTCATCAATGACATTAACTCCAAGATTCCCGCCTAATCTCCATTACCAGCAACCACCAAATTTGGTGAGTGCCAATTAAACACAAACAACCATTCCCAAATTTGGTGATACCACCACGTCGGGTATCAATAGATATTTACAACCTCCGCCATATCCCTTGTCCTTCATGCTTATCCACCTCATTTAATGCCATGGAAACCACCGCCCATGACTCGCACCCCTTCATAGGTCCCCCTTCATCCATGATCATTAGTTAGGTTAGAAACATAGGTTAGATCATAAGGTAATACTTTAGTCTTACTTCCATAGTGCTAGGTCGCTAACCTTAGGAGCATTAAACCTATAGTTTAGGGCTAGGTTAGATTAGCAATAATTCAACCCATAGGTTATAGTTTAGGTTAAGGTTATTAACCTTAACGAATCCATTCTAGGTCTCACAAGTAGGATCATTCAGTATAAGAACCAACAGGTATAACATTCCCGAAATGGATTCTATCCGGTATTGATAAAAATCTTGCAGTATATACCAGAATTTATTACCTGGCTCAAGGTCTATGCCTTCCAGATATTACGATATCGGGAACCAATTCATTTAACATGATTAGCCTGAGTTAGACTCCGGAATTGCTTATTCAACACATTCAGACCTTGCAACTTTCGTAAGGTCTATAATTTTTGTTCATCCAGAATAACCTTAAAAAACATCTCTTGGATCAATGGAACTATCCAAGGCTGAGTCATAAAGACGGATAATTCCACAATTCCTTTCGAAATCAAATTGAACTCAGGTGCTAAAAATGAAAGAAATAAAAGAGTCCAAGCATATCCTCGACTCACTCAAAGATCTTCAAAAGCAAAGAAGGTACAATCCATATCAAGCATGACTTCATAATCAAAGGAACACATCCTTATACAGAAGAAATCATATATCAACACTTGAATGCTCAGGAGGAAGTAACAATAGTTCAGAGTGTTACATGCTTCCCTCCTAAAATATTCATTGTCCCGATGATTACATATTTGATTTACCTTCAGGTCAACCAATTTATTAGTTCACAATACAATAAGACTATTTCCAACTTGAATAGTTCCAGAAATCAATGTCACGATACATTTTATTCATCCTGAATAATGTTTGCCTCAATCTGGCTTTCATATAGACATGAAAAAGATAAGTTCATAAAAAAAAATGTTTTGTCAACAGATTTCATTCTGTTGAAAAAGAAAAGGAAAAGCAATTTTCATCTCTTCTAGATTTTCCCAAGTTGCACTTTCTTCGTTAAACTGGTCCCACTGGACCTTACATTGTTGTATTTCACGATTTCTCAAATGTAATTGGTGAGTTTCTAGCACTCGTGTGGGTTTAACCATGATTATTCCTGGGTCTTGGACCTGCAAGGAATTCCAATTTAAAACATGTGACAAATCTGAAACGTATTTCTTAAGCAAAGAAATATGGAAAACATCATGCATGCGAGACAAAGCAGGTGGTAATGCTAATCAATAAGCTACATGATTGATTATTTTGACAATTTCGAAAGGTCCCACATAATGAGGTGACAACTTGGCAGCCTTGCCAAAAGTTATAGAACTCCTTCTGGGTTTAACATGAAGAAAAACCTTCTCACCAAGCTCAAACCTTCGATCAACCCACTTAAGGTCGCATAGCTCTCCCGCCTATCTGCTGCTTCCTTTAATCGTTCACAAATCAACTTTACTTGCTGTTCCATTTCAGTGAGGATTTCTAGTCCAATTACCACTTTATCCTCAACACTATCCCAACTAACAGGGGTTCTGCACTTCCTTCCATAAAGTGCTTCAAAAGGTGCCATTTTAAGAGATGAGTGATAAGTGTTGTTGTATGCGAATTCAACTAGTGGAAGATACTCTTCCCATTTATACTGTTGGTCCATGCAATACATTCACAACATATCTTCCAACACTTGATTTACTCTCTCGGTTTGTCCATCCGTTTCCGATGATATGCAGAACTGAAGTTTAGTTTCGTTCCAAGAGCTGTATTAAGCGTTTGCCAAAATATTGACGTCATTCTAGGATCCCTGTTAGATATAATCAATTCTGGTACACCATGTAACCTGAAAATTTTGTGTACGAATCTTTTGGCCAACACTGGTGAATCATCCTTTAGATTTCCAGCGATGAAATGAGCTACCTTAGTTAGTTTATCTACAACTACCAGGATAACATCATGTTTATTCCTAGACATAGGTAACCCTTGTACAAAGTCCATGCTTATTACTTGCCATTTGTACTGCGGTATGCTATGGGGATATAATAGTCTAGCAGGGTGCATGTGTTCTGCCTTAACCCGCTGACATTCTAGACAATGAGTCACAAAATCAATAACATCCTTTTTCATACCTTTCCAAAAGTATTGTTGTTTTAGATCAGCAAGCATTTTTGTGATACCCGGGTGTCCAGAGAAGGGTGAATTATGAAATTCAACTAACAACTTCTTTCTCAAATCGTTCAGCATAGGTATGTATACCTGTTTTCATAATGTAAGATTCCTTCATTATCAAAATGAAAGCCTTTATACCTTTCATCATTAGGTTACTGCAAGCAAGTGCTACTTTTTTACTTGTTGAAAGTATATATCGATTCTGAGGCACTTTTTACCTCATCCTTAAACCTAGTTCTTAATGTTATAAGAGCATAAATGTGCTTCCTACGACTTAGAGCATCTGCTACCCTATTCTCTTTCCCTTTGATGTAGCTAATATCAAAATCATATTGAGATAAAAATATAACCACCTTCTCTGTCCGCATTTAGATTAGGCTGAGTGAAAATATATTTCAGTCCCAAGTGATCGATTTTCAACTCAAAAGGTTTCCCAAGTAAATAGTGTCTCCGTAGACTTGAAGCGCATGAAAAATGGCAGCAAGCTCCAAATCATGAGGAGCATAATTCAGCTCATGTAACTTAAGTTTTCTACTTTCATATGCTATGAATTGATCATTTTGTAACAAAACACCTCTAAGGCCTTCCCCGAAGCATCCGTTACAACAAGAAAGCTCCCATTAGGTCTGCACAGATAATATAGGTGTGAAGTCAACTAGGATTTTTAGACTTTTGAAAGCGCTTTCACACTTATCATTCCAAATAAATTTCTTATCCTTCTTCTGCAATGAAGTTATCGGTGCAGCCATTTTAGAAAAATCCTTAACAAATTTTCTATAATAACCAGCAAGACCCATGAAGCTTCTTACTTCAGTGCACATTCTTTAGTGCGCAGTGACTCGATTATTGCCACTATTTTTAAGGATCCATAGCAATTCCTTCTTTACTAATGACATGGCCTAAATAGTGAACTTCTGTATCAAAGAAAGAACATTTGGATAACTTACCATACAACTTTATTTTTCTCAAAATTCCCAAAACTATCTTCAAATGCTCATTGTGCTCTTCAACACTTTTAGAATAAATGAGAATATCGTCCAAGAATACAAGTACAAACTTGTCCAAATATTCTTGAAAGATATTATTCATTAAGTTCATAAAATCTGCGGGTGCATTAGTTAATCCAAAGGGTAGAACCGTGAATTCATAATGTCCGTACCTTGTTCGGAAAGCTGTTTTATGAATATCTTCTTCTCTAATCCTTAATTGATGATAACCAGATCGAAGATCTATCTTAGAATAAACCGCTGCCCCACGCATCTGATCAAATAGATCGTTGATCCTTGGAAGTGGGTATCTATTCTTGATTGTTGCTTTGTTCAACATCCGATAATCGATACACAACCTAAGTGTTCCATCCTTCTTCTTTACAAATATTACTGGTGCTCCCCAAGGTGAAACACTTGGTCTAATCAAACTTTAGACAAAAGTTCTTGCAATTGTGCCTTAAGCTCGACTAACTCTATAGTAGTCATCTCGATAAGGTGCTTTGGAAATAGGTTCCGTTCCTAGTTTGATTTCGATGGTGAAGTCAAATTCCCTCTTGGGTGGTAAACCTGGTAATTCCTCCGGAAAAACGTCTTTGAAACTTTGCAACAGAGGAAATCATTTCATGGAATCACCATCTTCTTCTAAAATTTAGATATCTTTACTGCATAAAGGGTACATCCTTTGTTTTTAGCCTTTTTAAGCTGCATAGCTGACAATTTTCTAACTAAAATTTCCGTTTCACACCTTGAATCTCTGCTGCTTTCAGCCGATCATCTAAACATTTTATATTCTTTTCATAGCAGTCTACTTTTGCTTTATGGTCAGCTAACCAATTGACACCGATGACAATGTCATACGATCCCAAAGGTGTAACATAGAGGTCAACTTCAGTGGAAAAGTTAGGTAAGTCAAGGACTGCCCCAAAAAGACACATACTCACTGTATGAACAGAATTATTACCGTACAATACAGTCCAAGATTTATCCATTTTTCTAGCTTTTCTCTTAAGTTTAGAAGCAAGTTTACTAGAAATAAAACATTCAGTAGCTCCTGTATCAAAAAGAATAGTGACAGGTATGCCAAATAACTTACCCAAAACTTCTATAGGTGTCACTTGCTTTTCAACTTGCTTGTCTGCTACTGCAGCATGTATCTTATGCTGCTGATTACGATCATCCTTCTTCAAAGGGCACTGATTTACATAGTGGTCTTTGCCACAATTGTAGCAGCCTCCTACAGGTCCCTTTTTAGGCTCAAAATTGCCTCCAGCCTTGTAATTATCACGTTTTCCTCCATAGGGCTTCTGCCCATTGTTATAATTTTTGGCAAAACTATCCCTTACATTTCCAGCAGGCTTATTCCCTATCGTTTTCTTACTATTATCCCCTGGAAACTTACTTCTGTTTCCAAACTTTTTCCATGGTCCCTTTTTGGGTGCAAGTGAAGTTGAAGAAGGGTTTGCAATCTTCTTCTGCACTTCCTCTTTATGAGCAGAAATAGCCTTTAATTTCTGTTCCTGTCTTATGGCCTTTTCAACAACCCCTTCCATAGTGGTAGGGCTGTGAACATCGACCTCTCCTCCTATCACGGGATTCAGTCCCATGATGAATTTCCGTATTCTGAACTTCTCGTCAGTTTGATATTGTGGTACATACTTGAGGAGTTTTGTAAACCGCTCCCAGTATTCAGTTACCGTTAGCTTCCCTTGAGCTAAGTTCTAGAATTATGTCATTTTCTGATCATAGAAAAGTTGTGGCAGCCAACGTTGCCTAAAATAGCCCTTAAATTGATCCCAAGTAACATTGGTCTCATCAATATTTAGCTCATCTTTACGGCTATCCCACCATGAAGATGCTTCGTGGGAAAGCTGATAGGCTCCCCAAATAGCTTTGGTTTCCTTCGAGAAGTTTCTTATTGCAAAGTACTTCTCCATTTCGCTGAGCCAGTTCTCAGCTCCATCTCCTAATGTGGTGCCATCATATTTAGGTGGGCTTATCCTTTTTATATCATTAGTGAGTTCTCACTGCCAACCTGGCCTTTTTGTTTTCTGGTTAGACAGGTACATTTCCAGCGTTATTATCAACACCCATATCGGGGTTGTCCTCAGGAGGTTGCTGATTGTTATTACCAGCTTCATCATCCTCCTCATTTCCCATCACTTGTTCAAGTACACCAAACAAACTCTTATGTCTAATAGGGCGAAGGATCTCATCAAGCTTTTGGGTTGTTTCCACCCCTCCTTTAGGTGGAGCATTATTCACAACGTTCCCCCTTGTTCTAACCATTTTCTGTTACAAGAAAATTCAGGTTTTTATCAGATTATGGACACAATAGGTCCAAGAGCTGCAACCTTCAGCTCTGATACCAAGATGTAACATCCCCAATTTAGTACATTAGAACAAGAATTTTTTTTTTTGATAGAAGCATTCTAGTTCTAAATACATAATTTAGAACTCTCAGATCATAACAATCATTCTTATAATAGATAACCATATGCAGCTGTGATGACTCGGAGTACCTCCGATCTATTCATATCATGACTCGGTGATCTACCGATCTATTCATGAGTATCAAAGAGTTGGCGTTTTTATTTTAACACATCCCTCTTGCGGTTCTCTTCCCTAATCTGGATTTAGAATGCTCTGTCCAAGGAACCTATTTGAATAATTTTTACCATTATTCATCGGCATCTCGTCCCTCAGACTAGGTGACGTAGGACAACGCAATCAGTAGCTTGCGATACTTTGGCCAAAGATTTGAAACATACTGCTTATGTCTCGTATTCCTTGACGGCATACTCATCAATCTGGAATACATCCTTCACCCCATTCCTATGTTATTTAGAATTTCTTACACTGACTTCTGTCAGCCTCCCCCGTCCCAAGTTATTCACTCAGGAATGGATTAATAATATGACAATGTTATAAGGATGCTCTCAAGGACTAGGGATACACTGACATACTAGGTCAACCCTAGTTAACCCTGTGTGTCAAGGTACCCCTAATCTCCAGGGGTAGCCTCATAACATGACCACGTTCCTAACCAGTCCTAGAGTAAAAACTTGTTCGAGTTTAAGGTGTAAATCTTAACGATCAATGCAAAGGGTGTCGCCATAAGTCACCTGCATTGTTGTATCTTCGAGAAGATCCTAATCTTCTCGAAGGTACAACCCTGCAGTTGACTTGTGCCATCAACCTTCCAAAACCGCCTCGAAAAGATCTACTTAACTTTAAGGTGTTACTTATGTTGAGTTAAAGTTATGCTTTAAGATGCTCCTTTTAGGGTAGTCTTTTCCCAACCCCTGGGTTCCTCACCTTAGAATTGCCTTTCTTATTAAGACCCATTTCACAAGAGAAGTTAATAAGATTTGAGGTTTCATTAAGGAGTTCATTGATACACAATAATCTTAATCAACGAGATTGGGCAGTAGCCCCAAATCTTCTTATAAGGTTGCTAACTTAACCCTTTTAGGTTTATATCAATTCTTAAAACTGAAATATATCTTACTTATTAGTATTAAGATAAAGTGATTTAAAATGTTAAGTACGTTGTCTTGACTTAGATCAAGGTTAGGGAGTAACAAATTACTCTTCTCGTTCAGCTTCCTGTTAAGGTTTATTTTATCCTTAGCTTCTCGAAAGACAGTGATCTAAATTCCAATTTAGCCTAAAATAGAACATAGCAGAACTACTAAACATTTACAAGTATTCAGTCACATAATCTTTGCAAGGCTTACTTAGAGAATCCCAAATATATCCAAGGTAAAAAGTAACAAAAATGCACTTAAAAACATTCGAACCGAAGAAGTTAAATCCATCAAGATACAAATGCAAACACATAAGTAACAAACACCTCATTTCATTCATTTCTAAGCTAATCAAATACAATTTTATGCATTCAAATATTTGATACAATACTCAACAAAGAAAAGAACATCTTTCTTCAAGTAGTACATTTAGAGAATCAAGTTGGAATTCATCATAAAACCAAAGTAAACAATCTGAGCATCATATCGATCTCATGCGTGCCTTTACCACTTATTGACCCATTTGCAAAAATTGTCAACACGGGTCAGTTCGGTGAACTGAGCATGATAAGCACTAATTCTTAAAACAATTGCAATCCACCAATTGTTCTCATTAAACAACCTGTTTAAATGAAATCATTTCTTCAAATTCCAAACATAAATCAGGCTATTCATCTTATATGTTAGAGACTAAGAACAAATGAATACAACCATTCTAAAGACAACAAAACTCCTACAAGAATGTTTCTAACAATTACTCAAAGGCAGTTTATAACATTCAACAAGCTCAACTATCGTAATTTCCTTTCAATCATACATTATTTTAATGGTATTGATGAGTATACCTACTTATACAGCAACACACATTTTATACCAGTCTCTCCATACAATACCACGTCTATTCTTGTTATGCCCTTACCGTAGAGATCACATAAGGATACAAGGAGAAAGCACATAAAGTTTCCAGACTAGAGAGAGAGAGTATTTTCTTATTCCTCTTATTACACATCAACATATAATTTACAGCTCAGGAGAAGGAAACAGAGTAAATCAGATTCCCATTTCAATCATGTTCTGGACTGTACCGACTCCTCTAGAATAACGCAATTACTTTTACGCATGCAATTTAAAACAGTCGAGATCACAAGAAGAAACTACAGTTTCATCTAAATTCATTAATAAAAATCACCTGTAGCTATTAAGCATTACAAGAGCTCTCGCGACAAAGCAAAATAAAAATAATCCAACCATGAAAGACTCAACAAACCTTTTCCATATCATTCATCAACATGAAAATACCCAACGCCATTGCCTGACATGGTTCAGCTAAGAGCTCTTTGTTTCAGTCAAACACGAGACAAGATAACATTAAAAACAAATGACGTTTCCATATGCAAATACAGTGACATTCACACTGAGTCGAAACACAAACATGCACAGCTTCATTCAACTTAAACAAATCCCTACGATTATACAACAAGGACCTATATTAGAAGCCGATTTCAAGAAAAATAATCACAACAAGGTCTTCACAGAAGCCGAATTCCATATCAATAATTTCCTCAAGGTTTCATCTGAAGTCAAGCTACTACGAAATACAACAGGATCTCAAATAGAGTCAAGTTTGTAAAGAAAACCCATCCTTTAATTCCACAGAAGTGAAATGAATATAACACAACAATGTTAAGAAAGAGTCTGTACGATATGCATGCACAACAAGGACTTAATTCGAGAATCGAGCCAACTCACAACATATCAAGGACTCCAACAGTGTCAAATCCAACTAGTACTCACAACCAGGGCTTTGATTGAAGTCAAATTCATACGACAACAATTCAAGGACTCCAACAGACTCAAAACCACTGAGTATCCACAACAAGCTTCTGCAGAAGTCGATAACATACTATCCATTTCAACGATTCCAACAGTATTCACAATAATACTTCTAAAGTCAAAAAAATAAGTTACTTTTCAAGGACTCAAAAGGAGTCAATACCATATAGTATTCTCAACTAAACTTCTACAGAAGTCGAAACATACTATCCATTTCAAAAATTCCAACAATATCATGCTAAAATTACTCACTAAAAACTTCAATAGAAGTCAAAACATACTATCCATTTCAAGAATTCCAACAATATCATGCTAAAAAGTATCCACTGAAAATCTTCAACAGAAGTCGAAACATACTATACATTACAAAGACTCTCACTAAGTCATTTTCGTATATAATCCTTGCAACTTTCAACAGATTCTAACCCAAAATCACAAACACAGTAAGGACCTCGACAATAGTTGCATTCAAGTAGTATAATCACAGCAAGCATTCCAAACTAAAGAAACTTCAAGAATTCACAGCAAGATTCAATAGGATTCAACAATAATACAAGCACAGCTGGTCTTTAATCAAAATTAATCCAAAGGGAAGAATAAATACAGTAACCATTCCATCAAATTCTTTAAAAAACCCAAGATTCCTAATTCCACAGGAAAAGAAGAACCAATACATTGCTTCAAACCAACTGTAATTAAAATCACCTGAACAGAGTTGTTTTAATGAAAGCATTTGGAGTAAAGCAAGATTTTTAAAAGTCAGGGCCTATCATGCCTGGTAATGTTGCTTAAAAATCTGAAGAAGACCTTTGAATGTGCTCACACCTTCTCCTCTTCTTCCAAAATCGATTAAATAACAATAATTTGTTACCTTCATGCCTTATAAACTTTCCCCGATAGAGAAAAGAGCTAGATATTCTCATAGTTTCCATGTAACACCAAGTAGACTGGTTCAAAGAACCAGTGATCAAACAGAGAGAAAAACGGAGTGAATGGAAAACCAAAATACCAACCAATTTTCCATTTGCATGCCTTCCCAAGCAATCCGCACTCGGGAACCGAAGTTCATCAATGACATTAACTCCAAGATTCCCACCTAATCTCCATTGCCACCGACCACCAAAGTTGGTGATTGACAAATGAAAACAAACAACCATTCCCAAATTTGGTGATTCTGCCACGTCAGGTCTCAATAGATATTTGCAATCTCCACCAAATCCCTTGTCCTTCATGCTTATCCACCTCATTTAATGCCATGGAAACCACCGCCCATGGCTCGCACCCCTTCATAGGTCCCCCTTCATCCATTATCATAAGTTAGGTTAGAAACATAGGTTAGATCATAAGGTAAGACATTAGTCTTACTTCCATAGTGCTAGGTAGCTAACCTTAGGAGCATTAAACCTATAGTTTAGGGCTAGGTTAGATTAGCAATAATTCAACCCATAGGTTATAGTTTAGGTTAAGGTTATTAACCTTAACAAATCCATTCTAGGTCCCATAAGTAGGTTCGATCAATATTAGAACCAACAGGTATAACATTCCCGAAATGGATTCTATCCGGCATTGATAATAAGCTTGCAGTATACACCAGAATTTATTACCTGGCTCAAGGTCTAGGCCTTCCTGATATTACGATATTGGGAACCAATTCATTTAACATGATCAGCCTGAGTTAGACTCCGGAATTGCTTATTCAACACATTCAGACCTTGCAACTTTCGTAAGGTCTATAATTTTGTTCATCTAGAATAAACTTAAAACATATCTTGGATCAATGCAACTAATCCAAGGCTGAGTCATAAAGACGGATAATTCCACAATTCCTTTCGAAATCAAATTGAACTCAGATGCTAAAAATGAAAGAAATAAAAGAGTCCAAGCATATCCCGACTCACCAAAGATCTTCAATAGCAAAGAAGGTACAATCCATATCAAGCATGACTTCACAATCAAAGGAACACATCCTTTTACGTAAGAAATCATATATCAACACTTGAATGCTTAGGAGGTAGTAACAATAGTTCGGTGGTGTTACGAATTAGAAGTGATAATGGAGGTGAGTATGCTAGAAAAAAGTTTTATGAGTTCTGTGTGTCATGTGGGATTCAACGTGAATTGAAAACTCCTATTCCTCATAACATAATGGTATTTCAGAAAGGAAAAATAGGACTATTTTAGAGATGGCTAGAACTATAATTCATGCATCAAATTTTCCTAAGTTTCTGTGGGAAGAAGTAATGAATACTACAGTCCATATCCTAAATAGAGTTTCTAAAAAGATGTACATCGAACCAAACCTCATGAAGTATGGAAAAATAAAAATCTAGATAATTCTCACTTAATAATATTTAGTAGTCCAACTTCTATCTTTATTCCCAAAGTTAAATGGAAGAAACTAGACCTAACCTCCTATTCTTGTATCTTTGTTGGCTATGGTTTTCAAAAAAAAGGATTAAGAGTCTATGATCCTTTCAAACATGACATAATAGAAAATAGGAATGTTCATGTCTTAGAGAAAACATTATGTGACACTTCTTGTGAACCCTCCTCTATTTCTCCTAAAATAGAGCTTGATAATCCTTACATTATGGGAAAATAAGTTCACGAGGATGAGTATACTAATCTAGATATGACAGAGGTTGAGAAGGATTCATCCCAAAATGTGTTACATCCCAAGATTCACATATTGGCTCAAAATATATTCAAGGGCTCTCATTCTAATATCCTTAGAAATATGAATCGTAGTCACTTACTTATCATGCATTAATGTCCCTATATGAGGGTGAGCCACAATATTTTTAAGAATCTTGTTAAAATGATAGATGGATCAAGGCTATGAAATATGAATACAATGTTTTAATTAAAAATAACACTTGGGAACTAGTCCCTCCTCCTTCTAAATGAAGCATTATAGGATCCAAGTGGTTGTATAAAATTAAGTATAACTCTGTAGGAGAAATAGATAAATTCAAGGAAGATTAGTAGCTCATGGTTTCACTTAGAAACTTGGTCTTGAATATGTTGAAAATTTTTCTCCTGTAGCTAAAATGAGAACTGTTAGGACTCTTCTAGAATTAGTTGCTCAAAATGGTTGGGAGATTCACCAAATGGATGTTAAAAATGCATTTCTAAATGGTGACCTGAAAGAAGAAATTTATATGCATCAACCTAAAGGTTTTGAAGAACCTAGTAAGGAACTATATGTGTGTAAGCTAAACAAAATCTGTTTATGGCCTTAAACAATATCTTAGAGCTTAGTATACTAAAATTCATTATTTCTTTAAGGATCTTATTTTCAAAATCATTGTTCTAATAATGATTTATTTTTTAAATTTGAAAATAATCATATTATCATTGTTATTTTATATGTTGATGATCTCTTGATTACTAGAAGTGATAAAAATTTAATTATTAGAATCAAAGAAAGATTAAAACAACGTTTTGAAATGAATGATTTAGGTCTCTAAATAATTTTTAGGCATGGTTATCTTTCAAGATCATAAATCTATTGTTGCATCTCAATCTCAATATGCTACTAATTTAATTAGAAGATTTAACATGATTGACTATAAACCTATTAACATTCCAAATGAAGTTGGTGTTAAATTAGATTTTAAACCCGCATGTTATAAATTTGACCCTACTATGTATATATAGATAGTTGGTATTCTAATTAATTTGACTATTACTAGGCCAGATATTTCCTATGTAGTAGGATTTGTTTCTAAATTCATTCAAGATCCTTATGAGGATCATTGGAAAATGGAAAAAAAAATCTAAAATATGTTAAAGGAATAGTTCATTATGGTTTGTATTATTCTTCTTGTGATGTTGCAAAATTGTTTAGATATTGTGATTTTGATCATGCTGGTAATGTTATAGATCAAAAATATACTTCTGGATATGTTTTCAAGATCGGTGCAGTGCATTCACTTGGAGTAGAAAGAAGCGACCAATAATTTCTCTCTGTTCCATTGAAGCAGAGTATAGAAGTGATATGGAAATAACAAAACAAGCCATATGGCTGAAAATACTGTTGGATGAAATCCATATGGGTGTTAAAGGAAGTAATAATATTCTTTATGATATTAAAAGTTGCGTTTATCTTGTGAAAATCCAGTTCATTATCGAGAATGAAGCATATAGAAGTTCATATGAATTTTATTCAAGATAAAGACCTAAACTATGATATTGATCTCGGTTTTGTTCGACTAAAGATCAAGTTGAATATATATTCACCAAGCCATTATGTGCTATGAATTTTTCAAGTTTTGTGCCTTGTTATGCCATTCTTAGTTTCCATTGAGGAGTGTGCCTGATAATGCCACCTCTTAATGACTTGTTGTAAAATTCGATACTTCCTCCATTTTTTGAAATATCGTTGTATGTGAGTCTTAAGTAAATGACCATGCCATGTGAGTTTACTTGTAAAACCCAACAAAGCATTAGTTATGGGAATGCCTTGTTTTACAAAAGGCTCTATAGTATGGTATAAGTATTCATACGTAAATCACTTATTCTTATAAAAAAAATTTGTATATGTTTCTTTGTATTGTGGATTTTATGGAATCCTTGGAACACTATTTTGGCCCATGACAAAATAGTGTCTCATGGTATTGCTAAAACTTGCAATGCATTTATAGTTGTTCCCGACTTATATAAGCCCACATGACACTATGTTAGTGTACTATGGAGTTGATAAACCCACATGACTTAACTTTAATGCAATGCGGTGGAAACCCATGGAACAAGTGTTTTTGGTTACTAGCCTAAATCATGAGTTGATTTATGGATTGTAATTCCTTTTGTATCAAAAGGTGACTTGGCATAAATAATAAATCCTAACATATTTTTTTGCATGTTTCCCACTTAACATTAAGGGGAGTGTTTGGGAAATAACATCAAGTGGAGATACCATTTAAGTGGAGCACCACTTTACACCCCATGTTATTTTAAAGTTTGTTTATCAAATTTTATTATGTCGGTCTTCCACAGGTAAGAGTAAAATGGTGTGACCTGTTAACCCATCCTATTTATATAGGGTGATCCCTCATTGGGATTGATATAATTTTATCATTAAGATTGTTACATACAAGATCATCTTGTTGTGACCATTGAAGTATAAATTGCAAGAAACTATTCTATGATTATTGTTTCACATGCAATTTAGCTCCATAATAGATTTGCTTCTATCCTTTCATTCTCTTGAGAAATAGATAAGGGGTTAGGGTTAGGAGGAATACCTATAGAGTGTTGGGAAGGTGTGCGCATACCGTAGAGAAATCGACGATTGTGAAGAAATCCTTTTTGTCCGGGAAGGACTACCGCTTCGATGTGGATGCAGAGTCCAAAGAATGCGTGGCGAAGGTAAGGCCTAGTTGGGATGATTTAACAATCGGAAGTGATTTGATGAAGCTATCCTCCAATTCTCCCAAGGTTTGGATGAGTGTGACAATGCTCTAGTTACTCGGGCCCAGCTTTGCTCGATGCTCCTCTTTGTAAACTCTTCTCTTTCTCACTTGCCTCTCCCTTGCAAATGGATTCGGTCCCTTCATTTTGGTTGGGAAGGTCATTTACAGTGGAACCGATGGAGGTTACCTAACCGACTCGCCGCGTAGGGACCAATGTTGGTTAGGTCAAAGTTTGCTATTTTTAGTAAAATAGCCAACTTTCAATCCTTTTTCTCCCGAGGGGTCACCAGTGGGCTTGGTCAAGTCATTATTAGGTTCGTTTTGATGTGGGTGAGGGGTGATGAGTCATGGGTGTGGGTTTGGACCAAGTCATAGGTCTTAATTAGGTTAGTTTGTGGTTAGGGCTAGGTCATAGTGAGGTGGCGAGGTGAGGTGGGAGGGTTGAGATGTGGATTTATTAATTATAAGGTAACTAATAAATAATTCAAAGTGTGTAAGGTTTTAGGTGGTGAGGTAGGGTTAGGTTGTGGGACAAGATATGGGGTACAGGGTGTCGTAAGACCCAAATTTGGTGTCTACATTTGCCCCTTGTTTGTCGTGTAGCTTGTCTTGTAAAGTCAGCACCGACAATAATAAAAGTGGTTGCCTGGCTTAAGGGTATAGGTATTCCCCCTCAAATCTATCACAGATTGAGGTGACATGAAATTAGGGATAGGGTTGATAAAGGGAAATGATGGTGAGATGCTGGTAAGATGGTGGGGTAGGTTCAAGGAAGTTTCGACGCACGTTAAAATGCAATAGTGCAACCAGGTACATGTTTTGAAGAGCAAACAAGCAATTCATAGGCAAAGGTCGATAGTTTATCTAAACAAGGCTGATATAATCCTGGTATCCAAGGCATAGGAAGTAGCTCCAGGGGATATAATGGGTAAGGTACCGAACGTTTAGGCATGTTCGGCAGTACCAAATGGTTGGTTTGGTTGAAATAAACGTCACGGTCTTGGTCTAGGCAAAGCTGGTCGGCTGAACAAGTCAAGTATCCTAGTTGTGCTAAAACACGAACAGGTGAGCTCGATTGAACAAACAGGTACATGATGGGTGGAGAGAATTTTTGATTTACGGGCCTCGGTCGAGGTACTTAATTGGTGCGGCCGTGGGTCGGGCCGATTGGGTGGTTGCGGCCTTGGGTCGGGCCAAGTGATTGTTGCGGCCTTGGGTCGGGCCGATTGGTTTGTTACGGCCTTGGGTCGGGCCGATTGGTTTGTCAGTAGCCTTAGGTCGGGCCGATTAGTTTGTTATGGCCTTGGGTTAGGCCAATTGGTTGGTTGATCGCGCCTTGGGTTGGGCCGATTGGTTGGTTCATCGCGCCTTGGGTCGGGCCGATTGGTTTGTTGCGCCTCAGGGTCGGGCCGATTGGTTTGTTGCGCCTTGGGTATGGCCGATTGGTTGGTCGGCCTTGGGTTGAGCCGATTGGTTGGTTGCGGCCTTGGGTGGGCCAATTGATTGGTTACGGCCTTGGGTTGGGCCGATGAATTCAAAATAAGGCTATTTAGCAAAGCCAGGGGTAGGCAATGTGGTGAGAAATGGAGATTGGTGGATAAGGGTAGGAATTAGGTTAAACTAAGCCTATGAATGATATCGGTTATGGGTGATTGATATCAGTCAGATGACCGATATCGGTCACCTAGGGCATGCTCTAACCAATATCGGTTAGAGGGTGAAAACCTATAAAAAAGAAAAATACGACATGTCATTGTCACTTTGTGAAATTGAGTGCCAAATTTTTCTTGTTTGAGTTTTTGAAGTGAGTGGGTTGTGTGTTTGGGCTGAGTTGGCACTAGTTGAGTGGGGGAGTGAATTATTGGTAGGCCCCAGAGATCAGGAGGTAGATTTTGATTGGTTGAGGACCCTACTGAGGAGATTTGGAGCTATGGCACAGCCTAGGAGGAGCAGGAGGTGCTGGAGGTGCTGGAGGAGCTAGACCACCACCACCTATCCCACCACGACGACGTGTAGTCGTGCACTTTTTTAGTAGGCTCTAAATCCCTATTTGTGTGAAGTTGATGAATTTATCTAGGATGTGGGTTTTGGGGTAGGAATCTAAAATTTGATAAAATAATGAATAAATGAAGGTAAATCATAAAATGGAGTGGGTAGATATGTTGGGTAGGCGAAAAAAGTATTCGGTAGGGTGGGTAAGTTTTTAGGAAATTGTGTTGGGTAGATGGGTAGAAATAGGAAAAAAGGGGATTTGGGGGCCATTTTTGGTCCGGCCCTAAAATCCCACAGTGACCGATGTTGGTCACTAGGCGACCGACATCGGTCACAACAAAAAAGTGTAGGTCAGGTGGTTATAGAGACCAGCGTTGGTCATGTGTTGACCGACGTTGGTGCATAAAATTTGGATATAGACAGTTGGTGGGGGACCGATGGCGGTCGAGGGTGACCGGTACTGGTCACCATGGGTAGGAGGTAAGGTTGTGAAATTTGTTGTGTTGGTTTTTGTAGGCGGGTAGGATAGATTTTTGGGGTGAAGGGGAGAAGGTAGAGTTCTTTAGGAAAGGTTATTGGGGTGGGGGTAATCGGGTGGTTGGGGGCCGGTTCGGGTAGGATAGGTTATGGATTGTGTATGAATTAGGAGGGGTTAAATTGGTTGAGGTATGGTTATAGGGCGAGAGTAGAGCGGGTGGAGTATGAGTGGGGTGGTTGGTAGGGTGTGGGATAGGTAAAGGGGATATTGTAGATTTTTGTTGGGTGGGGTTATTGATGTTGAGGGAGATGAGGTGTTTTAGGTTTGATTGGAGTGGGTAAGATATTTAAAGAAGGACCATAAAAGTGAGAGTAATTTATAGATGTATAGGGTAAGATAGGTGGGTGTAGATGTGCTTATAGAGTCGGGTTGTGATTGGGTGGGTGAGTGAGTATAGAGGGTTAAGGTAGTTGTTTTGTAAAGAGTAGGCCTGATGGAGTGGGTTTTTTTGTAGGCATGCTAAGTTAATGACGATGCGAGATTAGATGCCACCTCTCTTTGGGTTGAAGATAGAGATGCGGCCATATGTGACCATAGCGCAGTGGGTAGTTATGCGGGAGGTTGGACTCAACAGAGTCCAGAGGTATAGGGCTGTGGATAGGGACCACAACATGATGGTTGCCCTCATCGAGAGATGGGATCCGGCAACCAATTCCTTTCATCTCCCCTCTTTGGAGAGATGATAGTCACCTTAGAGGATGTGTATCGCATCTTGAGGCGCCTGATCATCGGTGAGGAGGTGTTCCGTGGATCTTTGAGACAACAATGGATAGCATCCTGTAGGTATTTGGGGATGTAGCCCCATTGATTACATATCATAGTATGAGCATTCTGCTACGGTCGATATGTATCGCGCGCATCGACAAGAGACACGGCTTGCCGTGCTGATGATGATCGGTATCACCTACTTCACCCTCCCTAACTCAGAGGGAGGCCGCTTCCCAGGCTCTGATGGGAGTGTTACATGAGATGATGGAGGAGCACACTTGCTATGCATGGGCACAACAGTGTATCCGGTGCATCTATACGCTGAGAGCTCATGGGGGCTATCGCCGTATGAGGTGATTCGGGATATGTTTGACATTCTTGTTACACTGCTGGGCCTACGAGCATATCATGTGTTTACGACCAGTAGGGTTGCCCTAGTAGCTGTGGGGCCATACAATTAACAATGGCAGCAGAGGTAGTGGGTGATGATTTTAGGGTGAAGGGGGAGAAGGTGCGTAGTTTATAGATATGGGTTTGAGAGGTGGTTGGGGTCATGGGTTAGCCACGGCAGCGCTATCGTAGGGAGATGTCACTTATTACATACATATGCTAGAGGGCCCGATCGCCTTAGATATTATATGGAAGCCATACGGCAGGCCATTAGCCTGTGGAGGATCCCAAGCACAAGGCTGCGTTGGATCCAAGTACATCTTCTGGATATCCTGGACAGACCCGGGGAGTATGAGAGGATTCCTCTAGAGAGGGTACGACGACAGCTAGGATTACAGTAGGATGAGCCACCTCCCATCCGACAGATCGGAGGGAGGAGGATGTAGAGGCACCACTTCCTATACCACGCCATTTGAACCATCTGGGTGGAGGTAGCAGAGACCGCCGATGATACGGTGGGCGATGCTAGAGTTACACTCGAGTTCATTTTTGGTTTGGTGGGTAGGGCAGAGGGTAGCCATGAGAGCACAACCAACACAACCAGATTTGGTGGCTGTTATAGTGGAGAGGGACCATCTCTTGGGTCAGTGTAGCGGTTATTACAAGGGAAACTTACTACTACATAAGCACGAGATAGGAGTGTTACGGGGCGGTTGGCCCAGAGCACACGAGGGCAGGGTATACGAGGACAAGCACGCATAGGTATAGGCATAGGCACAGCCTCATGTCCAGATCCTTGTTCGTGGTCCGATGGCATCTCCACTACCCACCATAGGTATAGGCTCAGGGTCGGGGTGTACAGATAAGGCAGGCCCACTTCTATTAGGAGGCGGGAACCACCCCACCAGCCATAGTGGCATGGGCTTGATACATGGAGGCGAGAGCGGAGGCCCGTTATTATCAGGATGTACTAGATGGTACCGGTGCTGGTGCCGATTATCAACCATATGCGGAGCACGTAGCCGAGACTTCCCGAGTCACAAGTCACGGGGGATATAGCCACGGGTGGTGGGTTAGTGATAGGGAGGAGGCAAGATCTGAGACCGGGCTAGGCGAGGGATGAGCCGAGGGAGGGGAGAGAGCTGAGTCATCCCAGGAGCGGAGATGTTTTTGGGTAGTTGATTTTTTGATAGAGACACCGGTCTACAAACCGAGTGTGTATATAGAGGCCTGCGTGCCCACATAGGATTTATGTATTCATTTTTGTTGTATATACCGGCCTGTGAGCCGAGTACATTTTGTATAGTTGATATCGACCTGTGAGCCGAGTATATTTTTGATAGGAGAGACCAGCCTGCGAGCCGAGTTTAGATTTTGACGGAGACAGCGACCTGCGGGCCGACTTTGTATTTTTGGATTATAGAGGCCCCATGCAGGTAATTTGTATATGTTGACATTGATTTGAGGATATATATAGATGATGAGTTTGATCCACATGGTGTGTATAATGTTTTATTTGATACATATATTACAATGTTTCATTTGTTTTGTTGATGATTTTGGAAGTTGAGGTATATAGATGACGTTGATGATGTTTGGATTATATGCGATGTATTGCAATGTTGATGGTATAATGATGATGGATATTGATAATGATGTCGTTATGCAGGGAAAAGAGGTGGGCACCACCAAAATTTTGTAAAAAACAAAGAAAAGGCCTGGGTATAATCAAAAGGAGACAGTTTGACCGATATCGGTTAGATAACCGATGTTGGTCACTATGTGACCGATACCGGTTAGGTAACCAACATCGATTATGTTAAGACGAGCTTTTCTAAAAATAGAAAAGCTTGGGAGGAAAATTTAGATTCTTATTTTTAGAGTCATGCAACATGTTAAATATGAGGATGCGAGGTTGTTGTCGTCCATACAGGATAGTTACATGGGAGAATTGAGTGATAAGGAGGAAAGAGATAGGTAAAGTGATCTTAGGCTTGGATTAAGAAGGTGTAAAGGCAAGTTATAGTGAAGAGTCCGTGAACATGGCTAAACAAGGAGAAGCATCCAGGTGGGCGAGAGGAGAGAGAAGATAAGTTCCACCTCAAGCTACCGCATCCCAAGAGGTATAAGTTTTGGTTGGAATAAGATTTTACATGCTTATAAATAGGATGTGGTAAGATAAGTGGGTAAAAAGGTGATAGGCAAGGGTTTGGGATGGGATGAGTGTTAAAGGGTAGGTAATCAGGTGTTTAAGATATGTTTGTAGGTACAGAGAGGGGTAAACTAGCGAATAAGATATCATAGGTGGTGTTTTTGAGCAGATGGATATTATGAACAATGAACTGTCGGTTAGCTAGCGTAATCGATTCTTGTCGTAAAGTTACAGATTCGATAAAAAAACTTGGGCATTCATGTGTCTTGTTGTTCATTGGTTTGATGTGTGCAGGGCAGAGGCAAGGTTGATGATGAATGATAGGGTACAGCGCCATTGTGTCACGGGTCTAAGCGGATGTAACATTAGTGGAGTGGGCATTAATAAACCGTGTGGGTTTAAGTGGAATCTGCTATTATTCACGAATCACATGCAATCATGCTATGTCAGCAGACGATTGAGAGATGGAATCCGAAAAGAATACCTTCCAGCTTTCCAACAAGGGAAATGATGGTGATGTTAGAAGATGTGTTTCAATTTTAAGACTTCCAATTACGGGAAGACCAACAGTGTATCGGCGGGCCCAATGCGGTGCGGGCAGCGATAACGACATTATTTGGTTGAGATGCATGAGATTTGACACAATGAGGCATGACATTTACTTATGGTATAATGTTTGTGGCACACCCTGAGGCAACAAGGTTGGCCGTGGTATTAATGATAGTGGTGGGGTATTATGCATTACCTAGAGCGGATGGGGGAAGATTTCCAAAATCATTGATGTGTATTATTCATGAGATGATAGAAGGTAGCGTTACTTTCACATGGGCACCCGCATATCTGGTGGAGCTATACAGGGGTTTATGGGCATGCAGTGAAATCACAGGACTACACTGGATTGTGCATACTTATTACATTGTTGGGCCTATGAGCACATTGTGTGTGTGTGACCAATAGGCTGACCAATCCAGTAGGAGAGAGACAGAGTGCAGAGGTTGGGATTCAGGTGATGGGTCCAGACAGAGCAAGAGGCAAGAGCCGAGATTGTGACAGATAATGTCGAGTATTATAGGTAGAAGTTGGAGACGATGACGATTGTGGATATCTGTTGGAGGCCTTACGGGAACTACATGGTGACGGTGAACATAGCCGAGGATTTGAGGGGTGTAGAGCGAGTGAGGTGGATCGCAGGACACAGGCTAGGAGAGTACGAGAGGATTCCTCTAGATCACGTGCGATGAAAATTTGGATTTGTTCAAGATATACCCATGGATCATAGACCATATAGAAGGATTGACACCGAGGCACCATTCTCACCTCCATAGCCAACTCTTCTAGAAGGACCAGAAGAGATAGCAGCCGATCACAGGGTAATGGATGCAGGAGTGACAGAGTCTTATAGATTATGGTGGGAAGAATAGTTATGAAGTACACACGAGAGGGCTGATCATCCTAACATAGTTGTGATTACCGCAGAGAGAGACCACCTGCAAGGTTTAGTTCACCAGCTTCAAACACAGTGAATGAGACCACGAGATTGTTAGAGGCTTCGCAGTCTTGAGTGGAGAGACTAGAGGCAAGATTCCTCCATGTGAGAGGGTAGATTCGTATGTTACAGGAGAGATTGGTGGATCAGTGGGAGGAACCAATAGTAGTGGTACCTTTGAGCATGGAGAGGCCAGGTGAGCGGCGTCGATGATCACCATCACTACCTGGTTTGGGACGAGGCGTGGGGTCTAATTGAGTTTCATACATAGGGTTAGAAGAATAAATAAAGATTCCAACCTGCACGTCAATGATAGAGAAGATGTATTTGTTTAACATTTAAATAAAATGGAATATGTATGTTAATTTGAGTTTGTGATAATTATAAGAATATCTCGTGTTTTGAATGTTTGGATTATTAAAGGATCAAGGTGAGTGTTATCAATAAAAATACGTGAAGATATTTATAATTTAAAAGAAAACACAACACATGATAGGTTATGGTAGGGGATGGTCGAGCTAACCTTGGGAGACCCCATGTCTCCTAAGTGCTACCTACATAGCCCATTGCACAAAGCAAGGAGGGGCCTCAGACCAATGTAGTTCTCCTTAGGACCGAGAGAGAGGTGGTCTCAGGCAATTTAGTTTTGGTTAGGTAATTTTTTGGTTGGTAAAAGTTTGATGTCAGTAGAGTAATGTTGTTGGTGTTGGTGTGGGTATAGGTGAAGTGAGGGTTAACTTACCCAAGCATAGGAAATCGTGTCCTAATTAAGATCAACACACAATCCTAGATTCGGGTAAAAGAGGTAAAACTATCCCATAGTTGGAAAGAGCTAAACAAACCATGTATTATCATAGGATGAGCTTGAATCCCTAGGTACCTTGCATAGGTGAGAATTTGATAGGTGAAAAGAGTTGTATAATCACAATATATCGGATATACGCACATCCCTTGAGTTTTGTTATTATGAAGAATGGTGAAGAGAGGTGGACGGGATAGCTGAGGCGTAGAGAACTTGTTATAAGGTGATTATGCTTTGATGGAATAGAACCAAACCAAAATAGACAAGTCCATGACTCAAAAGTACTTTTGAATATTACTTTGATGTTTCTGGATATAGATTGATCGATGCGGAAGTCTACATGGGATATGCATTTTGTTGTTCTCAAGGTCTTCACGAAGCCGATCAATGCGAGAAGCTTCGATAGAGGCTGACTTTGTAGATAGCTGTCCTTTGAGGGAATAGTCTACTTATAGTAGCAGATGCGGCGTTATTGCACATAGTCAGTCCTTCGAGGGAGTAGTCTAGTTTATAGCATGGAGGTCTAGATGTTTGTTTGGCATGAAGCATCTAAATTTGTAGGAAGTTTGACTCAAGAATATCCCGAATTGTATAATTGAGAACTTTTTATTTTGATACTTTTAAGTCATGGACCGAGACTAAAAAGAGAAGGCCTCTTTATGAGGAGGTGATGATCAAACCATGTGGGTTTGATTTGATTTTGAGATGTATGAAAAAAAGGTGTATGAGGTGGTAAAAGAGCTCAAGGGATGAGCGCAAGGTGGATAAGGAGTGATGTAACACTAAATTCAATAGAAGAATGGTTAGAAATGCAAGGCATTAAGGGGTTCAGGCTCAGGTTTACCATTAAGCGAAGCTAAGCGATAAGTACCTGATCCGTAAGTGTGAGTGATAATGTAAGGCCCAATCCAATTAGGAGAAAATTTTCCACGTTTTCTCTTTTCTAGTTTGGTTACATGTTGATTCTCTTTGAGGACAAGATCACCAATTTTAAAGGTACACTCATGACTTTGCTTATCATAATCACACTTCATGCACTTTTGATAAATTTGAAGGTGGTCAAGAGCGGTAAGATGACGTTTGTCAAGAAGTCCAATTGGGCTAACCACTCTTGGCGTAAGTCATCATTGGTGAGAATATCCTGGAGAGATATTCGAGGAAGGGATTTTTATTTTAAGAGGCTAGATAGCCTTGGTACCATACACCAAAGAGAATGGTGTGGCATTAGTGGAAGTACGAATGCTGGTACGATAAGCCCAAAGGGCAAAGGGGATGTGATCAGGCCAATTTTGACCTGAATCATTAACAAATTTCATGAGAATTTTGGTTAAGGTTTTGTTAGATGATTCAGCTTGACCATTTGCTTGTGGATAGTAGGGTGACGAGAAGCTAAGTTTGATACCAAAGTTGTCACAAAGGGCTCGTAACAGCTTATTTTTGAAAGATTTTCCATTATCGGTTATCAAGCGATGAGGAACACCGAAATGGAAAATAATGTGATGATTGATGAATTCAACAATTTTCTCCTTTTTGGTTGAAATGAGTGGAATGGCTTCTACCCATTTAGTGTAATATTCAGTTGCCGTGATGATCCAATGGTGACATTGTGAAGAAGGTGGATGAATCTCACCAATAAGGTCCAAACCCCATTGTGAGAAAGGCCAAAGATCTCGTGTGACCTGTAGCAGGATGGCTGGGAGTATGTTGAAGGTTGGCATGTTGTTGACACATAACACAATGCTTAACATATTCACAACAATTTTTATTAAGAGTAGGCCAATAATATCCTAGGTGAAGGATCCGCTTGGCCATTGCAGAAGCCACTAAAGTGCCCACTACAAATTCTATCATGGACTTGTTGGATGGTATGAGTGACTTCAAGATCAAGTTAGACATCGAAGGAGGATACCATCGAAGCCACGTTTATAGAGGAGTCCCCCCATGATGACATAACGAGAAACACCTTTAAGAAAAGCACGTTTTCCATTACTATTAAGGTCAGGTGGGAGAACAGAGTTTGTAAGGTAGTCGTGAAATTGGTGATACCAGGTATCCTGCGAGTCAGCAGATGCATTATTTACCATACAAACATCTCGGGACTAAGTAAGATGGGGCAAAGAGTTGTTGGACCAAGACAAATATGTCAGAATCAGTTGGTGATGCAGGAATTTGCAAGGCCAAGCAAGCCATAGTATCCAAAAATTTATTAGTTGAGCGTGGAACGGTTTGGATAGTATAATGGGTAAATAAGGTCAAAAGTGAATCTACGTAACATTTGTAATTTTGAAGTTCCTCATTTTTACATTGGTAGATGCCAGTGACTTGATTTACTACCAAGTGAGAGTCACCAAAAATGTTAATAGACTTCACACCTAAGTGTAACGTAACGTGGAGACCCAAAACAAGGGCCTCGTATTCCATTTGTATTGTTAGTGCAGGGAAATCGAGCTCTAATGAAAGAGGCATAGGTTCAGCTTCAAGAGGAATGAGAACAATGCCTCGCCTCTTCCACGTTAGCATTTAGATCCATCAAAGAAGAGAGTCATTAGATAAGATGCATCATTGAGTGAAAGAGTTGTGATGAGTTCATCAAGGAAAGTAAAATTGCTAAATTGTTCCCAGGGTAAAGGGGCTTCGCGAGTTGGTTCATGCGATAGTTTTTCCTTTGACTAATTTCTCGGTGTACGAATTCAAGGTCGAGGTCACGAGGAGCATAAGCCATCGAGCGATACGTTGGTTTAGATGAGGTTTTTCATACATATAATGTATGGGGTTAGTGTTGGTGGTGACAAAAGTTTTGTGATTCGGAGGTAATGTCGAGTTTGGTGGCCACGAATGATAGGGCTAGGCATAACCTTTTGACATGTGTATACCTAGTTTTGTAATCCACAAGAGTACGACTTATGTAATAAATTACTTGTTCTCAATGCTTGGAGTCATGATGTGCGAGCATGGCTCCTACAAAGCATGGTCGGTGGCAAAAAGGTAAAGGTAGAAAGGGAAATCTTCCCGAGGTGGGATAAGCACAGTGGCTGCTAGAGATAAGTTTTAAGAGCCTCAAATGCTTTGTGGCACTCCTCGCTCCACCGAAAGATAATTTCCTTTTAAGGAGATGATGGAAAGGTTGACATCGATCTAAGAGTTTGAGATGAAATGACGGATAGATTGGAGTTTGCCTCCTAAACTACGTAATTGTTTTAGGTTAGTGGGTGGGGCATTTCTAAAATAGCTTTTACTTTAGCGGGTCGACCTCAATGCCACGCAAATAGATGATAAAGCCAAGGAGTTTTCTCGGAAAGGATGCCAAAGACATATTTCTTTAGTGAAGACAAACACAATATTGTAACAGGTGGTCAAAAATAATGGTTAAAACATCGAGATGTTCATCTTTGTAATGTTTGGATTTTCCAAGAAGATCATCAACATAATCCTCAAGGATAGTGTGTATAATTTCATGAAAAATGTAAGTCATAGCCCATTGATAGGTTGCACCAGCATTCTTAAGGCCAAATGGCATGACACGATAGTAGAAGGTGCCCCAGGGGTAATGAAGGTGGTTTTATGTTGATCGGCAGGGGCTACTAAAATTTTATTATATCCCGAGAAACCATCCATGAGAGAAAGCATCTCATGGCCTGCAGTGAGATCGACAAGTTGATCAATACTAGGTAGGGGGAATTCATCCTTTGGGCAAGCGAGGTTAAGATCCTGGAAATCCATACATATCCAAAGTCCCCCCGTCGCTTTAGTGATAGGTACAACATTAGAAATCCATTGCAGATAGTCAATAGGTAAGATGAAAGAAACAGAAAGGAGTCGTTGAAGCTCTTCTTTAACCAAGAGAGCAATGCGTGGATGCATTTTTCTTAGCTTTTGTTTAACTAGTTTGGAGTCTGGTTTCAGAGTGATGTTATGGAAAACAATGTCAGGATCGATTCTTGGCAATGTTGGCGTAGTACCAAGCGAAATCTTGATTGCGGACACGGAGAAAGGTAGTGAAGGTGGATTGTTCGATGCATCAAAGATTGTCCGATCTTTACAATGTGAGGATTGTCCTCTGTGTGGATGTTGATTTATATATTCGACTCATTCAACATGGTTTGGGTTTGAGATGGTAAGGCACATTGAATATAAAAGTCATCTGCACTAAGGTAGGTGAGGATGGAGTCATCATCTGGCACTCCACAACATTAATCGAAGGCAAGTCTTCTTCGATCATTTATGGATGTAAAAGGGGAGAGAAGATGGGTCCTCACCATCATGTTAATAAGTGAGAGGACCTAGGAAGATAGCATTCACGAAAAAAAAGTTAGGAGGGATAGATTTCGGGTCTATCAACTTGTCATGGGTGAAGATGGTAAAATGGGCGATGATTGTTCCGAATGGGTGACTTCGTCGTCTTCCTGATACAATTGACATGAGGTTTCTTCAGTGTAGGTGGTTCAAAAACCCAAGACCACTACGATCTTTGTGTTTTTTTGTTGTCATGGGAATAACCGTATGTTGTCCTTGCTCATAAAGACCAAAACACAAACCTTTCCAAGCACAGCGCGTCAGGAAGGTGAGGGTGAAATGATGGTTGGTTAGATATTGAAAATCTGATTGGAAGGGAACCACACCAAGGGGAGGTTCGGGGGTGACAGAGGATGCATCAACACCCCCATACGTTAGGTTGGTGCGGCAATTAGGTGGTCCGTAGGAGATCACCTCCCCCACACGACGGTCGTAGGTAGGATGCGTCTGTAACTATCCATACTCTTGTGGGGTATGGAAGGTGCTAACGTTGTATAGGTGGTATTCCCCTAGCGTAAGGCATTGAAAAACACCTACCAAGGGATCCAAGGTTGGGATGTTGTCCACGGGAAAGGAAGAAGTATTTGCGTCGGTGGTTTCATTGGTCGAAGGTGTGGGTGTCGCTAAGGTGGATGGTTGAGGCGTGGTTGAAGTAGATAGTTCAGGTTGGATCAATGGGTGTCTTGATGGGTACAAGCACATCATTAGGGTGGTATAACATATTACAAGTTTTGAAGGGGGAAGCGTCAACTGTGACGGTGTATGACTTCCCTTCATACTCGAATTTGATGCATCTATGTAAGGTGGAGGGAACACATCCCATAGCCCGGATCCAAGGGCGGCCTAACAACATGTTGTATTGGAATTCTCCCTCAAGGACATAGAAGAGTTTGGGTAACGTATGTGGCCCTACACGAATGTTAAGGATCACGGTGCCTAGGGTAGAAGTAATAACATCGTTGAATGAATACAACATGGTGGGGTTGGCACACATGCAACTAGGAGGGATATTCATCATGTTGAAGGCTTTGGAAGAGACAATGTTTAGGCTAGCACCCCTGTCGATCATAACACGACATACCCGGATGTCTCAGATGTAAGCGGAGATGAAAAGAGTAGGGTTAGGATCTTCTGCACCAAAGATGACAATTTCTTCTTTGGAAAAACTGACAGCAACCACTTGTTGTATAGGGACAGAGGTGGTTGTGGAGGTAGGTTGTTTGGTGAGAGAAGCAACGTGGTTGGGTGTGAAGATGGAGGTGATGGGAAAGGTTTCATTAGGTAGGACCTCTATCCCTTGAAGGATCTCAATTAGAGCTTGTCGATGCGATTCAGATGTTTGAATGAGATCATAGAGTGTCATTTTTACAGGAGATTGGTGAAGTTGTTTGATCATAGTGCGATGGGAAACTCCATCAGAGACTGGATAGGCCAGTCCACGAATAACCACTTTAGGTGGTGGTGCGATCGAGATGGCAGAAGGAGAAAGAGAGACCACCGGTGTGCTCTCTTTAGCTTTTCCATTGTTTTTCTGACCTCGAGTAGTAATGCTAATCATGTTGATCTCATGAATGTGAGATGAGGAAGATGACAGGGATAAGTCATTGTTCTCGAGAGGTGGGGTTGCAATGATGATAGATTTTGGTGAGGCGGGGATAGGTGGTATAGGAGAAGGGATCGAAGCTAAGGGCTTTTCCTTCCGTAAGTCATCTTTCTGAGATTTTCTATCCGAGATAGGTGACTGGTGAAGGATGGCTTTCAAAGCTTTGCATCCTTCTACATTGTGTCCTAGTGTGCGGTGGTAGGCACAAATTTTAGATTCATCATAACCTATAGGTCAAGGTTTAGATGGATCATAGGGTCTAAGTGGGGGTAGGGAAATGGTCGCATCCCCTACCAGCATATCAAGGATCTTGGCGTAAGATCCTTTAAGCAGGTCAAATGAAGATGAGGCTATTGATTGAGTGGGTGAGATTATTGATTGTTTTGGTAATGGTTGGGTACGAGTGGTTCTTACGGGTGGTGGTTTAGGAAAGGGATTTTGATGATTGGGTTGAACTAGACGTGGATTCTTCTCGCACGAAGTCATGTTTAGCTAGTTAGATGATGAGGCCACAGATGACGTGGTGGTAGAAAACAACCATGGGGAAAGAGGAGCGCAACAAACAAGTCCTTCGATGATCGAGTTTGCTTAGGGTTGGTAGGTAGGCAAGATACTTGGGGCGACGGTGTTGAGATGCCTATGGATTTTTGTATGGGTGCAGAAGGTGTTGGTCGTGTTAAAGAAGATATGGGAGGCATGGTGTATTGAGGCAAGGTGGAGGGGTGAGGCCCCAATATAGAAGGTAGGTGTGACGGTGAGGGTTGAAGCCATGCCTGCTATACTGGTGTGATCGGGGCGAGGGTTTTAGTTGTGGCGGAGGCATAGATTGGACTCGAGGAGATTGGGTCTGTCTCCTAGGTGGATTGATGGCTTTATCTTTGGATAAGTCTAACCATTTAGGTGGGTGCGTCAGGCTGGGTATTGGTAAAGTCCTGAGCATAGGGGAAGGTTTGGTTAGGTTTATAAAGGTTTATGAGGTATTCGGCGGAGATGAGCCGGGTGGAGGTGAGGACATAGGAATTTTGAGCTTTTGTAAAAACTTCAAGTATATGGTAGAGGTGTCTGGATTATTTGAGTAGAGCATGGTGTTCTCAAACGTGCCCATAAGAGTTGTCTATCTTCTTGGGGATGAAAATATTCATGTATGGATGGGAATTTTGATATGGAAGAGAAGTGGGTTGTGATTCCGGTCCACTGGGGGTGTGATACAGGGGGTGAATGAGGCGCTATATCAATGGGAGTTAAGGGGTCAACCGGTCACTGGAAAGATTTAGGTGATGAAGAACTGATAGGGAGGAGGGCATGTTCTAGAGGATCTGTCATGATTAAGGAATTTGGTGATGTAGGCTTGAGGGGTTTCTCTTCTAAGGATGACAGAAAAAGTGGCGATCCTTCTTCTTTTGTAGCAAGAGTGGTAGAAGGAGATGTTTGGGAAATAGATAAGTTGGATAACAGCCGCTCACAGTCTTGCAGGGATGTGGTGTAAGAAGGATCTTCTATGAGAAGAGAACTCTAGGCGGTTGGTTCCTTTATGGGTAAAGGAATAGTGGGGCTGTCCTCTTGTCCTGATGAAGGAGAAGGGGGTGAGGACTCTTGTGTCGGTGAAGAGGCTCGATTCAGAATTTCTTCAATGGAAGCCCTTGGTTGGGAGTTGAAAACCACATGGATCTCATGCACACTCTTCTCCTCAGCTAAGGTTTCTTGGTTTGTGTTACTATTAGAGGAATGATTTGGAAATGGTTTGTTGAAGATTTTTAAATTTTGATTAGTAGGGGCATTAGGATTATCGAGGGTTATATCCCCTGCATCAACCATTTCCTGCACTATGTTTTTCAACATCTTGTAGTTTTCGTGGCTATGTCCCTTCACATGATGGAAGTTATAGAATTCATTTTCTTTATACCAAGAAGGTATAGCGCGGGCCGAATCAAACCCGGAGTGAGGTTTAATAGGAGGCAAGGTGATAGCTCCTACTTTAAGCAATTTGTCCAAGATCACATCATAAGTTTCTCCCAAGGGAGTGTACTTGATGGGCTCGACTTTATACTTATAGGTGGATTTCGGCTGGGTATAAGATGGTGCTTGAGATTTGACCGTTACCACGTGTACAGATCCTTTTGATTTCGAAGTAGCCGATGCATGAGAGTTGGTGGTGTTGGGCTTGTTAGTGGAGTCTTGGGTTCAAAAATTTGAATTTTTGTTGCGCAACTTCAATTTGTCCTCCTCTAAGGCCCGAATCTCTAGTTTTCAAGCCATAGTAAAGGCCTCATCAAAGGTGCAGGAAGTTTGAATTTGGAGGGTGGGAGAAATATGTTTAGCACGCCCGCATAAAGAGTTTGATGAGCTTGGCCGGAGGTAAGGCATAAGTAAGCTAGTTGATGAGGCCCCGCCATCGTCCAACAAAATCTATGATAGATTCGTCTTCAAATTGTCAAATGGCATAGAGATCGGTAATGGATACTTTCTTGGCAATATTGATGGAGAAATGATCCAAGAAAGATTGGGCTAACTGGTTAAAGGAGAAGATTGAGTGTTGGGCTAAAGCACTGTACCATTCCAAGGTAGGTCCTGATAAGGACATGGGGAAGGTACGGAGTAGTAAGGCATCGTCATGAGCAATCAGATAGCAAGCATGTCTAAATGATCGCAAGTGTTGTTGAGGGTCCTCCTTACTATTAAAGTGAGTAAATTTTAGTAATTCCCATTGAGGAGGATATGTATGAAGGGGGACAGAAGAATGAATAGGCTCCCAACAAACTTGCTCGTATGTCAGGGTGTTACGGCTTCCTGAAACAGAAGCCTCAAGATTTTGCATCTTGTCCATCATTTGTTTGATTAAATCATTGGTTGGGTTAGATGATGGTGTTGTCATCGTAAATGGAGGAGGATTGGGCCAAGAGCCGCTACTAGATGGTGGTGTTGTCATCGTAAACGGAGGAAGATTAGGAAAATGTTGATAAGGTATCGATGATGAATGTGTTGGGGCGGCTGAATAAGGGTGTCCTATATAAGATGTTGAGGCCATCGATGCGTTTGCGGAAATGAAAAGGTGGGCGGAGCCTGAGAGGGAAAGCTCGTGTGGATAGGTGGTAGAGAACAAGTTATGAAAGAGGTAATTTGTGAGAGGGATGAGGTAGGGGCAGTGGATGGTAGTGATATGTGGGGCCCCAGATTAACCAAAGGAAAGCCAATTGGTGTAGTATGGACCATTGAATCCACTGAGCTTGGGAGACGGGGCTAAGGATGAAGACGGTGAGGTGGAGTTATTAGGTGGGGAAGGAGCTAAGTGGGTGGCTATACTAATAGGCATACCCAAGAGGAGCTGACCATCGGGTGTACGGTCAGGGGTATGAGAAAAATAATACTATACGCGCAAGATTAGCATCCAAAAATTTAGCAAAATCCAGATCTCCGACAGAGATCTTGGGAAAAGCATCGGGTGTCTCTGTAGGATTCCCATAGGATGCGAAGGGGGTGAGTCAGGAAAAGACACGGAACAAGCATGTTAAACCATGGCTGTGGCTTGTTTTTGGGTGATAACAACCATGGAAAAGAGGATACAACAGAGAATTATTCAATCAGGAATAGAAAACACAACAAAATGTTGGAATTGGTAGGTTACTGGTTTGTCAAGGATCGTAAACAAAGAACCGATATTGGTCTGTAATTGATGTCGGTCGGACTTTAACCGCATCGGTCCGATAATTGATGTCGGTATAAGAGGACTGGTTCTGTTACTTGTGAAGGCAAAGAGAGAATGTAAGAGGCTTCTGGTTTAAGGAGAACAAGGCTTAGTATACCCACTAACCTATCTCAAGTGATAACGAGATAGGGTATAACAGAAATGGAACTAAAAGAAAAACAGAAAACAAGCAAGATGCACAAGCAAATCAAGAGACTAACCCTAGGATGAGTTTTAATCACTTTTGGGCTTATGCCTTAGATGCAAGATGATGTCATTCCTAAACAAAAGACCTAAGGGAGATGTCAAGTTTTTTTGGTTTGTAAGGCTACCTTAATCGGGCGGAGGAATACCATGGAAAGGGGGATGTTTGAGATGTTGTGTAGATTTTGATGTGATTTGGTATGTGTTGTATAGTGAGAGTAAGATTAATTTCCCGTCAATACTGTGGATATTACCCCCACATGTATGACTGTTACTTAATCTACATTCACTAGAATAAAAAACAACAAGCAAGAATGTGATGCACGTGTTTTAAACCCAAATCGAAAATGATATTCGATGAAGCAAAGAAAGAGAAGAGGTCAAGAAGATGACTTTCACTAATGCAAAGATGTGAAAAGACAAATTCTTTTACCAAAATGACAAAATATTTTGTGAATATTTAGAAGAAAGAAACGACAAGTGTGCTCCTTATATGAAAACAAGCAAGAAAGAAAGAAACCCGAATAGGGTCCCACCAGGCATGCCAAAATGTTTCGCACAGAATTTTAGTTCCAGAATAGAGTTGCTTCTATCCTTTCATTCTCTTGAGAAACAAATAAGGGGTTAGGGTTAGGAGGAATACCTATAGAGTGTTGGGAAGGTGTGCGCATACCATAGAAAATCAGACCGATTGTGAAGAACTCCTTTTTGTCTGGGAAGGACTACCAGTTTCTGATGTGGATGCAGGTCCAAAGAATGTAGTGGTGAAGGAAAGGCCCAGTTGGGATGATCCAGAAATCGAAGTGATCTAATGAAGCTATCCTCCAATTCTCCCAAGGTTTGGATGAGTGTGACAATGCTCTAGTTAGTCAGTTCCAGTTTTGGGCCCGATGCTCCTCTTTGCAAACTCTTCTCTCCTTCTCACTTGTCTCTCCCTTGTAAATGGATTCGGATCCCTTCATTTTGGTTGGGGGAGGTCATTTATAGGGAACCGATGGTGGTTACCTAACCGACGCCATCCGCGCAGGGGACCGATGTCGGTTAGGTCAAAGTTGGCTATTTTTAGTAAAATAGCAAACTTTCCCTCCGTTTCTCCCAAGGGGTCGGTTGTGGGCTTGGTCAAGTCATTATTAGGTTTGTTTTGATGTGGGTGAGGGGTGTTGAGTCATGGGTGTGGGTCTGACCAAGTCATAGGACTTAATTAGGTTAGTTTAGGTTAGGGCTAGGTCATAGTGAGGTGGCGAGGTGAGGTGGCATGGTTGGAGATGTGGATTTATTAATTATAAGGTAACTAATAAATAATTCAAAGGTGTAAGGTTTTAGGTGGTGAGGTAGGGTTAGGTTATGGGAAGAGATATGGAGTATAGGGTGTCGTAAGACCCAAATTTGGTGTCTACAATTATTTTGTGAGACCAAGGAGTGAAGTGGAAGTGCCGGGTACAATATCTCTATGCAAATTATAATAAAAGGTAGTGATTTATTTTAGAGTGGGGTTTTCACCTTCAGGTTTTCTCCACTGCAAATCTGGTGTTCTCGTGTCATCTAATTTCTATTCATATTTAGTAATATGTTAATATAAACATCTTAATCTATGTTTAATAACTACACTTCATAATCTATAATCTTGGGAAATCTATTTGGGGATTTATAATTTGTAATTATTCATTCCGTTTAATTCTATAACAGAAATTTGAAATCATGCCTTCACCCACCAACAAGATGCATTAAATCTTTGAAAAAATCATGGGCACCCTTCCAAACCCATTCCCCCATATCACTTTTCTTGCAAGATAAGGAAGGGGCACAATACTTCATCAAATCTAGTTAGTGGGCTACCTTGGACTTTATCCTTTAATTCTAGATATCTTTTCCTCTTTTCCCTAGCTACTCTTACATAACTCAATATTTTTAGTTTCCATGGCATAGAGGATGTCAAGACCTTTCCAATGATATACAATTTATCAAATTTGGAAAATATGGGAAAACTTTATGCCCATACGAGATCCATGGGGGTCGAGGAGGAACAAGGGTTCCAAATTAGTAGTTGTAGTCCACTTTAATCATGTTTTTCCTTTTTATCCTTCATTGTGGGTTACTCGGATTATCGAGGCATTGAAGGAATCGATGAAATTTGCAACTTATCGCTCTATCATCCACTTCTTTTGCACTACACTTCTGCTTTGTTCTTTGTGGCTTGGCCTTTAATGTGGGAATAAGTTCCCTATGGAACTTGTTCCATCCAATCCCTATTATCTTGTAGCCCCAACTCCCTATACAACACTATTTTGTGGTGTCCCTTCCTTTATCGCCTCCCAAGCCGGTCAGGGAACCAATGTTCCTATAGAACATGTTTTGTTCTCACCATGTTCCTCTACACCCTGGTTCCCTCTAAATCTCACTTCCTGCGACACACTAAACACTTAGCTAAATTTCTCTCCTTCATCTTGTAGGCCAAAAAGGGATGCGGGGAAAAAATTCCTTCATGAAATTGTTTCATGGTTATGTATCTAATTTGATAATCCACAATACTCTTGACCCTTCTACAAACCTCTTCAATTCAATCCAAAATCCCTTGTAGGGAACCACTTACCTTGTGGAACTTGTTACACTATTCCTTGTCTAGCCCATAACTCCACATAACACTAAATCGTTCCCCAAACTCCTTTGTATTGTGGATCAAATAGGGATGTGGAGAACTAGAGGCTCGCAAGAACTAGTTCTCGAGTTCCATTCCTCACTGCATTTCGTAATATATTGATTCCTTTGTGTTTTGGATCGAAGAACCATGTGAAGAACTTTAGTTCCCATGGAACCTATTCCACCCACAATGCAAAAGTTCACATTACTCTATAGAAGTCTGTTTTGAGATTTTTCTCAAATTTTCTAATTTTTGGATTTTTTGAGGCTTGGAGAGGAGGAGAGAAATGTTCCAAAATGAATGTAAGTCCTTAAAAATAACTATAAGTACCCCAAACATGAAAAATGCATGTTTCCACCAGTTTATTCATGAAGGTCCCATTAAATTGCCCAAGTCCATATTGCTAAAGTTAGCCAATTTGCAAGGGGTTCAAAATTGGATAACATTTTGGTGACTGATGGGGTAATATTCCTGCTAGATTGAAGAGATCAGTGGCCTTGAAGCATCCATTGGGAATGGATTCATCCTGAAAACATGAAAAATGATATGAAAATTGAATCTCACCCCTAATCCACTTGAAGCAATACTTGGACTTGAAGTTGATCCAAAACTTAAACTGATCAATCTCATCATATAAATATTTCTAGATAATGTTTTATGAGAGTGGAATTTTTTCTAACTTAATTTTTTTACCTTGTTTCCTGTAGTAATGATGAAAATGAGTACAACAACCCCAAACTCAAATGCATATCATTTTGATCCAAAATCATGAACTGATCTATTGGGGTTGAAAGAATAAGCACTCAAAATTGTCTTAAAACCTAATTTTAGTTACTTTGCATTTGATTTATTGAGAGATTGCACCTAATCCTTGTAGCATTAAAACTATTATTCTCTACACTTTCTCCGAAACCATCATGAACAATATGCAATGAGACATGTTAGAAGAAAAATGGACCGAGAGAGGGGGTGAATCATTCCTACAAATTATTTTTCAATTCATTTATCATCACATACATTAATTTATTCATTCATCTATCAACCATCCATAACCATATGTGTCTAATATATATGAAACATCAATCACAAGATCTTGAAACAAAGTATAAAACAAAATAACACCATATGTAAGTGGGAAACTCTCATGGGGAAGGAAACCCACTAAAGCTATGCTTACAATAAAAAAGTAAAGAAGTTTAGTGAAGCAACAACTTCACAAGGAACACCAACCCCGATTTAATGAGACACAAAACCCACAACGAGTACCAAATCCAAAAGGAGGCTAAAACCCCTAAATATGACAAAGAACTAACCCATCTACCTAAAGATATATGATCTATGACTTTTCTGCTTCCACAACTGATTGAGATCACAATTTCAACTCACAAACCCTAGGTCTTCAACCTTTCATATTCTTTCTCTTTCACTACTTCTCAAATATCGAATAACATGATATCATGCTCTAAAATCTTCCTCAACCTTTTATTATCTTCCCCATCCTTCAAACCATGCTCTCATACCTGTAGAATATATTCCTCTAGGTCACACTTCTTCCCTCCAAGAGCACTAGTTCAAAAATGAATCAAACAAACACTTAAATATGATTTTATTCTTTCCAAACAAAAATATGTCAGCCCATCATGATAATTTTAACCAATAAATCTCTAGAAAATTCAAATTTTTAATATTAAAACAGATACATAAGACCCAAATATGTCAGTCCTAGCTAAACCCTCAATACATGTGCAAAAATGGCTCAAAACCCATGGGAACATTCTTAAAACAACCCTTACATTAAATGTATACTTTATCATGACACATAATCATTTAGTTATGAATAAAATATCATAAAAATTCATACATGTTCGTACATTTTATCAACCAATCAAATTATTTCATTTACTAGGCCCAATTCACTTTACAAATTTCAAAACAGGTGTTTCACCCTACACCTAGAAACTTCATATGTTCACAAAATCAATTATAATAAACTAAAAACTCCATGTGATGACTCAAATTAAATGAGAAATTTTTTATAACACTTCTAAGCAAGTTATAAGTCATGAACCATCATTCACTTCAAACCACATCAACATTTTCCTTCACCAGATCAACATGCTAAAAAGTATGTTTCGAAAGGTTAGATCATATAATAATTTATACATACATTCAAGACATCAAAATGGATTAAATTTATTCCAAATTTATCCTTCACATTATAGGTGATAGGAAACATCACCTTATCCATCTTAGGATTCAAATAACATAAAACTAGAAAAAATAGATGTTGTCTTGAACTTCCAAATATATTCTTAGTAAAATAATGACCTGGAAACCCTAACAAATGACCTCATCATGAGGTAAGAAATATATAACTAGAAATATATCTGAAGCTACATTCCAACACAACTTAAATCATCTCACAACTTTTCCCGTAGCTCAAGTTATTCTCATTTTACTCGACCTCGCTATTTGAGAACCCAAAACTTCCCTTTTACAAGTCAACCTGTTTGCACCTCAAACACCATGTACCTACATGAAATTTCTATAAAAATTCTTGGATATCAATAAAAACTACCATTCACCATGCATAATAAGTTTTTATGCTACTCCTTTAAACCATCTTTCTTTATAACCTTATTTCCTAGAAATTGCTATTTTTAGGTGGGGCTCAATCATCACCATGATCTCAACCATACAATTCTAGAAATAATGAGGAGTCCTCTACAACATCCAATCATCAATTTTTAGTAGCAATATAAACAAGGTTAGTATACTTCCCTTTCTCGCCAACTCGCTCCTAGCTAGGGTTTAAGTAGGGTTTTAGACCACTTTACCTTCTTAACATTTGTTCATATAAACCCGACGATAATCTCACTTGTTTACTTTTATGAAACCTTATAAATAAAATTAGAAGCATACCTATAGGGAAAAAGGTCCCACAAAAAGCATACTATTCACAACGAGCATATGAAGTTGAACTTCGAGCTGGAATTTGACTTGATTTTCACCCTATCTCACAAAATCAGTCATATCTTACAAAATTCACATCATGGGATCCTGAAATTTTTCAGAGAGCACTATGACTCACCCCTATAAAATCTCAAATCATTAGAATATCAATTTCATAGCTCAATCTCTCTAGTAATTAAGACTTACCTATTCTTACATGTTAGATCCTTACTTTGTAGAAGCTAGGGTCAACTGAAATAATGCAATAACTGAAAATGAAACCTCTAAAATTACCCAAACATACCTCATATTCCATGACACCTAATTGCATGCTTTCATGAGATCAAATTGCTCCAATCCACACTGTCACACCTCTAAGCTACTATACCTGCTCCCAATGAACACATGTAACAAAGTGAAACACTTTTACTTGTACCATGCCATTGCTATGAGTTCTCAAGAACCATCAAATCATGTTATAAATCATGCCAATATTCTTCTTAATCATCTAATAAGCTCACATTTCAAAGATACACTGCTTAGGCACTGTATAGGCTTACTAGAACAATCACACCTCACTAAATCCCACTATAGAAGCTAATACACATATGAAACATCATGTTAACACCATATATATCATAATGTCATCATCATACATCATTTAATTTATCATGAATGTGTTTTTCCATCAATGACAACACCTCTTAGGACCATGCCAACAACCTCCCCTTTGTCAATGATGGAAAACACCCTAAACTTCTCCCCCTTTTTACATTAATGAAAAATGAATACTTATAGCTCACCTTATTCTCCTTATGTAACTTCATACCTCCATGATTTGGATGGGAACATCAACCAAAGGTCTCAAAATAGCTCAAATTCTTGATTTTATCTCAAAATCGATATTTTCCTTCATTTTAAATATGTAAACAACATGCTCCCCTTGGAATAAGCACCTCAACATCTGAAAAAAATATCACCAAGACATGAAAGAAACTAAATATCATCTTTTAAGGGGATAAGACATCATAAACCATCTCTTTGGCATGCACACAAGTAAATTTTCACCTTAACCCCTGTTTTGGCCTTCTTGGAGTATTCTAGTAGCCTAAAATATGAGTAATTCACATATTCATCATGCCAACAATGTCAATTTCATCATGGAAAAGCTACAAACCCTCATTCTTGATAAATTCCCACCATCTCAGTAGCCATAGGACACATTTTACAAGGAACATCTAGCTCTTCATACCACAATTGACACTAAAGGTCCTAAACAGTTCTTTTAGCACAATTTCAATCAATTTTTATGCTTTCCCAATCCTCACTTAGCTCATGGCTTATTAAACAAGCCCCCCTGGGCTTAAGAACATCATATCTAGCTCTTAAGTACAAAACCATACATTCTTCCTTGATGACTTAGCTAGAGTTCACTTAGACACTTTTATAAGCTTCTAAACACATTTTTAATCTATAATTGTCATATTGGACTGATATCATGCATTTAAGGAATTGTATAATGACAAAACACACTCTACACACCTTACGCTTCCTCTAGGTCTTTATAGCACCATCTAGAGTCAAAATGTCAACTCCCCCTATCTAGTAAGGCACTAAAAGGATTCATCACCTCGTAGATGCATATATCAAGACCACTTTGTACCATTGTATCTCTTTGTACAAAAAAATTCTTAACCTATGAAACCATCATTTCAAGTTATCCAAGGCTCCCTCTAACCAAATCATCATTTCATCATCTTGAATAATTTCAATTTTCTTCTCATGGACCTTCAAGCACTCCCCTACCTCTTAAAGGTAGTCACAGTCCTTCTTGAACTCCGTAGAATCTTACCTCTACTTGTCACGATACCGATCAAACTTGATATAGACTTGAATCTTATTCTTCATAGTCAAAAACACCATTAGTATTTGCTCAAGGCCACACTTAGTATCCCTCACCAACACCAATCAAGATTTGAAGGCCATTACCCATGATCCAATATCTTTAGGCTATTCTAAACTCCTTATGTCACCACCTGATTCTATAATTTCATACAAGCATAGATAAACATACCTCGGTCTCCAAAGAGAGTACTTCAAAAGGTAACAAACATCTTGCTAAGAAACAAACACACACTCAAGATCATGAGAACGTATTAAATAATTATTTCCTAAGAACACATATGAGGTATGTCATATTTCAGCTACATACTTGTACCATCACATTTTGACATCTTTTACAAAATTGATTTGAGAGCCGCTCCCCTTACCTCATCTAACCATCAAAACTTTGAAGATCGGGTTCCATAAAACTTCACCGAGATTTGGCAAGATGTAGATGTCTGTTCTCATAAAATTTGGACACTAAGAATCATATTCAACAGAGAACCTTCCTTCAATAAAATCCAAAGCCTTTGTCTTTTCATGATTTCTCATATAAGATTTACACAAAATCCTTCCTCAATATGTAGCCTGTCATTTCATTTATCTTTTACCTCCGAGATACTTTGAGGATACTAAAAACATCCCAACACCTATAACTTTCTAGTATTTCTCCAAACCTTGAGGTATCATAAGTGACATATTTGCAAAAGCGAGATAAGGCACATCTTTGTCCATGAAGTAGCTACATAAACCTCTAGGTCTTGATCAACACTCATGACTCGTAAAAAAAATTATCAAGTAACATCCTTTGAATTGAATTTTACCCTGATTAACCTTTGAAACACATATTTTAGGCCTTTCATACTTGAGAGAAGGTGTACTCTACCTTTCAACACTTGGAGATGCACTTTAATCCTTCACTATTATATCTCGTCCACTCAAACATTTATATCCTCTACTCTTTTGGGTTTTTTGGCTTCAAACACTTATCATCAGCTCATTATTGTCTCCTTGTCAAATTTAGTGGAAATATAACATCTTTTATTTTGTACAGATAAGCTCATAGCTTGTCTTCAAGTTTTGATGAGCACAAAACTTCCCAAGATAATTTCTAGAAACTTCTATGTGTACCCTATTTCATACTAATATTCCTCACTGCTCTCGACTAATCTCACATGTTCTAGCAAGAATATTCTTGATAGATCCTTTCTAAAAATAATTTCTCTACCTCTCATGACTGTGGGAAAACATTCTCAATCAAAATCACTGTGGTATAACTTCATGACTTGTGATTTCACCATACCAAATTTTCTTCAACTCGGACTTAGAACTTGTTCTTCGTACTTTATTGGTAAAATATTTAAACCTTCACATAATATTTGTAGTTTTTAGACATTTATAGCTTTTAGAACTCATAGAAATAATAATATTTCATGTGATACAACTAAAAACTCAACCAAAAACTTCAAAAATTATAGACTTCTAACCCATATTTAGACTACCTCAAATGCTAAGGGGTTTTTACATAATTGAGACCTTTATAGAACTCAAAGATGGAAGTGAATCTTATGAAAATATCAAAACATTATTTTTCTTGACATTATAACACAAATATAGGTTTCTAATGCACAAAAAAATATTCAAATTAACTAACCACAATGACAAAAACCTTAGACATCTTAAGACTCTTATGTAATCATATAGGTGACCAAGTACATACACATTCAATAGAATTGAATGACTTAAAAAATTCAATCCTTGTGGCAATATCAGTTGCGACTCCGGTCACACACACTATCATTGTGATGTAATTACAAACATCATTCATTTTTTCTTGACTCACCTTATCCATTATCATGGTTTTATAAACCTCCAAGATGGCCCTATTGAAGCAAACCTTCCTTCCTAGATTTTTCATGTTGAAGATCTCATGAAAGTCACTCAGTGCAGTTTGGTTCTCTAGAAAGTGTTCTATTTAGAAGATAATATCACCTCCCATACTCCTCGAAGACTTATCGTAATGAATCATACTCAATTAGCAAGAGATCACCATTTTCAATTAGAACTTTTTGAATCAAGACTATCAACACAAGTATGTTAGAAGTTCTTGATAAAATATTCATTCAAATGACCTCAAGCCCATTACATCCTTTTTTTTTCTACTTGGGAGGCTTGATAGGATGATATGCACAAAAAAATTTGCTCAATATTTAATCATTATGTTCCCCAAAATATTGTTTCCACCTATATTGCCTATTAAGAATTCTTAAAACCAGCCATTCATAGAGAAGCTTTAGAAGTTCTGAATTATTTTAGTTTAATGGACTTAAATGTGGTTACCATTATTGAAATTAACATTCCTTAAACTCTTAATTACACACAAATTTTATTTTGAGGTATGAATAACACTTACACACCTATGACCTTCTCAAGTTTGTCTTATTTCATTCAATGTACACTTGCAGATAGCTCAACCTTCTTACTAAATGATCAATCCATCCTCATCATGACATAAGAGAATTTTCATGCAAACTTTATAGAACCATTACACTCTTAGGGACAAAAATATAGGATTAAATAACCTTTAAATTCGTATAAATGCATAGATACTTGAAATGAAAACACAATACCTTTAAGGAGATTGCATATGCAGAGGCTCATGATGACCTCTAACCACTTTATTTACACCTTCAAAGCTTGATGCTTACTAAGGACTCATAGACATGCGCAATACATGACAAAACATTATATACTTGATGTAAAGACACCATCAATACTTATACTTTGACTTTAAGCAATACCTGACCACAAACTCCTTCAATGCACAAGTTTTCATACAGAGACTATTTGTACACACATCAAGAATTCAAAATACTTACAAACTTGTTATGACATGACAATAAGGACTCATGAGTCAAATTCTTAGCAAGGATAAAATTCATACAACACAAATGAAAATTTAGGCCTTGAGGACTTCATACATGTATAACTAGTAACTCAAGATAGGGAAAAATACTCCTTACACAAGATCATCCATCATGTACTAATAATACCATGATCAAGATCACAAAAAAACATACCTTGACCTTATGGAGGATACATAAGATGACTTAGCCAACTTCCCTTCTCTTGAATGCTTCATATGCACCTATACACCTTCAAGAAGCATAGTGAAGGCATATGATCACTAAGAATACCTAAAATAAGGTCTTGAAGAGGTCACAATCCCTTTATATTCTTGAGAAACTCCTTGATCTGATCTCTATAACACACCTTTTATTTCATTGATATCTACTAGGTTCTCAGTCACAATCCTCTAGGTTCTCATGTCCTTCTAGGACCATTTTCATGCACTTTAGCTCTTTATACACCATATTTTTGCACTTCAAGACCTAAATAAATTTTCATTTGACCTAAGAAAGTTTGAAATAAGTTCTTTTCCAAACGACCAACCTTGTTACAGCTATAGCATACTATTGTAATTCTCCTTTTGAATTACCAACATGATTAGATATTCCATTCAAACAAGCACTAGCTACATGGCCTACCTTATTGCACTTGAAGCATACAACATATTTAGCAAGATCATTTCGGTTTTCTTTCCATGGATGAGCATCTCTAGAATCATATCTCTTAACAAACACCCTCTTATTTTTCTTTGCTCAAACACTCCTAGATTCCATCCACATTCCTTGGATTTATGACCATATTCACAACATGAGTGAAATTCACCATGAAAGGATCCTACATCATTCCTAGGAGACCTTGTCTTGTATTCTTTAGCTCTATGACAAAAAACATGACATAAGAAACAATAGCCATTAAATGATCTTTCATACCTTAATGCATTAGGTTTCCTAATAGGCTTGGTCTTCTCATTGTCCTTAGAGTGAGTCACCTTATTTTATTCATTTATTGAAACCATGTCCTCTTTCCTCAATTCATTTTCCTTGAGGTCTTCCTTGAGTCCCAAACTAGCCTTATCACTTGCTAGTCTTTGTTGGCTAAGAATATTATCTAGGTCATTTGCACTTTTCTCAAACATTTTCAATTTTCTTGAAACTAGATCAAGTATTGAATGTAGATATTTCATACCCATTTCATACTTGATGCACTCATCCTCCTTAGTCTTGATTTTATCATTGATCAAAACAACTTGTGATTTCAGCTGAGTACATTCTTCCTCTTTGACCCTTAGGGTTTGAGATACACTTTCTAATTAATATTTCAAATCCATGATGGCTTGATTATGATTTATCTCTATTTATTTAACTTGAATTTTATAGCCCTCAATACATGAAAATGATATTTCATTCCTTCTTCTCAATATATCCTCAATGGATGCACAGACTTACCCATTGCTTGTGCTTTAGAGGATCTCCTTCAAGTTGACACTCCTCCAAAAAGGACCAACTCTGATAAAAATTGTTAAAAGTAGAACGAACTGAGAGGGGGGTGAATCAGTTGTACAAATTATTTTTCAATTCATTTATCATCACATACATTCATTTATTCATTCATCCATTAACCATCCATAACCATATGTGTGTATTAGATATGTAAGATCAATCACAAGATCATGAAACAAATTACACAAAAAAACACCATATGTAAGTGGGAAACCCTCATGGGGAAGAAAACCCACTGAAACTCTTCTTACATTAAAAAATTAAATAATAAGCACCAAATTCAAAAATCACCAACCCCCGACTAGTGTGGCACCAAACCCACAAGGAGAACCAACCCCTAGTTTAGTAAAGCACCTACCCTAGAATGAGCACTAACCCATAATTTAGTGAAGCAAAATTACACAAGGAGGCTACAACCCCCTTAAAATGAATCTAATTTTTCTAGTGCCACAATTGATTGAGATCACAATTTCAGCTTATAAACCCTAAGATAAAAGCTAGGTCTTCAACCTTGGATATTCTTTCTCTTTCTTCACTTCTCAAAGATATAATCACATGGTCTCATGCTATGTAATTTTCCTCAACCTATAATTATCTTCCTTAGCCTTAATATCCTTCTCTCATACCTATAAAATATCTTCCTCTAGGTAACACTTCTTCCCTCCAAGAGCACTAGTTCAAAAATGACCTAAACAAGCACTTAAATATGCTTTTCTTCCTTCCAAAAAAAAAGGTCATTCCCCTCATGATAATTTAAACCCATACATATCTATAAAATTTTTAAAAATTAATTACAACAGCTACATAAGACCCAAATAGGTAGGTTTAGCTAAAACCCTCAATACATGTGCCAATAATGGCTCAATAACCCATGCGAACATTCTTAAAAATGACATTACATTAAATGTATAATTTTTCATGACTCATAACCCTTTAAATATGTATAAAATATCATAAAAATTCATACATGGTCAAAAAAATTTATCATCCAATCAAATTATTTTATTTATTGGGCCCAGTTCCTTGACAAATCTCAAAACAGCTTTGTTCCCTACACCCTTCAACACCCTTACAATTTTGTCTGATCACCAAATAATTTATACTCAACCAAAAAATTCCATGTGACCACTAAAAATAAATTGAAGACACTTTAGAACACTTATAATAAATTTAAAAGTCATGAAACATCCTTCGGGTTAATCCACAACAATATTTTCCCTACACTGAATCAACTCGCCAAAAATGTTATTTCAAAAGTTTAGCTCATAACATAATTTCTACATACATTAAATACCTCAAAATAGATTCATTATATGTAAAATGCATCCCTATTAACATTACAGGTGATAGTAAGCATCACCTAATCAATGTCATGCTTCGAACAACATCAAACTTGCACTAAAACAAATGTTATCTTGAACTACCAAAAATCTTCTTGCTCAAAGAATGTATCCTAAGAACCATATCAAATGAAATCATCATGAGGCAAGACATATATCAATGGAAATATATCTGAATATAATTTCCAAAAAAACTTGAATCATCTCAAAACTCCACTTGTAGCTCAAGTTATGCTCATTTTATTGACCTTTCTATTTGAGATCCCAAAACTGCCCTTTGACTAGTCAACTTGCTTGGACCTCAAAACACCATGTACCTACATGAAATTTCTCTAAAAATTCCTGGTCATCATTAAAAAACTCCCATTTATCGTGAAAAATCAATTTTTCATGCTATTCCTTTGACCATTTTTCTATAACCTTCTTTACTAGAAAGTGCTATTTTTATGTGGGGTACACTCATCACCATGATCTCAACCATACACTTATAGAAATAATGAGGAGTCCTCTACAACATCTAATCATCAATTTTTCACTAAAAATCATAATCGGGTCGTAAGATACTTCACTTTCTACCAACTGCTCCTAACTAGGGTTTAACTAGGGTTTTAGACCACTTTACCTTCTTAATATTCGCTTCATAATAACTGAAAATCAACTGACTTCGATTATTTTTATGAAACCTTATAATCATCCCTGAAAGGAAAAATGTCACATGTAACTAAAACTATTCACAACTAGCATTTGAAGTTGAACTTCAAGCTAGAATTTGACTTGATTTTCACCCTGTCTCACAAAATCCATCATATATTGAAAAATTCACATCATGGGAACCTAAAATTTTTCTAAGAATAATATGACTCATCCCTATAACATCTCCAATAATCATAATATCAATTCCATATCTCAATCTCTCTAGTTAGTAAGACTTACTTGTGCTTGCATGCTAGATCCTTACTATAGAATCTAGGGTTAATTGAAATAATGAAATAACTAAACAAGAAACCTCTGAAAATTACCCAAACTTACCTAATATTCCATAACATGCATGATTTCATGCTTTCATGATCTAAAATGGCTCCAATCCACATTGTCACACCTCTAAACTACTATACCTACTCCTAATGAACACCAATATTAAAGTGAAACACTTGTACTTGTACCATGCCATTATTTTGAGTGCTCAAGAAGCCTAAATTAATGATATACATGATTCCAATATGATTCCCAAGCATCCAAGAAGCTCACACTTCCAAGCTACACCTCCTAGCACTGTATAGGCTTGCTAGAGCAAGCACACCTCACTGAATCCCACTATAGTAGTTGATACACATATGCAACATCATGTTAGCACCATATATATCATCATGACATGGTCATACATAATTCATTTTTTCATTAATGTGGTTTTGCATCAATGAAAACACCTATGAGGACCATGCCAACAAGACCATCCAAAAGTAACAAAAATGTGCTAAGCACTTAGGGAAACGAAACCTATTCTACCAAAAATACAATGTGCTAAAAGCACTTAGAAGAATTGAAAAATAAACTAATATGTACAAGATGCAACTTAATAGCCTAATGGGAATGTTTAAGATAAATCCCATTGAATGGTATTTGTAATACATCCTCATCAATGTCCTGACAACTCAAAAGAGTTTTCTTCTTTATAAATAGTTATGACATATGGATCACTCTAGATTGCATCAAACTTAGAGTGTCTCCCTAGTTTATCTTTTTCAGCATCCCATTTCATACCATATCACTAACTTTGAATAACTCGAGTCCTATCCCTTTTATTAAACCACTTTTTGGTTGATTTTTTATGTTGCTCCAATATGATCATGGCATAATTTCTGACTCATCATGCTCAACCAGATCTACCATTGTGATTTCTCTTTGTTATGCACCCTCAAATTCCAATTACTGGGCTAATTCAAGTGACAAAGGAATCCTATCTAATTTTCCAAAGATAATATTGTTAGGAGAAGTACCTATTGCCTTCTTCATTGTAATCCTACCATCCCAAAGAGCATTTCTCACCTTTGTGTACCACTATCTTTGGTTGATATCCATTGTTCTCTTGATGATTCTAATCAATTTCTTATTATTGGGCTCTATCAAACCATTTCCTTGAGGGTATAGTTGGAAGAATTATTCAAATAAATTGTAATTCCAAGAGCTTAATCAAATATTTTAGAGCCTAATTTTTTTTTTTCGCATTATCAAAAATGATATTTTGAGGGATACCAAACCTTGTCACAATGTCTTCAAGGAAGTCCAATATAACTAATTAATTTGCTTCCTTTAGTGGCACAACCTCTATCAACTTGGTGAAGTAATTTGTTTCTGTTAAAACCCATTTGTGACAAGAACCATATGAAGGATTGATCATGCCAATGAAATCAAGACCCCATTGGGAAAATGGTTGATCTGATTGAATTAAATGAAGTGGAAGGGCAGCCAACCTCTTCTTACTAGTGAAAAATCATATTCCCTACATTTATTGACCCATTTGTGAGAATCAACAAATAATGTGGGCCAAAAGTAACCTTCTTTATACTCTTCATTGCATAGTAGCTTTGTGCATAAATTTCCACCATAGAAACCATCATGGAATCAAGCCAAAACCTTATTTACTTGTTTACCTTCAATGCATCTTAGAAAAACTCCATCAATGTTCCTCTTGAATAAAATCCCATCAATCAATGCATAAGGAATGAACTATAGTCTCAAATTTTTTATTTTTGTTTTGATTAGGCCAATAGGGTATGAACCAGAGAGATAAGAATATCGTCATATCATAATCCAACTATTATTATTGATTGCATCTTCTTCATCCTATTGAATTTTAGTATTATGTGGAAGTTATTCATTCATGAAGGAGTTTTCTTTGTCATTCTAAGCATCCAAAGCAAGATACTCACATAGTTCTCTACCTCTAAAAAATTTGTAGCCTTAATATTCACATCACACTACATTATTTTGGTCACACATCCAACTCTTTTCTCACTAATTTATGCTTCCACGATAAAGTCTCTCACACTAGAATGTGAGAATATAACTTTAATACAATTAGTGGAAAGCATACTCTTGAATTTCTAAAGATCTCTCATGATGGAAAACACTTTTTTCTCAATCTGATTATCCTTCAATTAGTAATCCTTCAGTGTTTGACTAAATAAATCCACTTCTTGTTCCAATCCTTGATCATTTTACCGAGTCAAAATAACAACAATGCTAGATTAAGCTCCATATGCATCTATGATGAAATCCTTAGAGTAATCAAGGTTTATAAGTGTAGGATCCTAAAAATTCTTGTTTAATCTTTGAAAATATCTCCTTCCTCGTTAGCAATTATAGAAAAAATATGCGAGAAACAATTCCTCAAACCATAGTAGTAGGAAACTATATAGCAGAATTATACTTGCAGAAATATAACAACATAAATAAATAATGCACAAAAGAAGACAAGACAAGATTTAACATGGTTCACCCAATGTGGGCTACATCCACCAAGAACTTTCTCAAATTTTATTATCAACAAGAGTAAAACAACTCTCACAGTCTTCTCTTAGTTATGAACTCACAACAGAATTCTAAAGATGCTAAACCACATCTAAACCACAATTGACACCCAATTGCTTAACCTTGATCACTCTTGATCACCTCTTGATCTCTAAGACTCAAGACCTCTTGAACACTCAAGATATCTTCAAGATACCCTAACACCTCTATTTATAGGATTAAAATCCTCTTAAGAAGTCATAAAGCCGACCCTAGAAGATTGAAAGTCGTGATCTTTCAACTTCCCATAGCTAGAAAAATAGTCCCGACATTAACAACTAATTTAACAAAGATGTTAACAAAGAACATCATAGCAACAACACATCGATTGCATAGCCACGTCACAACAAATGACTGTAGAATGCTCCTGAAGTCTCCAAACTTAACCGTTCAAGCTCCAACACTTCAACATTGATTCAAGAAGACCAAAAATAGGCTCCACACCCCAACAATCTCCCACTTGGAGATTGTTTCCACTAAGCAAAGTTCTTAACCCTTCATTATCAACCATGAAGGCCAATCAAAGTTGAACACAACTTCAACTTCTCCCTTGTGACTGCCTTGGTCATCATATCCATAGGATTCTGACTGGTATGAATCTTTTCTAGCTTCAACTTATCTTCTTCCAAAGTTGTCCTGATGAAATGATATCTCAGCTAAATGTGCTTCATCCTAGAGTGGAAAGTGGAGTTCTTCACCAAATGAATAACACTTTGACTATCACTGTGTAGTCTCCCAAATTCCTACTTATGCCCCAACTCATCAAGCAACTTTGTAGCCAAATCATCTCCTTGCTTTCCTCTGTGGTAGTAACATACTCAACTTCAAGTGGTTGACAAAACCACAACCTTTTTTAACCGTGAAATCCAACTCACCACTGTATCACCAACCGTAAATACATAACCTGTCATGCTCCTCCTGCTATCCAAATCTCTTGCCATGTCTGAATCTACATATCCACATAATGTAGTGTCTGATCCACCGAAACACAATGTTGTTCCCATGGTCCCTCTCAAATATCGAAGGATCCACTTTACTGCCTATCAGTGCTCTCTACCTGGATCACTCATAAACCTACTCACTGCTCTCCCACTATATGGGAAATGTCAGGCCTAGTGCATACCATAGCATACATCAAGCTACCAACCGCTGATGAGTATGGTACCCTGACATCTGGATTCTATCCTCCTTAGTCTTGGGACTCTGCTCCTTTGATAATTTAAAGTGACCTACCAAAGGAGTACCAACTGGTTTAGCATCCTGCATACTAAACCTCTCCAAGACCTTCTTTATGTACTCTTCTTGAGATAATACCAGCTTCCTCTCCTTCTTGTTCCAAGTTATTCTCATACCAAGGATTTGTTTTGCTGCCCCCAAATCCTTCATAGTAAAGGAGTCACCTAGCTGCTTCTTGAGTACCTTTATTTCTTGCATGTTCTTCCCTACAACAAGCATATCATCTACATAAAGGAAAAAATAATATAACTACAATCAAGAAACTTCTTGATGTACACGCAATGGTCTGAGTGACACTGCAGTAACCTTGCTCCTCCATAAAATCGCCAAAGTTCATGTACCACTTTGCCATGGAGCTTGTTTGTGCCATACAAGCTCTTCTTCAATTTTCACACTAACTGTCCTTCCTTTGACCTCATAACCCTATGCTACTGCATGTACAATTCCTCCTCTAACTCACCATAAAAGAATGTAGTATTCACATCCAACTGTTTCTAAGTGTAGGTATTCTACTGCAACTAAACCAAGAACAGTCCTAATAGAAGTCATTTTAACAACTAGAGAAAAATTTCATCAATGTCTATACCTTTCTTTCGTGAAAATCCTTTGACCAGCAATCGGGCCTTGTATCATTTCCCGCCTCCATCTTCCTCTTTGATTCTATACACCCACTTGTTCTATAATTCTCTCTTGCCCTTGGGTAGCTCCACCAGATCCCAAGTCTGGTTTTCCATAAGAGATCTATGCTCTTCATCCATGGCCTACTCCCACTTCTTCCTGGCATCCACCTGCACTGCTTCCTCAAAGCACTCTAGCTCTCCACTGTTAGTGAGCAATAAATAATTCAAAGATGGAGTAAATTGTTTAGGTTCCCTTCTTACCCTAGAAGACCTTCTCACCTCAGGAGTTTGGGGTTCCTGATGAGTAGGTACCTGAACTGGTTGTGTCGAACATGTTGTACCTAAACCGCCCCTTGGACACCTTGTTGTCTACAATTTCCTCTAACACTATGTATTCTTTCTTTGATTCCTCTTTCTGTTCCTACAACTGATCTTTATACATGAATTTTTCATTAAAGACAATATCTCTAGACCGAAATATTTTCTTGTCTTTAAGACTCCAAACATGGAAACCAAAATCATCTTCACCATATACAACAATGATGCATTTCTCATACTTAGCCTAGCTTGGTCCTATCATCTTTCTCAATGTGAACAAATACCTCACATCCAAATACTCTAATAAATGAGTAATAAATTTTCTTACCAGACCAAGCCTCCTTAGGTATACCTCCATCCAAGGCCATAAAGGGTCCTCTGTTAATTAGATAAACAATTGTGCTTACCGCCCATTCAAAACAGAGTGGCAACCCTACATGTAACCTCATGCACCTAGCACGCTCCATGATTGTCCTGTTCATTCTCTCTAACACTCCATTTTCCTATGGAGTATTTGGAACTGTTCTTTGCCTACAGATCCCATTTACCGAACAGTAATCAATAAATTCATTACTGCAATATTCCCCTCCCTTATCTGACCTAAGACATTTTACCTTGAGACCTGTTTCATTCTCAACCAAGGCTTTCCATCTTTTGAAAGTTTCAAACACATCATATTTCTTTCTAATTTAATATACCCAAACTTTTCTATTTGCATCATCAATGAAAGTGACATAATAACATGAACCACCAATAGAGTTTACCTTAGCTATCCCCCATACATCTATATGCACTAACTCCAACTTACCCTCCTTCTTGGTAGGTCTAACCTTGAGGAATCTCACTCGCTTCTTTTCCCATATACACGGTCCTCACGAAGTCTAAATCTAACTCCCTTAATCTAGACAACCTGTCCTTTATAATCTACATGCCCTTATGATTCATATGACCGAGTCTCTGGTGCCACAAAATTACATCTCCATCTATAGCAACTAAATTACAATAATCAGCACCACTGGTTAAATACAAAGTACCATTTTCTTACCTCTTGCAACCACAAGAGCTCCCTTGGTAACCTTCCAAGAATCCATTGTAAAACTAACCATACAACCATCACTACCCAGCTATCCCACTGATATCAAATTCCACCTCAACTTAGGCACATTCCTGACATCCTTAAGTAGCCATGTGTTCCCATTCTACATTTTCACCTAAACACAACCTTTCCCTACTATGTTGCATGGTTCATCATCACCAAGATATACATGTCCAAAATCACCTTGAACAAAATCAGTAAAGTAATGTCTATGTGGGGTGGCATGGAAAGAAGCCCTTGAATCTAACACCCAAGATTCAAAAATATTATCTAAAGAAAGAATTAAGGCATCTTGAAAAACATCACCTGCTGCCACATTTACCTCTTTAGTTTCCTCCTTCTTGTTCTTCTTATCTTGAAGAGCCCAACAATCTTTCTTAGCATGACCAACCTTCCCACAGTGCCAACATTCTAACTTACTCTTGGACTTTGACCTTCCACGATCATTCAACTTCCCACGGTTACCTTTCCCTCTATTATTTTGTCTCCCTTTTCTCTCCACCATCAAAGAATTTCTAGAAGTAGAAGAATCTCTAGTGCTCTTCCTTCACATTTCCTTGCTTAGGATCACACCTATCACATCCTCAAACTTCAGCTTTGAGTTATTAGAGACTGAATTACTTACAGCCATAACCAAGTTGTCCTAACTATCTGGTAAGGAGCAAAAAATCAACAAAGCCCTGACCTCATCATCAAAGTCAATTTTTACCAAGTTTAACATACAACCGTATTAAATTCATTCAAAATATCAGCAACAGAACCATTTTCATACATCTTCATATTAAATAATTTTTTCATCAAAAATATTTTATTAGAAGTAGAGGGTTTTTCATATAACTTCCCCAACACACTCATGAGACCTTTCGTGGTCTTCTCTTATGATATGTTGAAAGCAACCAAAGATGCAAGGCATAAATAAATTTCCCCGAGTGCCTTTCTATCTAGCAACTCCCAATCCTCATCCAACATGGTTGTAGGTTTCTTTGCTTTTCCAGCCAAAGGAACATGGAGGTCCTTCTGATATAAGTAATCCTCCATTTACATCTTCCACAAACCAAAGTTTTGCCCATTAAACTTCTCAACCCTCGATCTACCCTCATCTTCCATAGCTCCCACTCAAGCTAAAATTTCCCTGTGATTTACAACTTCAGCAAAAAACCACCAAAGCTCTAATACCAATTGTTAGGAATTAGAGAACAAATATGCGAAACAATTCCTCAAACCATAGTAGTAGGAAACTATATATCAAATTATACTTACGAACTATAACAACATAAATAGATAATGCACAAAAGAAGACAAGACAAGATTTAACGTGGTTCACCCAATGTGGGCTACGTCCACCAAGAACTTGCTCATATTTTATTATCAACAAGAGTAAAACAACTCTCACAGTCTTCTCTTAGTTATGAACTTACAACAGAATTCTAAAGATGCTAAACCACATCTAAACCACAATTGACACCCAATTTGTTAAGCTTGATCACTCTTGATCACCTCTTGATCTCTAAGACTCAAGACCTCTTGAACACTCAAGATATCTTCAAGATACCCTAACACCTCTATTTATAGGATTAAAATTCTCTTAATAAGTCCTAAAGCTGACCCTAGAATATTGAAATTCGCGATCTTTTAACTTCCCACGGATGGAAAAATAGTCCCGATGTTAACAACTAATTTAACATCATGTTAATAGCAACATCTCAAAGCAACGACATAGCAAATGCACATCCACATCACAACAAACGACTATAGAATGATCTGAAGTCTCCACACTTAACTATTCGAGCTCGAACACTTCAACATTGATTTAAGAAGACAAAAATAGGCTCCACACCCCAACACATCCCTTCTATTGTGCATTTGAAAACTAAATCCTTCTTTAACATTAGAGTGATAGGCTTGACTAAACCTGAAAAATTAGGAATGAATCTCCTAACAAAGTTAATATTTCCAAGGAATGATTGTAAATATTTCTTGTGAGTTAGTAAGAAGAGAGACAAGATGGCTGAGATTATTTCTAGATCAATAACAATGCTATCCTTTGAAACAATATGCCCTAATATTTTACCCCTAAGAACTGCAAAGTTACATTTCTTGGGATTAGGAGACACCCCAAATTCCTGACATATCTCAAATACCTTGTCAAGATGATTGTTATGATATTTACTTTTCTTTGAGAAAATAATAATATCATGAAGATAAACAAGGATTAATTCATTTATATATCCCTTGAAAGTAATGTCAATTCCCTTTATAATGTGGCACCTGAATTTGATATACCAAGAGGAATTTTCGATAAGCGTATTTTCCACATTTATTAGTGAAAGCAATCTTGCACTAATCCTTCTCCCTAACCTTTATATGATTGAAACACAGGTATCCTTCCAACATAGAGAACCTTTCAACTCCTACTACTATTTTTAGAATTTGATCCATAGAAGGTAGAGGATAGTGATCCTTTAGGTAAGCTTTGTTCAAATATCTGAAATCAACACAAAGTTTGATTTCTCTGTTATTATTTTTCACCGGGACAAGATTTACCACCCAAGTAGAGTATTTGATGGGAAATATTATTTTTTCCTCAATGCGTTTTGTAAAATGCCTTCCTCATGAGGGGATCTATCTTAGGATTGACTGGTCTTTGTTTTTATCTAATTGGCTTGATATTAGGATCAAGATCAATGGAATGTTGGAAAATGTTTGGATCAAACCCCTAAGGTCCTCATAATCCCATGAAAATACATCATTGAAATTTTGACACAAGGATATAAAATCTTGCTTCTCATTCTCATCACATACCTTTCCAAGAAGAAGTTCCTTTCCTTGTGCAATGGTGACTGATTGATAGTATTCTTGCCTTGTTATGTTCTTCTCTTCACCTCTGAATTCATCATTAGGACTAGAAAAGTGATCTAAGGTGACCAATACTTTTTATAGCTTGTTTGTATTTAGTTCAATAATGTGTTCACTATAGATGTCATGCAAATCAAATTGCATTTTTGAGGAAAATTCAGCTTTGTTATGGATGAATTACATAATTTATTCATCACTGTCAAATACTTGCTAGCTAGTTTCATTATCTAGAATGGATGGTCTGACCACTACCTTGATATGTTTCATATTTCCTTTAACAAGATCCTCAGCATGTGATAATTGTGAACCAAGGGCTACCATCTAGTCTACTTCTTTGTTTAATTTCCTTGGAACCACTTACAAATTAAGAGCATCAAAAATCTCCAGAAGATCCCAAACTCTATGTTTATAAGCTTTTAAAAGCTTATTCTTTGTGGCACACTTCCCTCTAACTTGGTGGATGACCAATTCAGTATCCCCAAATATTTTCAATGTTTTTATTTTCCTCTTCTAAGTAATTTAAAGACCATGCACCAATTCCTCATACTTTGTTATGTTGTTAGAACATGTAAATTACAATCTTTAAGAACAAGTTATAATTTCTTGTTCATTGGAGAAATTAGTACAACACCTACCCTAGCTCCATTTCTACTTCTAGAACCATCAAAGAACATCTTCCATAATCCAGAAGCACTATCCTTTTCTTTCTTGAGTGGTGCAGGTAAATTATATCCTTCTTCAAGAATGTAGTAGGTTCCAAGTCCAGTTTCCAAAGTTGTGTCATAAGGATCAAACTCATAACGTTTGGCTTGTTCATATAATATAAGATCAGGAATAAGAGGAGGAATAGGATCCTCTTTTTAAATTGAATCTTGTTCATGATCTTCTTATATTAGGAAATTTGATTGGAGAGGGGTAGGATTATAAGACTCAATATGATAGGAAAATATAGGCTCAACTTGTATAGTAAATATTGTACCATACCTAGTTCTTAAGAGCATATGAGTCCAATCTGAAGACAAGTAGCCACCTACTTTGGCCGTGAAATATCTTGATAAGAAAATGGAAAACATGGGAGGAAATTCAATTACTGATATATCATGAGTTATGGTTAAGCTTGGACAAGCATGAAGGGTTAACTCAAGATCTTTTATCACTCCTAGGACACCAATGATTGAACCATCAAGTTGCAAGACACCTTTAAGAAACAACATTGTCTTTAAGACTTGGTATATCAATGATCTTTTTAGGGATTATAGAGGTACTATCCCTAAATAAATTATGAAATTATGAACCAAATGTTTTCCCACAATTAATGACATATAAAAGGGTGGGGTATTTATGACTTTACTCACCCATTCTTCCTTTTCTTGGGACAAGTTGACAACAACATGATTCTTTTGAACAACCGGATCAGTTTGAGGAAGATTCTTAAGAGATTTATGTAAAAGATCTAGTTGTGATGGAATAACTAGAGCATCCCACATTATCACATTGACATTTGTCTTCTTCATCTGCTCAACAATGTTGAAAGGAAAGCCCATGGAATTGTGCAATTGTGGTACAAGGTTCTCCTTCCTTGATTTCTACAATGTTGGGATAGGAATATTTGGTTGAGAAGAAACTTATTCATCTAAAATAGGTCTGTGGGAACCTCATGTAGTTTTTTTTAACTTGCATCTACCCCAACTTCCCTTTCCTTGTTAACAATGTTGCCTTGATTAGAAGAAGATGAAGGTTGAGAATCCAACATTCTCTTCTTAAACCTTGTGTTATCGCAACATGATTCGATACCAGCTTAGAAATGACCACTTCTTGATTCATTGCACAAAATTCATTAGCCCTAAAGAAGACAAGATTAACATGTGGATTGACCTCTTAAAATCCTTTCCCATTAAAATTAGTGGCTTCTATAAATTGCTCTTACTGATTGGACGAATTTTTAATCATGAAGTCCTGAGCTTGGAATGCATTTACACAAAGCAACCGATTATGTGGCTTCTCAGCACAAGAAACACCATTCTATTTCTTGTATCATATTGTTTTGTACTAGAACCAATGTTGTAATTACACTAAAACTAGGTAGTGGTGAGTAGGAACAACTGTTTGAAGTGGAATAGTTGCATTTGGACCTTACCACCTATCATTTTGTTGATTTTTCCCATATCTTTGGTTAGAGTATTAGTTTCTGTAGGGTTGGTAACCTTGATTAAATCCTTGGTTAGAAGATTTCCCTTGATTAGAATAATTTCTATAAGGTTATGCTAGTTGTTTTTCCAAGGATATAATTTTGTTTGACAAATTTCTGACCAAGGCTTTCATTTCATCATCTTATTTTTATTTTTTGAGTAGAAGGGGATGTGGAGGGAGAAATTGTAGGATTCCAAACTTGATGTCATCTAGGGAAGGAAGGCACATGCATTGTAGGGGTTATTTTTCCAGCTTGTATTGAGAAATTCTTAGCTCTATTGGCTATTGGATACGAATTAGGTAACTGAACAACACCCATAGATTGTATCATAACAACAATAGAAGAATTTAATGCTCTTAAGAAATAAAGGAATTCACCTTGTGGATTTAGTCTCAAGAGTGCTAGAATTATGTCCTATGTCCTTTGTAATCTAAAATTGAAATCTTCCATGAGCTCATTAGGACCCCCTTAAAATTTGTTAGTTGTTCTAACAAGGAAATATTTTCTACCTTTTCCCCAAATTGATTTCAAAGTGTTGTCCCCAGACCATCCCAGTTACAAATGGATGTAGGTCTCAAGCTTCTATACCATTGAAGTGTTTTTACCTTAATTGAAAAATCTATCATCCTTACAACTACATCATTTTTTGTAACTAGATGAATGTAGCATACATTTACAACATCCTAAATGTGTTCAGTAGGGGTAACTTGATTTTCACTAGTAAAGTATGGAATATTTTTTAGTGTAGCTACTAGTATGTCATGTTGTGCATTAAGTGTAAGGGGATTTCACCCATGGTGAAAAAGATAAATTCCTTTGTGGTGTTTCCATGAATGCAACATGTTTTAAAAATTTGGATGATAGTAAGAAAGGCCTACTAGGAGGTAGAGTAGAAAGATTTCTATTTGGTTTTTATGGTGATCTTTGAACCGATCTCGCCCCTTCTTCTTCTCCTTGGTGATAGGTGTAAGTAAAGTAATCAAATGATCCTTCTTCTACTATTTTTGAGGTTTTCTGAATTATTCTCAAGAAATTAGGCACTTTGATTGATGAAACAAGTTGATATGGAGTTTTGAGTCACCAAACGTATTGTTATAAAGCATACAAAGGCTGAAATTTACCAAGATACACACAAAATATTGGTAAAATGGAAATATTAACTTCTAACTAGTCCCACTGGGCATGTTAAAGCTATTGGAGATCAAAACTACACCCTTCCCTGAGTCATAGAAAACAAAAGATTTTGAGGCAACATGGGACTATCTCCAAGTTATGGGACCCGCAAACTGAGACAGACCTCTAGAGAAGGCCAACTTCCTCTACTTATTCATACTACTAAACTACTCCTAGGAAGGGAAATGAAACTACCTAATACTAATATATGATTCCAAGGGACCAGGAGAGAGTGAGATGCATAAAATGAAATCCTAGACTAAGGGAAGGTGATAACACCAAGAACAAGGGGAAATACACTTTTAAATGAGAGAAAATGGAGGAAAATAAAGGTGGAGAGGGAAGAAATGAAAGCCACAAAGAAGCATTTAAACTCCCATTTTCATATAATGCACAATAGAAATAAACCTTACAATATGAAGAAACATACAAAACATACCTACAAGTAAATGAAGAGGCAAGAAAATGCAACAAATCACCAGCTAGGGAAGAATAATAGCCACAAAACAAGTATTTTATTGCTTTAAGATGATGCACAAATCATTACAATGGAGGAAGAAGGTATAAACACACTTTGTATAATCACAATCTAAGGCCTACAACTCAAGAACACTTATGAAACACTTTCCAATGATTCCCTTGCATTCTAAAAGTATCCAACCTTACAAATGAGCATCACTTTATAATTTATAGAAAAATGGGAGAGAGAAAGAGAGGGGAGAAAGAGGGAAATTTGAATTCAGGTGTTCACACATCAACAAGATGCATTAACTCTCTGAAAAAAATCATGTGACCTTTCCAAACCCATTCTCCCATGTCAATTTTCTTACATGAGAAGGAATGGGCCCCATACTTCATCAAATATGGTTGTTGAGCTACATGGTACTGCATCCTTTAATGTTGGAGATGTTTTCCAATTTTTCCCCACCTACTCTCACCTAACTCAATATTCTAAGTTTCCATGGCATAAAAGATGTCAAGATCTTTCCAACGATATAAAATTGATCAAATTTGGAAAATCTCAGAAAAATTTATGCCCATGTAGATCCATGTGGGTTGAGGAGGAAAACGGGTTCCAAATGCACAACTAAACTCCACTTTAATATAAAAAATTCTTTTTATAATTCATTATGGGTGGATCATATTATCGGGGAGCTAAGGGAACTAATGAACTGGGCCACTTATTCCTATATCCTCCTCCTCCCCCACACTACACTTCTTCCTTATTCTTCATGGCTTGGCTTTTAATACGGGAACAATTTCCCAAGTGGAACTTGTTCCGCTCGATCCCTATTATTTTGCAGCCCCAACTCCCGCATAACACTACTTCATGACATCACTTCTTTGATCAGCTCCCAATCTAGTGTTGGGAACCAATATTCCCTAGAACTCATTCTATTCTCACTACATTCCTCTACACCTCGTTCCCTACACATCTCACTTCCCAACACACTAAAAACTTAGCAAAATTTCTCTCCTTCACCTTGCGGGATGAAAAGGGATGCGGGAACAATGTCCTCTCTGAGAACCATTCCATGGTTCCATCTCTAATCTAAGATTCTACAATACTCTTGAACCTTTTCCAAACCTCTTCAATGTGGGATAAAATCCCTGCAGGAACCACTTACCCCATGGAACTTGTTTGGCCCATAACTCTACATAACACCAACTCTTTCCCCCAAAATTCTTTATATGTGTATCAAACGGGGTGTGGATAATTGGAGGCTCACAATAACTAATTCTGAGTTCCATTCCTTACCCACATTTCCACAATATATTGATTCCTTTATTTTCTACCTCCAAGACCCATGCAGAGAACCTTGGTTCTCGGGGAACATGTTCTTCATGCAATGCAAAAGTCCACATTACGTGCATAAGTCTGTGTTTGACATTTTTTCTCAAATTTTATAAGTTTATTTTATCTTTTAAGGCTTGGGGAGGAGGAGAGAAATGTTCTAAAATGAATGTAAGTCCCCCAAAAAACTTAAAGTGTCCCAAACATTAAAAAGACATGTTCCCACTAGTTTTTGATCAAGGTCCCATGCAATTTCCCAAGTCTAGATTCCTAAAGTTAGCCAATTTGTAAGGGTGTAAAATTACATAACACTTTACAAGAATATCAAGGGTAGTGAAAAACATCTAAGTGTAGACACCAAAATTGGGTCACATCCCTTTCGAATAACCAATTTAAACACATTCACCTAACCATGACCATTATACCCTACATTAACATTAATTTAATTATTTACAATTAAATTAATACCCATCCTCACCCCATTATTAATTTAATTACTTTAATTAAATGGATGGACACCTCACCTAGACACCTCACTATAGACCTATTCATAGCATGTTTCCATAAATGAATAAGACTTGGTTCAACCCTAAAAATCAAAGCCTATTATTCCTCTAACCACCTTCCTGCTCATAAAAATGTAACGTCCATTTTGATCCGTGAATATATGGGAAAACCTAGCCCAAATGATGGAAAGATCCATTATTTTTAGCAAACCTAGGGATTCCCACCTTAACCGATGCCTGTCATCCCAAAACCGAAGTCAGTCAACTAGGAACCATCGTTGGTTACCATTTATTCACTTTGGAAACCTTATTTATGGGTTGACACATTCTGAGATCGAAGGTAAGAGAAGAGAGCTGCATGCAAGCAGAACTAGAGTCTTTTCGTACCTATAAACACCTATAGCCGAGTAATAGGATAGATCCAGAGGTATTGCACTCATGGTAACATTTTGGGAAACAACACTGCGGTACCAAGCTCCATCCCACCAATCCATCATCACCATCACATAGCCATTGGACCTATAACACCAATAAGTACATTTATCATGTGTGTTATTTTAGCCTTATCTTGTTTTAAAGGTTTTTGCTACCCTTTTTGTTAATCCATAGTTGCATTACCTTTTCCCCATTATTCTTTTTTCGTAAAGCCAACCATTCCTCCACCCACACTATAAAACCACATAGACCCAACTTCTATATATTTCTAAGTGTTCCTAAGATCCCCACATACCTTGTTATGCTCTCTATCATCTCTTCCGACCTTAGTTCAAACCCCACTAAAACATATTATTGAATCTTACCAACCCACCTCTACCGACGCTAGTTACCCATAACCATCGTCATTTTTGCCTAACGTGATCAGTCATACCTTGACCAATGCTAGTCTCTGTTTGATAGCATTGTGTAAACCAACAACCACCTACCTACTAAAATAACCCAAAACCTTACCCAATCCTGCTAAGACATTGTCAGTGACGTGTAGACCACTTGAAAAACCTTCAACTCGACCCAAAGACCTTGAACAACATAGTTTTTAGTATTTATTTGGATTGATCTTTGATAGTGATTTGAGGTACCCAAATAAGAATACTAGCACTAGATTCATTTATGTACGTATTTAATTTAATTCCTAATTTGTTTTATAAAACAATGGGTTGATAGCATTTTAGGGAGTATCACACTTCTTGGATCTAGCACACTCTAGGCAAATGTCCATTGTGTAACGTCCCCATTTTAGTACATTAGAACAAGTAATTTTTTTTTTTGATAAATGCTTCCTAGTTCTAAATACATAATTTAGAACTCACAAATCAAAACAACCATTCTTATAACAGATAACCATATGCAGCTATAATGACTCGGAGTACCTCAAATCTATTCATTCCATGACTCGGTAATCTACCGATCTATTCATGAGTATCAAAGAGTTGGAGTTTTTATTTTAACACATCCCTCTTGCGGTTCTCTTCCCTAAACTGGGATTTAGAATGCTTTGTCCAAGGAACCTATCTAAATAATTGTTACCATTATTCATCAAAGATCTCGTCCCTCAGACTAGGTGACATAGGACAACGCAATCAGCAACTTTGGCCAAAGATTTGAAACATACTACTTATGTCTCGTATTCCTTGATGGCATACTCGTCAATCTGGAATACATCCTTCACCCCATTCCTATGTTATGTAGAATTTCTTACACTGACTTCTGTCAGCCTCCCTGTCCCAAGTTATTCACTCAGGAACGGATTAATAATATGACAACGTTATAAGGATGCTCTCGAGGACTAGGAATATGCTGACATACTGGGTCAACCCTAGTTAACCCTGTGTGTCAAGATACCCCGAGTCTCCAGGGCAGCCTCATATCATGACCACATTCCTAACCAGTCCGGAGTAAAAACTTGTTCGAGTTTAAGGTGTAAATCTTAATGATCAATGCAAAGGGTGTCGCCATAAGTCACCTGCATTGTTGTATCTTTGAGAAGATCCTAATCTTCTCGAAGGTACAACCCTGCAGTTGACTTGTGCCATCAACCTTCAAACAGCCTCGAAAAGATCTACTTAACTTTAAGGTGTTACTTACGTTGAGTTAAAGTTATACTTTAAGACGCTCCTTTTTGGGTAGTCTTTTCCCAACCCCTGGGTTCCTCGCCTTAGAATTGCCTTTCTTATTAAGACCCATTTCACAAAGAGAAGTTAATAAGATTTGGGGTTTCATTAAGGAGTTCTTTGTTACACAATGATCTAAATCAATGAAATTGGGTAAGTAGCCCTAAGTCTTCTCATAAGGTTGCTAACCATACCTTATTAGGTTTATATCAATTCTCAAAACTGAAATATATCTTACTTATTAGTATTAAGATATAGTGTTTCAAAATCAAATTAAACGTTGTCTTGACTTAGATCAAGACTAGGAAGTAATAATTTATTCAGCCCGTTCAGCTTCCTGTTGAGGTTTAATTTAACCTTAGCTTCTCGAAAGACAGTGATCTAAATTCCAATTTAGCTTTAGATAGAACATAACAGAACTACTAAACATTCACAAGTATTCAGTCACATAATCTTTGCAAAGCTTACATAGAGAATCCCAAATGTCTCCAAGGTATACAATAATAACAATGCTCTTAAAATCATTTGAACCGAAGAAGTTCAATCCATCAATATACGAATGCAAACACATAAGTAACGATTACCTCATTTCATTCATTTCTAAGCTAATCAAATACATTTTATGCATTCAACATATTTGATACAATACTCAACAGCAAAAGAACATCTTTCTTCAAGTAGTACATTTAGAGAATCAAGTTGGAATTTCATCATAAAACCAAATTAAACAATCTGAACATCATATCAATCTGCGTGTGCCTTTACCAATTACGAAACCATCTGCAAAAATTGTCAACACGGGTCAGTTCGGTGAACTGAGCATGATAAGCACTAATTCTTAAAACAATTGCAATCCACCAATTGTTCTCATTAAACAACCTGTTTATATGAAATCATTTCTTCAAATTCCAAACTTAAATCAGGCTATTCATCCTATATGTTAGAGACTAAGAACATATGAATACAACCTTTCTAAGACAACAATACTCCTACAAGAATGTTTCTAACAATTTCTCAAAGGCAGTTAAAACATTCAACAAGCTCACTGTCTTAATTCTTTTATCATCATAACACATTTCAATGGTATTGACAAGTATACCTATTTATACAGCAACACACATTTTATACCAGTCTCTCCATACAATACCACAGTTTATTCTTGTTATGCCCTTACCGTAGAGATCGCAAAAGGATGCAAGAAGAAAGCACACAAGGTTTCCTGACTAGGAGAGAGAGAATTTTCCTATTCAACTTATTATACATCAACATATAAATTACAGTCTAGAAGAAAGAAACAGAGTCAATTAGATTCCTAAATCAATAATGTTCTGGACTGTACCGACTCCTTTAGTATAATGCAAATACATTTACGCATGCGACTAAATAGTCGAGATTACAAGAAGAACTACAGTTCCATCTAAATCCAATTATAAAAATCACCTATAGCTATTAAGCAATACAAGAGCTCTCGCGACAAGCAATAGTAAGTAATCCAACCATAACAGACTCAACAATTCTTTTTCATATCATTCATCAACATGAATATACCCATCGCCATTGTTTAACAGAGCACAGCTAGGAGCTTTTTATCACAGTCAGCCACGAGACTAGATAACACTAAAACAAATGACGTTCCATATGCAAATACAACGATATTCACACTAAGTCTAAACACAAACATGCACAACTTCATTCAACTGAATCTAATCTCTATGAATGTATAGCAAGGACTTTACAGAAGTCGCCTCCATTACATAAGCTCATCCAAGTTTTAACCTAAGTAGAGCCATCCCGCAAACACATCAGGGCTTCAACAGGAGTCGAGTTCACATGGAAATACTGCAAGGGCTCCAACGGAGTCGTATCCAACAAGAACTCACAGCCCGGGTTAAGATTAAAGTCGAATTCATACGAAAACATTCAAGGACTCCAACTGAATCAATATCAACAGTCTTCACAACTAAACTTCTACAGAAGTCGATTACAAGATACATATTAAGGATTCCAATGAATCAATATCAATAAGTATTCACAACTAAGCTTATACAGAAGTCGAAACACTAGTTACATTTCAAGGACTCCAACTGAGTCAATACCAACCGTATTCACAACTAAGCAACAATATTCATAACTGAGCAACAATGTATTCACAACTAAGCAACAATATTCACAACTGAGCAATAGTATTCACAACTAAGCAACAATATTCACAATTGAGAGCAATGTATTCAACTAAGCAACAGTATTCATAACTAAGCTTAGACAGAAGTTGAAATACAAGATACATTTCAAAGACTCTCACTGAGTCGATACCATCAGTATTCTCAACTAAACAACAGCATTCAAAACTAAGCTTAAGCAGAAGATGAAAACATATGAAACATTAAAAGGACTCTCACTGAGTCATTTTCATATATAATCCCTGAAAACTTTCAACGAAACTAACCCAAAATTGCTAACACAGTAAGGATTTCTACAATAGTCACATTCAAGTAGTATAATCACAGCAAGCATTCCAACCAGAAGGAACTTAAAGTATTCTAGCAAGATTCAACAGGATTCAACAACAATAAAAGCACAGCCGGTCTCAAATCGAAATGAAACCAAAAGGAAGAATAAATACAGTAAACATTCCAACAAAGTCTTCAAAAATCCGAGATTCCTAATTCCACAGGAAAAGAAGAACCAATACATTGCTTCAAACCAACTGAACTGAAATCACCTGAACAGAGTTGTTTTAATGAAAGCATTTGGAGTAAAGAAAGATTTTTAAAAGTCAGGGCCTATCATGCCTGGTAATGTCACTTAAAAATCTGAAGAAGACCTCTGAATGTGCTCGCGCCTTCTCCTCTTCTTCCACGATAGATTCAGCAACAATAATTTGTTACCCTCATGCCTTATAAACTTTCCCCGACAGAGAAAAGAGCTAGATATTCTCATAGTTGCCATGCAACACAAAGTAGACTGGTTCGAAGAACCAGTGATCAAACAGAGAGAAAACCGGAGCGTATGGAAAACCAAACAACCAACTAGTTTTCCATTTGCATGCCTTCTGAGAAATCCGTGCTCGGGAACCAAGTTCATCAATGACATTAACTCCAAGATTCCCGCCCAATCTCCATTATCACCGATTGTGAAAGTTGGCGATGACAAATGCAAACAAACGACCATTCCCAGTTTGGTGACTCTGCTACGTCGGTCTCAATAGATATTTACAACCTCTGCCAAATCCCAAGTCCTTCATCCTTATCCACCTCATAAATGCCATAGAAACTACCGCCCATGGCTCACACCCCTTCATAGGTCCCCCTTCATCCATGATCATTAGTTAGGTTAGAAACATAGGTTAGATCATAAGGTAATACTTTAGTCTTACTTCCATAGTGCTAGGTAGCTAACCTTAGGAGCATTAAACCTATAGTTTAGGGCTAGGTTAGATTAGCACTAATCCAACCCATAGGTTATAGTTTAGGTTAAGGTTATTAACCTTAATGAATCCATTCTAGGTCTCACAAGTAGGACCGAACAGTATAAGAACCAACGGGTATAACATTCCCGAAATGGATTCTATCCGGCATTGATAAAAAGCTTGCAGTATACACCAGAATTTATTACCTGGCTTAAGGTCTAGGCCTTCCTGATATTACGATATCGGGAACCAATTCATTTAACACGATCAACCTGAGTTAGACTTTGGAATTGCTTATTCAACACATTCAGACCTTGCAACTTTCGTAAGGTCTATAATTTTTGTTCATCCAGAATAAACTTAAAACATCTCTTGGATCAATGCAACTGATCCAAGGCTGAGTCATAAAGATGGATAAATCCACAATTCCTCCCGAAATCGATTGAACTCAGGTGCTAAAAATGAAAGAAATAAAAGAGTCTAAGCATATCTCGACTCGAAAAAGATCTTCAAGAGAAAATAAGATACAATCCATATCAAGCATGAATTCACAATCAAAGGAACACATCCTTATACAGAAGAAATCATATATCAACATTCGAATGCTCAGGAGGAAGTAACAATAGGTCAGAGTGTTACATGCTTCCCTCCTAAAAGATTCATCATCCCGATGATTACATATTTGATTTACCTTCAGGTCAACCAATTTATTAGTTCACAATACAATAAGACTATTTCCAACTTGAATAGTTCTAGAAATCAATGTCACGATACATTTTATTCAGACTGAATAATGTTTGCCTCAATCTGGCTTTCATATAGACATGAAAAAGATAAGTTCATAAAAAAATGTTTTGTCAACAGATTTCATTCTGTTGAAAAAGAAAAGGAAAAGTAATTTTCATCTCTTCCATATTTTCCCAAGTTGCACTTTCTTCATTAAACTGGTCCCACTGGACCTTACATTGTTGTATTTCACGATTTCTCAAATGCAATTGGTGAGTTTCCAGCACTCGTGTGGGTTTAACCATGATTATTCCTGGGTCTTGGACCTACAAGGAATTCCAATTTAAGACATGTGACAAATCTGAAACGTATTTCTTAAGTAAAGAAATATGGAAAACATCATGCATGCGAGACAAAGCAGGTGGTAATGCTAATCAATAAGCTACAGGATTGATTATTTTGACAATTCCCCCACGTAACGAGGTGACAACTTGGCAGCCTTGCCAAAATTTATAGAACTCTTTCTGGGTTTAACACGAAGAAAAACCTTCTCACCAAGCTTAAAACTTCGATCAACCCGCTTAAGGTCAGCATAGCTCTTCTGCCTATCTGTTGCTTCCTTTAATCGTTCTTGAATCAACTTAACATGCTGTTCCATTTCAGTGAGGATATTTGGTCCAATTACCACTCTATCCTCAATACTATCCCAACTAACAGGGGTTCTGCACTTCCTTCCATAAAGTGCTTCAAAAGGTGCCATTTTAAGAGATGAGTGATAAGTGTTGTTGTATGCGAATTCAACTAGTGGAAGATACTCTTCCCATTTATACTGTTGATCCATGCAATACATTCACAACATATCTTCCAACACTTGATTTACTCTCTCTGTTTGTCCATCCGTTTCCGGATGATATGTAGAACTGAAGTTTAGTTTCATTCCAAGAGTTGTATTAAGCATTTTCCAAAATCTTGATGTCATTCTAGGATCCCTGTCAGATATAATCAATTCCGGTACACCATGTAACCTGAAAATTTCATGCACGAATCTTTTGGCCAACACTGGTGAATCATCCTTTAGATTTCCAGCGATGAAATGAGCTACCTTAGTTAGTTTATCTACAACTACCAAGATAACATCATGTTTATTCCTAGACATAGGTAACCCTTGTACAAAGTCCATGCTTATTACTTGCCATTTGTACTGTGGTATGCTATGGGGATATAATAGTCCAGCAGGGTGCATGTGTTCTGCCTTAACCCACTGACATTCCAGACAATGAGTCACAAAATCAATAACATCCTTTTTCATACCTTTCCAAAAGTATTGTTGTTTTAGATCAGCGAGCATTTTTGTGATACCTGGGTGTCCAGAGAAGGGCGAATTATGAAATTCAACTAACAACTTCTTTCTCAAATCGTTCAGCATAGGTACATATACCCTATTTTCATAACATAAGATTCCTTCATTATCAAAATGAAAACCTTTATACCTTTCATCATTAGGTTCTCATAAGTGCGCTACTTGCTTTTACTTGCTGAAAGTATATATCAGATTCTGAGGCACTTTTTACCTCATCCTTAAACTGAGTTCTTAATGTTATAAGAGCAAAAATGTGCTTCCTACGACTTAGAGCATCTGCTACCCTATTCTCTTTCCCTTTGATGTAGCTAATATCAAAATCATATTGAGATAAAAACTCTAACCACCTTCTCTTTCTGGCGTTTAGATTAGGCTGAGTGAAAATATATTTCAATCCTAAGTGATCGAGTTTTCAACTCAAAAGGTTTCCCAAGTAAATAGTGTCTCCCGGACTTGAAGCGCATGAACAATGGCAGCAAGCTCCAAATCATGAGGAGCATAATTCAGCTCATGTAACTTAAGTTTTCTACTTTCATATCTATGACTTGATCATTTTGTAACAAAACACCTCCAAGGCCTTCCCCAAAAGCATCACATTCAACAAAAGCTCCCATTAAGGTCAGTACAGCTAAAATAGGTGTGGAAGTCAACTGACTTTTCGGACTTTTGAAAGCAGTTTCGCACTTATCATTCCAAATAAATTTCTTATCCTTCTTCTACAATGAAGTTATCGGTGCAACCACTTTAGAAAAATCCTTAACAAATTTTCTATAATAACCAGCAAGACCCATGAAGCTTCTTACTTCGTGCACATTCTTTGGTGAAGGATTATTGCCACTATTTTTGAAGGATCCACAACAATTCCTTCTTTACTAATGACATGACCCAAATAGTGAACTTCTGTATCAAAGAAAGAACATTTGGATAACTTACCATACAACTTTCTTTTTCTCAAAATTCCCAAAACTATCTTCAAATGCTCATTGTGCTCTTCAACACTTTTAGAATAAATGAGAATATTGTCCAAGAATACAAGTACAAACTTGTCCAAATATTCTTGAAAGATATTATTCATTAAGTTCATAAAAGTTGTGGGTGCATTAGTTAATCCAAAGGGTAGAACCGTGAATTCATAATGTCCGTACCTTGTTCGGAAAGTTGTTTTATGAATATCTTCTTCTTTAATCCTTAATTGATGATAACCAGATCAAAGATCTATCTTAGAATAAACCGCTGCCCCACGCATCTGGTCAAATAGATCGTCGATCCTTGGAAGTGGGTATCTGTTCTTGATTGTTGCTTTGTTCAACATCCGATAATCAATACACAGCCTAAGTGTTCCATCCTTCTTTTTCACAAATATTACTGGCGCTCCCCAAGGTGAAACACTTGGTCTAATCAAACCTTTAGACAAAAGTTCTTACAATTGTGCCTTAAGCTCGACTAACTCTATAGTAGTCATCCGATAAGGTGCTTTGGAAATAGGTTCCGTTCCTGGTTTGATTTCGATGGTGAAGTCAAATTCCCTCTTGGGTGGTAAACCTGGTAATTCCTCTAGAAAAACGTCTTTGAAACTTTGCAACAGAGGAAATCGTTTCATGGAATCACCATCTTCTTCTGAAAATTCAGATATCTTTACTGCATAAAGGGTACATCCTTTGTTTTTAGCCTTTTTAAGCTACATAGCTGATAGTTTTCTAACTGAAATTTCCCGTTTCACACCTTGAATCTCTGTTGCTTTCAGCCGATCATCTAAACATTTTATATTCTTTTCATAGCAGTCTACTTTTGCTTTATGGTCAGCTAACCAATTGACACCGATGACAATGTCATATGATCCCAAAGGTGTAACATAGAGGTCAACTTCAGTGGAAAAGTTAGGTAAGTCAAGGACTGCCCCAAAAAGACACATACTCACTTTGTATGAACAGAATTATTACCATCTTTATGCCCAAGATTTATCCATTTTTCCAGCCTTTCTTTTAAGTTTAGAAGCAAGTTTACTAGAAATAAAACATTCAGTAGCTCCTGTATCAAAAAGAATAGTGATAGGTATGCCAAATAACTTACTTGGAATTTCTATAGGTGTCACTTGCTTTGTAGCTTGCTTGTCTACTACTGCAGCATGTATCTTATGCTGCTGATTACGATCATCCTTCTTCAAAGGGCACTGATTTACGTAGTGGTCTTTGCCACAATTGTAGAAACCTCCTACAGGTCCCTTTTTAGGCTCAAAATTGCCTCTAGCCTTGTAATTATCACGTTGTCCTCCATAGGGCTTCTGCCCATTGTTATAATTTTTGGCAAAACTATCCCTTACATTTCCAGCAGGCTTATTTGCTACTGTTTTCTTACTATTATCCCCTGGAAACTTACTTCTGTTTCCAAACTTTTTCCATGGCCCCTTTTTGGGTGCAAGTGAAGTTGAAGAAGGGTTTGCAATCTTCTTCCGCACTTCCTCTTTATGAGTAGAAATAAACTTTAATTTATGTTCTTGTCTTATGGCCTTTTCAACAACTCCTTCCATAGTGGTTGGACTGTGAACATCGACCTCTCCCCCTATCATGGGATTCAGTCCCATGATGAATTTCCATATTCTGAACTTCTCGTCAGTTTGATACTGCGGTACATACTTGAGGAGTTTTGTAAACCGCTCCCAGTATTCAGTTACCATTAGCTTCCCTTGAGCTAAGTTCTGGAATTCTGTCATTTTCTAATCATAGAAAAGTTATGGCAGCCAACGTTGCCTAAAATAGCCCTTAAATTGATCCCAAGTAATATTGGTCTCATCAATATTTAGCTCAGCTTTACGGCTATCCCACCATGAAGATGCTTCGTGGGAAAGCTGATAGGCTCCCCAAATAGCTTTGGTTTCCTCTGAGAAGTTTCTTATTGCAAAGTACTTCTCCATTTCACTGAGCCAGTTCTCAGCTCCATCTCCTAATGTGGTGCCATCATATTTAGGTGGGCTTATCCTTTTTATATCATTAGTGAGTTCTGCTGCCAACCTGGCCTTTTTGTTTTCTAGTTGGACAGGTGCATTTCCAGCATTATTATCAACACCCATATCGGGGTTGTCCTTAGGAGGTTGCTGATTGTTATTACCAGCTTCATCATCCTCCTCATTTCCCATTACTTGCTGTTCAAGTACAGCCAAATGATCTCTTGTGTCCAATAGGGCAGCAAGGATCTCATCAAGCTTTTGGGTTGTTGCCGCCCCTCCTTTAGGTGGAGCATTATTCACAACGTTCCCCCTTGTTCTAACCATTTTCTGTTACAAGAAAATTTAGGTTTTTATCAGATTATGGACACAATAGGTCTAAGAGCTGCAACCTTCAGCTCTGATACCAAGATGTAACGTCCCCATTTTAGTACATTAGAACAAGTAAATTTTTTTTTTTGATAAATGCTTCCTAGTTCTAAATACATAATTTAGAACTCACAAATCAAAACAACCATTCTTATAACAGATAACCATATGCAGCTATAATGACTCGGAGTACCTCCGATCTATTCATTCCATGACTCGGTAATCTACCGATCTATTCATGAGTATCAAAGAGTTGGCATTTTTATTTTAACACATCACTCTTGCGGTTCTCTTCCCTAATCTGGGATTTAGAATGCTCTGTCCAAGGAACCTATCTGAATAATTGTTACCATTATTCATCGGCATCTCATCCCTTAGACTAGGTGACATAGGACAACGCAATCAACAGCTTGCGATACTTTGGCCAAAGATTTGAAACATACTACTTATGTCTCGTATTCCTTGATGGCATACTCGTCAATCTGGAATACGTCCTTCATTCCTATGTTATCAAAATTCTTACCGAGGTGAATTTTCCCTCCAACATCATCAAATTACTTAGGACAAATAAATTGATTCAAGACCAAAAATCATGTTTATCCCCTGGATTTTCTAACTCTCTGTCCGAGGTTGATAAGTTTCGATATCCGAAAGGTGAAAACCGATGCTGCATAACAAGCTTGGTGGGAAAGATCATGAAAAATGGCTAAGTCCTAGTCCTCACGCGTCGGAATGAGGGACATGCAGGATCAGCCCGATCGGCCAAAAGGCCGCGAACGTCTGAGGAAAGAACATCTACAGTATAGGGACCTATTTTTATGTGACCTTCAAAGCCGGTTCGAAGGAAAGCGAAAATCACTCTTCACTTAACTCTAGGACATTTGGGACAAATTGCTTTGCTAATGCCAACACTTTATCCGGATCGGCAGAAAGGAGGGCTTTCCACTAAGCGGTCGGGACATGTTGGACCGTATGGACCAGGTGAACCATAAGAATTTTTCCCAAAGAAAACACGGACTTTGGAACAAATCTTAGCATTGGCGGCTTCACCCATTTGTTGAAAGGATGCATTGAGGGCATGATCAAAGCATCTCTCATTCACATGTCCAAGGAATGGAATGTCCAAAAGTCGAAGGGGGAGTTTTAAGGGTCATTGCCTCATAAGAGGACTTGTGTCTTATAGAGTATAGAATCAGAGCTCGAGGAGGAGTTAGAATTTGGCAGAGTTATCCCAAAGAGCTTGAAGGAAAGAAGATTTGTGGAGGAGGATGAGGCTTATTTTCCCAAGTGGCGGGGCGCTTGGAAAAGTAAAAATGTTCCAAAAAGTCACAAAAGGAAAATTTTTATTCAAAAACCCATGGACGAGTTAGAGGAGAGAATTACATATCCAATCAGCGCTTGTACTTTTGAACCACTTCCATAGGGTAATAGGTAGGTTTGATCTTGAAAACACATTTGTCACTGTTTGAGCGCCCTTCTTGGATCTCCATAACTTTTGATCCCTCAGATTTGCACAAGTTCTTTATATCAATGGAAAGCTTATCCAAATTCTCTAAGTATTCCGGTTAATCTCAAATTTTGGTGTATTTAGAGGAGCTCTGCACTGTCGTGTTAATGGCCTGTGACATTTTAGCGATCAAATTAATGCGAATGGGTCGCATTCTCCTCCCAATCGGTCAAAGATGGCAAGGTATGGGTTTAGAAGGTTCCATGCTGTTTTAATCATCTTCGATTCAATGAGGAATGGGCTTGCATGTTTTCTTATGTTTCTCTCTCTGGCTCGACCCATTGCCTCTTCTAAACGAGTTGGCTTTGGCTCATTTTAAAAATAATAATTACAAGTTGTTCATCTTTTCTGTGGGAATGAACCTCCCTTATTTTTTGCTTCTCTTTTGAAAATGGAGTTCGAACCTCCTCCCTTGCTCTGTAATGGCGTTTTTCCTTTTCTACTAGAAATTGGAGGCCTTAGGGCAAACGAGCAAAAAACGTGTTTTGGTGATGCATCTTCATCCATCCTTGCTTCCTTTGCTTGTTTTCTTCTTACCAAAAAAAGCATGGAGGGGTCAGGGATTTGTGCATGTTATGATGTTCATTATAAAAAGCTAAGTTGTGTTCCAACGGAAGTTTAAGGGCATTTTCATGAAATTGCAGCCTTTAGGGCCATCGATGCATTTATCGTGGGTCATCCCCATGTTTCAAATCTAATTGTCCGAACTTTTGATAGATAAAGACATTCTCCTTCTAGAGTATCACCATTTTAGGAGTGTAAGATTTTGATTTTTCCCTTTTCTCTCTCTCTAGGCATGTCTCCTTGGCATGGTTCAAGATTAGGTTTAGATTAAGCTTGCCACTCTTAGTAGTTCTGGAATAGCTCTGTGGCGGAGTAGTTTAGGAGTAGGAACCTATTCTCTGAGATTCCTCTCTTGGTTCAAGTCCCTTGGAAGAGCTTTCCATGTTGTGCAAGTCACTGTCAGATGCTAGAGTGATCAACTTAAAATCTATCTTCATCCGGGGTAACTCTTGTGATCTGCAACAAATACATCCTTCACCCCATTCCTATGTTATGTAGAATGTCTTATTTTGTATTCAAGGGTATAGTCCTTTCAAAAAGTTATTCACTCAAACGGATTAATAATATGAAAACGTTATAAGGATGCTCTCACGAGGACTAGGGATATGTTGACATACTGGGTCAACCCTAGTTAACCCATGTGTCAAGATACCCCGAGTCTCCAGGGCAGCCTCATATCATGACCACATTCCTAACCAGTCCCGGAGTAAAAACTTGTTTGAGTTTAAGGTGTAAATCTTAACGATCAATGCAAAGGGTGTACCATAAGTCACCTGCATTGTTGTATCTTCGAGAAGATCCTAATCTTCTCGAAGGTACAACCTATGCAGTTGACTTGTGCCATCAACCTTCAAATCCACCTCGAAAAGATCTACTTAACTTTAAGGTGTTACTTACGTTGAGTTAAAGTTATACTTTAAGACGCTCCTTTTTGGGTAGTCTTTTCCCAACCCCTGGGTTCCTCACCTTAGAATTGCCTTTCTTATTAAGACCCATTTCACAAAGAGAAGTTAATAAGATTTGAGGTTTCATTAAGGAGTTCTTTGATACACAATGATCTAAATCAATGAAATTGGGCAGTAGCCCTAAGTCTTCTCATAAGGTTGCTAACCATACCCTTATTAGGTTTATATCAGTTCTCAAAACTGAAATATATCTTACTTATTAGTATTAAGATATAGTGATTTAAAATCAAATTAAACGTTGTCTTGACTTAGATCAAGACTAGGAAGTAATAATTTATTCAGCCCATTTAGCTTCCTGTTGAGGTTTATTTTAACCTTAGCTTCTCGAAAGACAGTGATCTAAATTCCAATTTAGCTTTAGATAGAACATAACAGAACTACTAAACATTCACAAGTATTCAGTCACATAATCTTTGCAAAGCTTACATAGAGAATCCCAAATGTCTCCAAGGTATACAATAATAACAATGCTCTTAAAATCATTTGAACCGAAGAAGTTCAATCCATCAAGATACGAATGCAAACACATAAGTAACAAATACCTCATTTCATTCATTTCTAAGCTAATCAAATACATTTTATGCATTCAGCATATTTGATACAATACTCAACAACAAAAGAACATCTTTCTTCAAGTAGTACATTTAGAGAATTAAGTTGGAATTTCATCATAAAACCAAATTAAACAATCTGAACATCATATCAGATCTGCGTGCCTTTACCACTTATAGCAACCATCTGCAAAAATTGTCAACATGGGTCAGTTCGGTGAACTGAGCATGATAAGCACTAATTCTTAAAACAATTGCAATCCACCAATTGTTCTCATTAAACAACCTGTTTATATGAAATCATTTCTTCAAATTCCAAACTTAAATCAGGCTATTCATCCTATATGTTAGAGACTAAGAACATATGAATACAACCTTTCTAAGATAGCAATATTCCTACAAGAATGTTTCTAACAATTTCTCAAAGGTAGTTAAAACATTCAACAAGCTCAACTGTCTTAATTCTTTTATAATCATAACACATTTCAATGGTATTGACAAGTATACCTATTTATATAAAGAACACACATTTTATACCAGTCTCTCCATACAATACCACAGTCTATCCTTGTTTTTCCCTTACCGTAGATATCTCATGAGGGTTCAAGAAGAAAGCACACAAAGTTTCCTGACTAGGAGAGAGAGAATTTTCCTATTCAACTTATTATACATCAACATATAAATTACAGTCTAGAAGAAAGAAATAGAGTCAATTAGATTCCTAAATCAATAATGTTCTGGACTGTACCAACTCCTTTAGAATAATGCAAATACATTTACGCATGCGACTAAATAGTCGAGATTACAAGAAGAACTACAGTTCCATCTAAATCCAATTATAAAAATCACCTGTAGCTATTAAGCAATACAAGAGCTCTCGCGACAAGCAATAGTAAGTAATCCAACCATAACAGACTCAACAATTCTTTTTCATATCATTCATCAACATGAATATACCCATCGCCATTGTTTAACAGAGCACAACTAGGAGCTTTTTATCACAGTCAACCACGAGACTAGATAACACTAAAACAAATGATGTTCCATATGCAAATACAACGATATTCACACTAAGTCTAAACACAAACATGCACAGCTTCATTCAACTGAATCTAATCTCTATGAATGTACAACAAGGACTTTACAGAAGTCACCTCCATTACATAAGCTCATCCAAGTTTTAACCTAAGTAGAGCCATCCCACAAACACATCAGGGCTTCAACAGGAGTCGAGTTCACATGGAAATACTGCAAGGGCTCCAATGGAGTCAGTATCCAATAAGAACTCATAGCCCGGGTTAAGATTAAAGTCAAATTCATACAAAAACATTCAAGGACTCCAACTGAATCAATATCAACAGTCTTCACAACTAAACTTCTACAGAAGTCGATTACAAGATACATATTAAGGATTCCAACAGAATCAATATCAATAAGTATTCACAACTAAGCTTATACAGAAGTCGAAACACTAGTTACATTTCAAGGACTCCAACTGTGTCAATACCAACCGTATTCACAACTAAGCAACAATATTCATAATCGAGAAGAATATTCACACTAAGCGTGATTATTCACAATCAATGAGCAATAGTATTTTAACTTGCAACAATATTCATTACGCAACATAAGATTCAATTCAAGAAAGCAACAAGTATTCATAACTAAAACTTAGAAGTTGAAATACATAATATACATTTCAAAGACTCTCAATAGAGTCGATACCATCAGTATTCTCAACTAAACAACGTCATTCAAAACTAAGCTTAAGCAGAAGATGAAAACATACGAAACATTAAAAGGACTCTCACTGAGTCATTTTCGTATATAATCCCTGAAAACTTTCAACGGAGACTAACCCAAAATTGCAAACACAGTAAGGATTTCTACAATAGTCACAATTCAAGTACAATAATCACAAAGAATCATTCCAAACGAAGGAACTTAAGTATTCTAGAAAGATTCAACAGGATTCAACAACAATAAAAGCACAACTGGTCTCAAATCGAAATGAAACCAAAAGGAAGAATAAATATAGTAAACATTCCAACAAAGTCTTCGAAAAATCTGAGATTCCTAATTCCACAGGAAAAGAAGAACAAAACATTGCTTCAAACCAACTGAACTGAAATCACCTGAACAAAGTTGTTTTAATGAAAGCATTTGAAGTAAAGCAAGATTTTTAAAAGTCAGGGCCTATCATGCCTGGTAATGTCACTTAAAAATCCGAAGAAGACCTCTGAATGTGCTCGAGCCTTCTCCTCTTCTTCCACGATAGATTCAGCAACAATAATTTGTTACCCTCATGCCTTATAAACTTTCCCCGACAGAGAAAAGAGCTAGATATTCTCATAGTTGCCATGCAACACAAAGTAGACTAGTTCGAAGAACCAGTGATCAAACAGAGAGAAAACCGGAGCGTATGGAAAACCAAACAACCAACTAGTTTTCCATTTGCATGCCTTCCGAGCAATCCGTGCTCGGGAACCGAAGTTCATCAATGACATTAACTCCAAGATTCCCGCCCAATCTCCATTGCCACCGACCGCCAAAGTTGGCGATTGACAAATGCAAACAAAAGACCATTCCCAGATTTGGTGACTCTGCCACGTCGGTCTCAATAGATATTTACAACCTCCACCAAATCCCAAGTCCTTCATCCTTATCCACCTCATAAATTCCATAGAAACTACCGCCCATGGCTCGCACCCCTTCATAGGTCCCCCTTCATCCATGATCATTAGTTAGGTTAGAAACATAGGTTAGATCATAAGGTAATACTTTAGTCTTACTTCCATAGTGCTTAGGTAGCTAACCTTAGGAGCATTAAACCTATAGTTTAGGGCTAGGTTAGATTAGCAATAATTCAACCCATAGGTTATAGTTTAGGTTAAGGTTATTAACCTTAACGAATCCATTCTAGGTCCCACAAGTAGGTTCGATCAGTATTAGAACCAACAGGTATAACATTCCCGAAATGGATTCTATCCGGCATTGATAATAAGCTTGCAGTATACACCAAAATTTATTACCTGGCTTAAGGTCTAGGCCTTCCTGATATTACGATATCGGGAACCAATTCATTTAACACGATCAACCTGAGTTAGACTCTGGAAAATCTTATTCAACACATCATGAGACCTTCGCAACTTTCGTAAGGTCTATAATTTTTGTTCATCCGAGAATAAACTTAAAACATCTCTTGGATCATTCCAATGATCCAAGGCTGAGTCATAAAGATGGATAAATCCACAATTCATCCCGAAATCAGATTGAACTCAGGTGCTAAAAATGAAAGAAATAAAAGAGTCCAAGCATATCCTGACTCAGTCAAAGATCTTCAAGAGCAAAGAAGATACAATCCATATCAAGCATGACTTCACAATCAAAGGAACACATCCTTATACAGAAGAAATCATATATCAACACTTGAATGCTCAGGAGGAAGTAACAATAGTTCAGAGTGTTACACATTATTATACATTGTTTAACTCTTCTTTGGTGGTCTTGTTTTCTATTTCTAGTTCCTCTCATCCAAAAGGAAGCTCTCACAGTCAACATCAGATCAAGAATTCTAAATGCTTGCATCAACCTACAAACTAACACATAGGTATTCCTCCTCATCCCATAACACTATCTATTTTGTCACATTCAGAAAATGTAAAGAAAATGGTGAAACATTTTGGCACGCCTAGTGGGACCCATCTAGGGTTCCTTGCATTTTATTCATTCCTAGGTAAAATTATGTGTTTTTTTCCCTTCAAAAAGATTACACATTAATTTTTCTTCTCTGGAATCATTCTTCCTCTCTTTATTGTCTAAAAAAAATTGTGTTTTTGGTGCTTTAAAAGGAACGCATTCTTTTTTTCTACATTGTATTAGTGAAAGAGCATTTTCTTACCAATTCACCATTTTCTTCATCGAATGTAAATTTGGGATCAAAAAGTAGTTGAATTTCATCCTTGTATGTTTAATTTATCTCACATTAAAATGAGGGCAACCTATATCTTTGGAAGTCATGCCCAATCGATGGTTGACCTGATGAAGCTGTAGAAAGCACTCTGTTTATTCTTCTACCAAACCACACAAAATCTGAATATACGCATTTTCTTAAATGAAATCTTACCTAGGAACACCCGTCCAAAGATCACATGATCCAAGGATTGGTAGGTACTCCCACTCATTATCTTTGTCCAGTTCCCCATCGAGAGAGCACCCCCCTGCCATAACATAACTTGAAATCTCACCTTTTACATATCCTTCTTCATAGAATGCCTTCCCAACCAAAAATATATTCTAAATTCACATGGTCATTTCTAAATAGCATAAGCTAAAAAACATAAGAAAATCACTCTTAGGATCATGTGTTTCTTAGTTTTTCTACATGACTTGTGTTTTGAGGTGTAAGACTATGAATCTACATTATTCTTCTTCTTTACACACTCCACCATCGTAGTTGGAGTATTTTGACTTTTTCTGAGTGTGCCAGAACCCCATATTTCATTCTAAGATTCCTAATTTTGAATCTTCACTTGATTTAAATTCAAAAAATCTAGTTTCTTCACAAATCTCTCATTTCATTAGTGGTGGTGTCGGTCCAAGGTGACTATCGTCCGGTTCACATCGACCATCGTCGGTTAAACCTAACGAGGTCGGCTTAAGATTTCTATCTATTTATTCTAGAATAACCTTCATCACTCCTTTTGTTCATTTTTGGCCCTCAAGGCACCATCCTATTCCCCCTTGTTGATATTTCTGTCATACATAGTTTCCCCATTTACATATTCATCAGTCTTGTTTCACTTCTTGAAACTGGTGTTTTTCTACGGACTGACCAGATCGGTTCCCCATTAACCTTCACCGGTCATACTGACCATTGTCGGTGTCTGTGTTTGGTTTTCAAAATCCAAACTTTGACCGAATTCACCCTCCCAGCCTCATTTTTTCTTTGTTCCTGTTGTTTTACGTGTCATTTACAAAATACAGTCTTTTAGGTCAACACTTACTCACATGGTGTTGACTCGTAGCCAAACTAACACTCTTATATTCCACACCATTTGTCAACCACTCCCACCTAGTCCTTCACCACCTTGTCCTATCACCCATGGATCCAACCCTACCTACCACCATTGCTATAGGTGATGAGGAGTTCACATGACTCCTCAATCAAAATCCCGTAGCCTTACAATTCTACCTTTCCCACTCTTCCACTCAGGATTCCTTAGGTCAATTGATATATGGAATGCATGTATCCATCTCTCCTGCCTTTATCCCCACTTCTGAATGGCCCCTACTAGTCTAGTGTTACCTTCACCTACTTTTCCCCTAGTGGTTTTGCAGCGAGGTTCCACATCTGTATAACCACTTTGCATCTGTGTGACATCAGTCACATTTGTAGTATCTCATTATTCCTTCATTGACTAATTATCTCACGGATACCAATTATCTCATAGATACCAATTACAACACAACCGCCTATGGTGTCAGGTAACCCCTACCCCATTCTATAATCTTGTCCTCTCCATCCCACAATCTCTACCCCTAATCAATACTAGAGTCACTACAACTGCCCCACCTGCATATACAAATTATCAACAACCCCTTATCTCATCCATCATTCATCCACGGATATATTCCCTCTATGTCGGTCCCCTATTCTTAACCTTCCTATTTGGCATCATCATACACTGGAATGCTATCCACATCACATGTTGAGCACCATCCCTCTTACGCCATAAGAGGTGCCCTTCTATCATAACCCACCGATGAACTCATCAAATTAATGATGGAAAGGATGCAAACACTAGAAGCATTGGTTTCTAGCTCACACAATTCTCTCGCCTATGATGAAATTTTTAACGAGACCATTAATCCGTCTATTCCCATTTTCCCATATCCTGTACATTAGGAAATGCGAAATTCAACCACTTCAATAGTAAAGAAGACTCGTAGAAAAATTTACAAGTATTTCAAACATGGGTGTTACCTGATCGCCCATGATGAGGCTTTACTCATACAAACCTTATTAATGTCTCGACAGGGACCTACATTAGGCGATATAGTGGGCTACCCAAGGTATTCTATCTACTCATTTAATCAAGTAGCCCAAGCCTTCTTAGACCACTTCTTAATCAACATTGTTAATAAATTCACCATGATTGATCTTTACTCCACACGATAGTATGAGGATGAGTGTATCACTAACTTTGTCACTCATTGAAGCAACCTAATTAACCAGCTCACATTTCAGTTACATCAAACTAAGCTCATAGAGTTGTTCACTCGGGCTTGCACTAGACACATCTCACCAACGCTGCAAGTGCATACCTTCCACACCTTTGACGAGGTGTCAACCATGGCATAAAAACTAGAGATTCGTGATGTCGAAGAGAAGAAAATTCAGCTACGTAAAAAGAACATCGTGTTCAAATCAAATGATGCTTCTTCATCTTTGAAACCTCGTAACAACTATTCAAAACCCAAAGGATCTGCGCCAATGTTGTGGTTCTAAAGGCTAGACATTCTTACCCATCGGACCAAGCCAAACCTTCTACTAATCTCTCACCCATCCAATTCTTCTTGTTTAGAAAAGAACAATGAAAGTACACACCAATAGGAGAACCGTATTCTTCTATTTTGGAAAAGCTTATTAAGGCTGGTGCTATTAGCCTTCCACCTATAAAACCACACACTTGTTTTGACCTTGATCTCCCCATGCCCACATGGTGTAAAGAACATGAATTTTGTAAATATCATCGTGTCAAAGGTTATAGTGATGGTAACTACATCACCTTCAAGAATATTATCAAAGAAATGTTAGACAACAAAGATCTAGTCTTGGATAACCCAAATGCACCTGCTAACCAAAACATACATATCTTCAAAATACCATTCCTTTATCATACCCCATCTTCGAATCAAACTCATGACACCTTAACTAATGATAGCAATGTTCGGAAGTCCACGCTATTTTTGATGACATACCAATTGCTTCTCAATTGCCCTGTTCCTTCCATCGAAGAAATCCTTGACCCGAGCTCCCTACCTATGCAAGAACCTATTTCATCTACTCCTCCACCCACAGAGGAACCCCCTTCATTTCCTCCTTCATCCATGAAAGATTGCCATAATTATCACTCTGCCTCTACCCTCTCAAATTACCAAGCAGTTGTTAGTAACACCTCTCCTACTCATAGGGGACACATGTCCACTCCCTACACCATCAAAAGGAGAGTCCACCTCATCTAGACCATCATCTCCTCTACCCATAGAGGATCCTGTAGAAACACCATTTCCTTTAGATGACCATTCTCCATTGGACTTCCAAGATCATGTTGATATACTTTCGTCTCTCTTACCCATAGAGTTTGAAGCTAGCCATTTCCCTATTTCTCAAACACATTTCACGGGGATTACTACTTGATCCACATCACCCCACTTACAGTAGTACCATTTTCACACTTGGCTGATCACCTGAATTATGTTGATAGAGCCTTACTTTGGGAACATATTCTACTTCCTACTTCAACCCAAATATAGTTGTCACTCACCGACACCTCCACAATCTATCCAAAAGTGTTTCAAGTGACCAAACCAAACACAACCATGGCTATTGGAACATCTTCCATGTCATCACCCACAATACAACACACACCTCTACCAATAACCCAAAGACACACCTATATTGAAACACCTACCCATGCCTATATCATCTCCCTTACCTAAAACCATCCCTACCCTAGGGGTCATGTCAACATCAAACCTTACTAACCCACCCATCAAATTAGATCTAGCTACATCTTCCAAAACCAACACCAAAAATCTTCCATGCCCTAAAAGGAAGACCCAACCTCCTAGGCTTCATACAACAGCCTTACCTACCACACCATTATCACCTTCACCCCTTCCATCCATCCTAGGACCTCACCCCTCAACCCAAGCCAAACAACCTTCTTCCATCGAAGTAAACCAAGAACGCAACAACCCACCTCCTCATCATGGACCTCTAATATACCCAAGCGATCCACATAGCCCTCGTCATCACCCATGACCTTCTTACCACCCATACCACCACTACCTTCCATAACTTCTTCACTACCCATGACACTCTCTTCTCTTCCACTCACACCTTCTACCCAACCTCTACCAACCACCTCCACCACAACTCGGTTGCCCCCATGGGTAACCCGTCCTCTTCCACCATCTAATTTTTGCTCTACATCTCGTACTCTTGTGTCACGCCCAGAAGGTGCAACCCAAAGATAAGAATTTTCTACCCTCCAATAAGGTAGTCAAACCAACCAAACCTTCCATCACCAGCTCTTCTACCCCACCTTTACCCAAACAAATTCCCACAAGACCTAAGACCATTCCACATACTAAACTAGTGGACCAACCCATTCCCTCTCCACAGCAGAACCTCTTCCTTAACAATCGGTCACACCTGTACCTAAACCCACACTCACCTCCCATTGTGATCCGTTAGCAGGGTCCTACGCTAAGATTTTAACCAATCTCTTAGAGACTTTCGTCATCACATTACCACCACTTCAACCTTACGATCCTCTTAAACCCAAACCAAAAGGGTTTGATGAGACCAATATTTGTGCCTATCATCGTGTGCCAAGACATGATGTTGAAAATTGTAAGGCCTTGAAAACCATTCTTATCCAACTTTTTCCTCTTGAGCATAATTTTGACGATGACGATCTTTTGGATGAGGACCCCATTCTACCTTCACCAATCTCCCCAAATCTTCTTCCATTACCTACTCAACGACCGATTATCTTCACCTCTATAATTATTTTATCCACCCCCAAAATTTGAAATTAACATGATAAACATGTCCACTCATGCCTAGAAAGACAAAGGCAAGGAAAAGGAAACCAAATCCCATCAAAACCCTGTACACAACATACCATTTACACCCCACATCCAAAGTCACCATTTGAGGTCCTGTTTATTATATTTCGATGGGGTCACACATCGTACAATGCTAAAACAATTGCATCATTCCTCCCTTAAAATGTGTTTATATGACCTCATCTAAAGATCTAAATCACACCATCAAGCCCTCATGGAGGTCCTTTAATATATCAAGGTTTTACCAAACGACCCCATGCTCGTAGCTTCCATCATTACCGCTCATCACATATCTTCTCTCAATAAGTTGTCACCTACTGCGCCAAGTACTCACCTCGTCTTTTCGGATGAATAGATCACTCCCTTCGAGTTTGGCGACCACTGATCTCTCTCTTTTAATCTCCGTATTTATCGATAATATACGCATATGATGCGTTATGATAATTGGTGGTGCTAGTATTAACATCATCTCCTCCCATGCGTACAACCAAATGTGCATACCTTCCAATTACATGCATGGTAACCCAGTTATGTTGCGCTCCTTTAATGACGCCATGACCTCTACCCTAGGTACCGTCATTCTCCATGTCTGCATGGGTCCTCTGTACTAAAAATTTGATATGTTTTAGAAGGGGAGTTCTAATATAATATGTTCCTTAGCCGACCTTGGATCCATGCTATGGGTTGTGTCCCTTCGACTTTACACCGTTGCCTCAAATTTGAACGCAAAGGACATAACTACACCATTCCGTTCGACCCATCACCTTTCAAGACTTGTAACATGTTGTACTAGCCCAATAATGTACTTGTCTCATTCAAGGTATATGTCATTACCCCCACTTAACCTTCATATAAAAGCCAATCCACCAAGACTACCACCACCTCTCCCACATCTAACCTGTTATCCCTCACGCCACCACAACCTCTACCACCGACTCACTTGCTTCCCCATCATCTAGCGGTTCGTCTATCCACCACCCACATATCAACTAATGACCCCTTAGAGGGTGTTTTTCATTGCCTCACTCTAAGGAGTACCGCTTATATAGTATCAACATGTTCCTCACTCCACAAGAGTATGGGAACTGTATTAGCATCCCAGTTATGACTATCATGTAGGTGAGGTTTTTCCTTATGGTCCTCCCCACCTTTGCACTAATATAACGTATGGGGGACTTGATATTGCCACTTATAAACCCAAACCTCCATCCCAAACACAACCATTTTCATCTGACTTACATTCCCTTACTAACCACCGCTTTGCTCACACTTTCCTCCACCGGTGCACATGGAAAGGATTTTGTTTTTGTTTTTACGAACAAGGCTGCCATCTTGTCATTTCTGTACCAATTGTAAACACAATGACCATAGTGGCATTGGTTTTTATGCACCACCTCCCAAGAAGGCTCACGTCGACCTCATTCAGGAAGAAAAACCTTCCCCACCTCATTCACCCATGTCACCATCTTCACCCACGGAGTCCATAGATCTTGAATCTATTCCTCCTAACTTTTTTTTTATAAACACAATTTCCTGGGACCTCTGACCTATCAATGTGATGGCAAGGCTCCCTCTTCTCTCGCATTCCTATATCCTAACATGATTGATGATGATACACCTTCTATTAATGTCATTCAATGTCAGGATGATGAATCCATCCTCACTTACCTTGGTGTGGAAGATTCTTATATTCACCGAGTAATTACCTTCTGAGACACAAACCATGTTGAATGAATCAACATTAACACTCAAGACGCGACTGCACATTCTAAAGATAGGTCAATCTCTATATTCTACTGCTGAACAAGAAGCTTTTACCTCTTTCCTTTGGGACCATAGCAGCGCTTTTGCCTCGTCCTATGCTTTGATATGCCCGATATTGACCCAAAATCATGGTCCACAATATTGTAACCATTCATGATGCCCAACCTATCAAACAAAAGTTGCTTATAATTCATCCTCGCATTTCTCTTCTAGTTAAAAAGATCTTCAACACCTTCTCTCGGTTTCCTTCATCCTACCCATTGATTATCCCCAATGGATTTATAACATCGTTCACTTTACAAAAGGCGACAGGGTGATGCACATTTACACAGACTTCCATGACCTCAACCTAGCTTGTCCTAAAGATGACTTTCCCCTACTAGGCATTGACCAACTAGTTGATCTCACTTCTGGCCATGAAATGCTATCATTCGTAGATGGTTTCTTGGGTTACAATAAAATATTACTAACTCCAAAAGATCAACACAAGACTGCCTTTATCACCCCTTAGGGCACCTTCTACTATGGAGTCATGCCTTTTGGCCTTAAAAATGTCATCGCTTACATACCAACGAGCCATGAATTACATCTTCCATGACATCATGCATCACATATTGGAAGATTATGTAGATGATTTTCTTGTTGAATCCAAACGTCAAATTGAAAACCTGACCGTCCTTAAGGTCATCTTTGACTGCCTCATCAAGTATTGTGTTCATCTTCAACCAAAGAAGTGCGTCTTTGCGGTACTTTTAGGAAAACTCCTTGGTTTCATCATTTATTTACATGGCATAGAATTTGATCCTACTAAAATCAAGGCTATTATGGAAATGCCTCTACCTACTAATCTCTGTCAACTTCAAATCCTACAAGGAAAGTTATAATCCATTCATTTTTTTATCTTGTATATTTACGAACGTTGTCAACCATTTCATCATCTTCTCAAGAAATATGTTTCATTCAAATGGGATGATGAATGCCATAAAGCATTTGAAGCCTTAAAATAATACCTCCTTTAACCACCAGTGCTCATTCCACCTAAAGATGACCAACCCTTTTACCTATATATTTCTGCCACTGACCATTCTTTAGGTGCCATGCTCACTCATCGCAATGAGTAAGACAAAGAGAAAGCGGTTTATTACATAAGCCATACCCTTTTGGACTACGAAACTAGATATACCCATGCCAAAAAACTCTTCTTAGCCTTATTTTTTATCACTACCAAACTCCACCATTACCTACTCAACCAAAAACCTTCATTGTTACTAATACTGACCCCTTACACTATATGTATGCCAAACCCTATCAACATCAACGTGTTGTACATTGGTTTATGCTTCTTCTTGACCTCAACCTTGAATTCATTCATCAAAAGTACATCAAGGGCCAAGATATTTCTAACTAACTAGCCGACACGCCTCTTTCTAGGATTAACTCTCTAACTTCGATTTCCCAAAAATCCATAGCTACCCTCTCCTTAGGCGAACCCACTTACCAAATGAAACTCTTCTTTGATGGAGCCAAGTGTCAACATGGAGGTGGGGCTGGTGTCATCCTCATTCCTCTTAATGGTGAAACTATGCCTTTGTCTTTCAAATGCTATTTTGATTACACAAACAATATTGTCAAATACAAAGCATTTGTATTAGGCCTCAAGGCTGCTTTTCCTTAGATATTAAGTCCATCAATATCTTTGGTGATTATTAACTATTAGTTAACCAAGTCAATGGTATATACCGGTTGTCATAATGAGATATTTCAAAGGTATAAACATCAAGTAGATATACTTGTGAACACCTTTGATCGTTACAAGCTTCAAACCACCTATGTTTAACTTGATAAATTTGTGGATACGATGGCCTACTTGGCTTCTCGGATACCTAATTCACTTGCTAACTCTAAAATATTTTTCATAGTACAAAGGCTACAATCACCCTCTTATTTAATGAGGTCTACTCGGTCGAACCATTGCACCTGCCCACATGACCTTTGGTATAAGTAATTTACAAACTATGTTTCCCTTTCCATTTTACCCATTGATCTCACTCGTAATGGACAATGAGCCTTTCTTAAAAGTTTCTCTCGTTATGTCATCATGGGTGGTCTTCTTTATAAGTGTGGCTTTGATGGTATTCTCTTACGATGCCTTACAAGTTCTGAAATTCCCTACACCATTAAGGAAGTCCACGATGGAATTTGCGGAGGCCACTTTAGTGGTTTAATTGTTGCAAAACGCATTATTCACCTTGGCTATTATTGGCCAACCCTAAACCATGATTATTGTGACTATGTCAAGCATTATGTGAAATTATAGAAACATGCTAATCTTCATCACAAACCTAGTCATGACTTGTAGGTCACACGTGACCTTTGGCCTTTCTCTCAATGGGGTTTAGATCTTGTCGGTGAGATCAATCCCCATTTTTCACAATTCCACCAATGTATTATAACTGCTCTTTTGAATATTACACTAAATGGGTAGAGGCCATTCTCCTAATTTCTACAAAAGCCAAGAAAATATGTGTATTCATTAACCATCACATCATTTGTGACTTTCGTGTTCCTCACCACCTCATCACTAAAAATGGAAAAATATTCAAAAACAAAACCCTACGTAAGCCATGTGACAATTTTGGCATCCAACTAAGTTTCTCATCACCTTACTACCCACAAACCAATGGATAAGAAGAATCAACCAATAAAACCTTTAAAAAAATTCTTATGAAAGTAGTCAATGATCTTTGGGAAGGATTGGCATATGCACATCCCTTTCACCTTGCGGGCTTATTGCACTAGCATTCACACTTCGACCGTTGCCAAAGATTTCTCTCTGGTCTACGGTAATGAGGATATCTTACCTCTCGAAGTCCAAATTCCATCTCTCCACATCTCACTAAAAGAAATGCTCAACGACGATGACTTTCTCCAAGATCGTTTGCTAGAACTTGAGTTATTATATGAACGTCATCTCAATGCTCTTGACCATCTCCAAATCTACCAAAAACATATCAAACATTCTTATGAAAAACATTTCATGAATAAACCTTTCAAGTCGGTGACCTCGTTACGAAGGAAAATAAACATGTAGCCAAAGAAGAAAAAGTAAGCGAGGAAAAAATCTCCCAATTGTCTTGGACCTATATCATTACAGTGTGTTATGGATCGGTGCTTATTGTTTGTCTTCGATAAAAGCTAAACCCAAACTTGAGCCCCTCAATCAATTGTATCTTCAACCATTTTATCATTGACATCATGTTCTATATCACTTTCTATAGTCATTTTTGCACCCTACCAAGAACAAGGGAACCTCATGCACGTCCCTATCACCCAGCGGGCGCTGGGTGCTCACCCGAGGTGCATGAGAGGGAGCTAAGTCTCTCTTTTATGTGAGTTCAATGGAAGGCATAATTCAGGATTCTGACTTAGTGATTTAACAGACATGAAGAAGCTATAGAGCTCAGGACGGCTTCTACACCCCTTCAGTCATAACAAAAACAAGCACGCAATAGAATTAATAGAACTAAGAATTGCAAATCCACAAATATACTCAATCATTCAAGTAAGGTCCATGATTATACAAGATCAAAAGTAGAGTAAAAACATGCAGATAATACAAAAGGAGATCTTAATATAAACATAGTGGTAACCTTATCATATTCATTCATAGTCTTACTACAAAGCATCACAGAGATGCAGACCATAGTCATGCGCCATATCTGGATCCATACATGTATACTCACAAGATAAAATTTTCATTCCCCATTTCCTCATTACATTCTTCCTACAATCATCTACCCATTTTATCCCATAGTTCTCATAGTAATTCTGCAGAGCTCCACTACCTCACTTGTGTCTCTTTTCTTTGCCAAGGGTGCGTGTATAAATAGGCATCTGAGCTCTAACAAACTCCTCTGCAACCTCAAATATGGCCCCAAGTGTCAAGGTGTGGGTCACCCAGTGCATGCCTCTCCATGTCATGATTAACTTTTTGGATCTTCCTATCGCAAGGTATATTCCTTCTAGGACACCCTGTCGCTAGGCTAGAACCTTATCCAAATGGAACACGTTCTTCATGTGTTCTATCCAAAAGGTTGAAAATGGCTAAGTCCTAATTTTTCTTTGCATGCATGCACGCATCCTTGGTTCTCCAAGAACCCTTTTGAATTCCCTGCCTGCACGCCTTCACTTGCGCGCTTCCTCTAGGGCCGTGTGTGCCTACGTACCTTTAAGATTTGGAAGGTATATCAGGGGCCCAACATTACCCCACACTTCACCTATTCTCTACCCTCGGAACCTTCTCAAAGAATGCAATACAAAAATGCAAGGCCTTGCCTTGGAAAATAATGGAGGGAAAAAATAAAGAATTGGGGGAGAGGAAGAGAAAGAATAGAAGGAAAATTTGCCTAAAGAAGCAGAAGGGGAAAATTCTTCCATAGGTCAGCCTCCAGTATCCCACGCACTGACCTCATCCTGTGCCCTTTTGCAAAGGTTTCCGACCAATGCGCTCACCTCATCGAAGGTTAACCCTTCCCCCTTTGTGGTGATGGTCTCCACCATGGTTTCCAGTTCCTTCACAAGATCCTCCAAGGCATCCATCTTCCTTGTAATGGTCTTGTAGAGTTCTTTAAGCCATGTTTTGATTGAGACCCAAGGGCCTCAATAGCTTTAGATCTTCTTTCTACCTCAGCTAAAATATTTTCTCATTTTCTCTATTGCCTTTGTTCTTCTCCCTGAATTCTTTTAGCTCGGCCTCGTTGTCTACAAGTAGCATGCCTGTCACCTTGTCCTGATCCGCGCAGTGGTCGTAGGTAACCCTTGTAGTTTGTGCAACTACTCTTACATCAGCTAGGACCCTATTGTATTCAGCTATGAGTGCGATTACCTTCAGCTTATCCTCCTCTCAAATGCACAGCTATATCCTCTGCCGACTCCAAGGCCAAAGGTTGCCTTTCCATGGTGAGGATCCGAGTCAAGTCCTCAAGACATTCTAGGGAGGAACCATACTTTTGCGCGGGAGGGTTAAGGTCTGGGTGCTTTGTGATAATAGCCTAGGAGATGAGCTCCACCTTCTTGGAGACTTCATGCACTTTAGCTTTCTCCTCTTGTAACTCCCATTGTAGTTGAGTGTTGATCAGCTTTTCAAGGCTGAGTTCCTTTGTCAACTTAACTACTTCTTCCTTCCTCTTTTCCAACAGGTCCTCTAAGGCTTTAATCTTGTCATTTCTACAGAAAGAGCCTTGCCTCTACCTCCATGGAGACCTTGTTGAGTGAAATTACACACTTTCTCATCTGATAAGTGTTGTGCGTTTATGAGGGGGTTGACCCCCTTTGTCTCGAGAGCTCCAGTATTGCCTCTTGGTTAACTTCAAATTTGGGCTCATCAATGTGGGAGTCAAACACCCATGATAGCATTTTCCTCATGCATGGGTATCCACCCTCAGGATCGAAGGACTCCATGGTGGTGAGCTCCTTGGTGGGCATGGTACTCTAGAAGTATGCATGTGCAAAACTTTGTTAGGGTCATTAGCATACCCCATCACCGATCTTCCTTCCTTCACGCGTTTACTTCCCATGTGCATGCCCTTTGGAATAGTCACTGAAAGAGTTGGGCCTTTTGTGCTACTTCCACTCTTCTCCCTTTGTTCTTTCTTGAACTCACCAAGAATGAGCTCTGCACTGCACCCTAACTCCTCATCACCAAGGCATCAATCATCTTTTCCACCTCCTTTGTCACTTTTTCATCTATCTCCTCTTGGGTGAGCTTGGGAATTTCTTGCTCCTTGGTGCTTGCCCCTTCACTCCTTTCTTCACTTTATGAGTCCTCCTCCTCCCCCTGGGCACTCTTCCTTTGAGAAAAGATGAATGCATCAATTTCTTCCTCTCCTCCCTCCCCTGAGTCATCTATACTTATCCTCCCTTGGGTCACCTCTAGCTCTTCTCCTTCACCAACATTCTTCTTGCCTAAAAAGGTGCTTGTGCCTTCGGTCTTCTCTACCTTCTCTTCTTCTTCTTCCATTGAAGACTTGGCTCGAGAGATGTGGTCTTCTCTTCATCTAGGGATCCTCAGGAGATGGTGGCTTTACTAGTTCAGGGTCTTCTCCTAACTACCGTCCTCTTCTTCTTCTAGCGTAGGTACTTGGCCCCATGGTACCTACATCCTGCTCCTCCACCGCCCTCCATTCCTCTTTCTCTTCTCTCTCCTTACGCTTTGGCGTGGGCTTCTTTCTGCCAATAGGGTCATCTGGGATGGATATCTCATTCTCCACGTATGCACCCTTTTCAAACTTTGGCCTTATGCGTAGGTAGATCCTGGTAGCATCACTCTCAGCAATAGGTAAGGTCATGGGCCTTACAATGTGCACATCTTGCGATATGTATCTTTCAATGTACGCACACTTCCCTGGGTAGACCAGCTTCTTTCTCATTTCCCTGTGTTCACTTTGTCAAGGGTGGATAGGTCAAGGTTTAATTTCTTCGACTCCTTGTACCTGTTCACTCCCGCCTGGAAAAATTGGGTAGTAAATGAGAAGGGGAGTTTACACTAGGGACTCCAACTACCATCCACCAAGATGAATCTACCAATGCAAAGTGTTGGTATACCACAACTCTGCTTCTCCTTCAGTTGCCACAGGAGTTGTTCTAGGATCCACCATTCAGCCCTAAATGCATTCTTGAGGTGCATATACCATTTATCCAAGCGTGCCTTGTGCACCCTATCATTGATTCACATGTATACTTTTGGAACCTCTCTGCAGGTGAAGGGTCTTCATCGGGGTACTCCCATACGAACTTGTCGGATGCATCTAGCACCCCGACTTCTGAGAACACAATTGTTAACAGGATGTTCCCAAATAATATCTTTCCTCCCTTCTCTCGTGCTGCTTATGATCTCATCTGCTATGTACTGGGAGATGTTGTACACAGTGCCTTCCACGACCTTCCTGTAGACATTCAGCCAAGGCTTTCTCACTTGGTCCACCTCTCTTGTCCATTCAGCTTGGAAACAAGGTGCGTAGCCATCTTCATCACCGGATCACTGATATCCGTGATGTCGTAGTACCTTGATCCCTTCTTATATTCCTGGGATGCAATGGTTTCTTTAATTGCCTCCTCATCTAGAGGTCATCTATGAGCACATCCCCTTTATAGCTTAGGCTTATAAAGTGTGAAATTAATTGGGGAGTTATGCACATTTTGCACCCTGCGAAGCAGAAGAAGTCTTCATGCACACACATCATCAGCCACTGGTACAAGCACTCAGGCTTCCCAAAATATGGTAACTCATAAAGCTAGAGAAGCCCTACCTTCTCCATTTTCACCTTGACTACGTCATTGTAGATTGGCATCCCATCAGGTGTTTGTTTATTTTTAGGGCACACCAGCTCCAGCACCATTTCCTTCATGATTGTGCTTGATCGGTGATTGTAGTCAATCACGGGCATCTGTCTGATGTGGGACTCCCACTCTTTCCCCAGTAAAACCCCATCTAGGTATTACATTTCCAAGTACCATTCTTCATTGGTATCCAAGGGGATTTCTTCTTCTTTCTTCTTTCCTTTTCCCTTACCCTTTCCCCTCTTGGATTGTACTACAGGTTTATCAACTGGTTTTGTGGCCATCATTTTACCCCTTGCTTTCATTCCCAGGTTAACTTGTGATTTTGTTTGAACATTTTCCCCGTGTGCCCCATGCCCTAAAACACAAACCCTAATCTCAAATTTTCTCCTTCGATCACGAGCGCTTCTTCACAACATTCCTCACACCCATGAATCACTTCTACACTAGTTTGTAGATCTAATGGACTGGTTGCGCTTAAGTTTTTGGGATTTTCCTTCACATGAGTCAGTCTTTGAAACCCTAGCTCTTGAAAGAAAATCACTCTTCTTGTTTTCACAAAGTAAAATAATGAAATGCCCACTCTTGTATTTATAGCTTTTCCCACTTTTACGTATTAAAGGCTAGGCTACCTACCACCATACAATAATGTTTAATGTGGCATTTTTCAAACAAACCTGACATCAGCACTTTTCCTTATGCACCAAATCCTTGTGTGAAATTTTTTCCACCCCCATGCCCAATCCTTGCATGAAAACTATTTCCAACCTTCTGGCATGTAAATAATCCATCTTGACAAAAGACTCTTGCATGCATGTTACCACCACCAAAGGCACCTCTTCTATCCTCATGATTCTTGCTTTCACCTACCTCATGTTTTTGCACTTTTTCTCCTTTGTATGTGGATTTCCAATGTAACCTTATCTTGCCATCCATCTACCTTCTTTTCTCCTAATGCATCTTTTCAACAAGGCCAATTCAAATGGTCTACCAACCCAATCCTCCTACAAAATAACTCCATGCCTCTCTTTATCACCTCACCCCACACTAAAATGATGCGCGGTCCTCTGCATTCATAAGTCAAAAAGTAATAAGGTTACAGCACCCAAGGCATAAAACAAAACAACAACGCAAAAGGGAAATATAAGAAAGGAAAATCATAAAAGGAAATTCTAAACTAATTGAAAACTACCTTATTTACAAACACCAAGAAGTATTATTTATAGTAGGGCTTCATCCTACTCCCATTGAAGTGTCCAGGTAATTTTGTTCCATCCAGTGCTTGTAACTGGCATGCACCCAAATCAAGGATGTATGAAATTACATAAGGACCCAACCAATGCACCTTCAACTTTCCAGGATGGTGTAGAAATTTTGAATCATATAGTAATACCATCTAGCCAACCTCAAACTATTTGTTCTTAATGTGGTGGTCATGCCATGCCTTTTGCTTAGCTTTTTTAGTTGTTTGGCTCCATCTTGCTAGTGAGTGCCTTTCATCCAACTTTATCAATTCATCAATTCTTTCTTCCAGCATTTTCTCATTGTCTACCCCTCTATGAGTTATATGTAGCGATGGTGGCATGAATTCAACTGGAAAAATAGCCTCTCATGCGAACACCAGTTGAAATGGTGTGGCCTTGTTCAACCTTTTATACATTGTTCTGTATGCCCAAAGAACTGTTGATACCTTGTCATCCCAATCCTACCTACCCACATCACATATCTTAGTCAATGTGTGACTAAGAATTTTGTTGAATTATTCTCTGAGTCCCATTTTATTGAAGGTGATAAGGGGTAGTCTTGTGATGGGCTACCATGAATTTTGCTAATAGAATCTAATGGTTTCATTTAAGAAGTGAGTGCCCCTTATCACTTGTTAAACTTAATGGGCACCATACCTGCTTGTAATGTTTTCCCAGGAAAAATCTAGTAACCATGGTTATGGTGCGAATCCTTAGTGGGCGCCTCTCTGCCTACCTTGTCGGATAATCATAAAGGTAATAATATACCGTGAGTTATTCCTTCGTGGCAACCTTGGTGAGATTTATTGGTTCGACAAAATCTATTGCCCATTTTTCAAAAGGTTCCACGCTAGGCGATGGGGCGCAAGGGCATCTCATCCCTTCTTCTAGGTTTTCCAAGGAGCCGGGCATGGTCACATGCCTTGCAAAACTCAATGCAATCTTAGTGAATCATCTCCCACCATAGTCCCGGTGACTAGGATCTTGCACGTGGTTGCATTCCTTGCATAGTGTCCTCTAGCAATCCCACCATGGGCTTCTTCTATTATAGCTACGTGCTCATGTTCTAATACACACTGTGTCAAAACCTCATCATGGCCATTTTATACAAATCCCCATTGATCAACATGAAGGGCGTGGCGCGTATGGCTAACCTTTTCCTTTCCAGAGCATTCATCCCTTCGGGCGCCACACCTTCCTTGAGAAAAAAGCAATGTCTTCTAATTATGAGGGCACATGCGCTTATAACCTGAATAGTTGCGCATCTGACATGGTTTCCTTGATACTCTTGTGCATCCTCTCCTGAATCAATCTGCCCAAGCTATAAGAAATGTTATAACAAAGGACATGATAAATGATCCATTACCCATAATTGTTCTTTCCTAGTTTTACCACCACTTTGAATTCAAATTCCTGAAATAAAAGTACCCATGACATATGTGCCCTTGTAACACTGTTTTTTTTACTAAATACTTCAAGGCCATATGGTTAGTGTAGAATATGAAGGGAGTCGCCAGTAGATATTGTCTGAATTTGTGGAGTGCATAGATCATTGACAATGAATCGTGCTCAGTCATTGTATAATTTTGTTATGCTGGTGTCAAATTCCTACTTGTAAAACACAAGGGATGATCAATAATCCCTCTCTCTAGTTGAGCAAGAATGGCTCCCATTGTTGTACCAGAGGCATCCACGTGGACATGGAAAGGTTTATCCCAGGATGGGAATCATAGAATAGGTGCGGTGATAATCCTTTCTTTTAGAGTGTCAAATTCCCTCTATTGCACCTCTCCCCACCGAAAGGCACTCTTATGTCTGAGCAATATTTCTAAAGGTGCGGTGATCTTGGCATATCCCTTAATGAACTTTCTGTAGTACCCAGTGTGTCCAAGAAATCACACATGACACTTTGGCTGGTAGGCTCCCCTAACCCCACAATAACCACAACTTTCGCAGGATCCACCAGTAAGCCCTCTTTGCATATGATATGCCCCAACAACGTTCCAAAAGGAGTTGCAAAGATACATTTCTTGATGTTGAGGGAAATCCTCAACTGCCAAAATCTTTCAAACATCAATCTCAAGTTATCACAATGGTCCCTTACCAATCCATACACTTTGTCTAATCATCCAAATACACTTAAAGGAACTTGTGGATGAAATCCTTAAATGCTTGTACCACTATGCGCAAAAATACGTGGGCACATTCCTCAATCCAAAGGGCATGACTATGTATGTAAAGCTTCCCCACTTGATGGTGAAATTTATCTTTTCTTAGTCTTCCTTGGAAATCGTTACTTGGTGATATCTTGAAAATCCATCCATAAAGGAATAGACCTCGTGCCCAATAAATCCCTCCAAAATCTCTTCGATGAAGGGGTTTGGTAAAATGATCTATGATACAAACATCATTCATTCCCTATAATCCACGCATATCCTAATCCGCCCATCCTTCTTTATGTTGATCACCATTAGACTTATCCATTCTAATTCCTCCATAGCCTCAATGATACCGGATGCTATCATTTTGTCTAGCTCTTCTTTAACCCTTACACGCATGTTGGGATTCATCCTGTAAGGCCTCTTCCTGACCGGGCGCGCACCATCTTTCAACTTTATCCTCATTTCCCCCAATGAATGGTGGACGCCTTTCAACTCATGGTATCCACATGGGAATAAATCCTCAAATTCACGCAAGAGATCGATGATCTTTGATACTTCCTTTTCTGACCAGTAGTCCCTAATGATATCTTCCTTGGGCTCCTTCTCGAGTCGATGTTAACTTTCTTGGTTTTGAGTGGTTCGTGATACGTGCATGCACATGCATCTCTGCACTATCAACTACTTCATGCTCATGTGCTTGTCAACATTTAATGGTCCATCTCCTCTCCATCAATAACGTATACCATCTTTCCTTTCTCCTTTTCCACACATGCGTGCTCGAATTGTAGGTCTTCTTGTTCCTCCTCTTTGAACTGTGCTTCCAAGATAGGTCCACCAAGTAAGTTTACTAATCTATCTTCCACCATGGCACATCCCCTAGAGTGAGGTGTTTAATAGTTTGCAACAAACATTAAGCATCATCAAACTAGATGACTCCTCTTGTTTCCCATTGGAGTGGATGGTTCTCTGGATCTCTTATGGAGCACACATATATTCTAATAGGACCTCCTCTCCAAAGGGAGGGTGGTATAGGGGGTGGAATTCTCCCAAGCCCTCTAATCACCCTCTCTTCCTTGTTTCAAAGCTGGGTATGTTTACCCTTGTTAAACCGATCTACATCTAACTTCATATTCACAACACTATGGTGGCCCACCACCTCAATGTTTGTTGTGCCTATCAAAATAACGTAGCATACTTTGTCGCTTGTCCTCCCTCCTTTGAGCTTCCATTTCTCTTAAAAAGACCTCAGGGTATGCATCCCCAAAATACTTGGTTATTGCCTTTCCTCCTAGGCACCGAACTATACACACCTGTTGTTGTTACCTTGGTCACTGATCCTTTCATATGTCACCCAATCAATTCATAAGTCCCATGTGCCCAATTATCACATGCTATACTGGTAGTATCACTGATAGATTGAGCATCATCAAACTAGATGACTCCTCTTGTAGGGTGGATGGTCTCTGGATCTCTTATGGAGCACACATATATTCTGTCTAGGACCTCCTCTCCAAGGGGTTCAGTATAGGGGGTGGAATTCCCATCAAAGCGGTATAATCACCCTCTCTTCCTTGTTTTCAAAGCTTATGTACCCCTTGTTAAACCAGAGATCTACATTATTCTTATAACACCACGGGTGCCCAAGTAAAGCTAGGAAATTATCTACCTCGGAAAGCACCAAGACTTCAAAATCCCCAGTGAACCTAGTCCCTGAATGGTAATGGTCGCATCCTTCAAGACACCTATGGGCATTGCCTTTGTCTTATTTTCCATATACAACACATTTGAAGATGGCTGTAATACAGGTCTTCCCATTTGATGCCAGACATCCAGAGTGAGAACATTAACCTCCGTTCACTGTGTCAATGAGGATGTTGCTAAGCAACCATCCATCCACTACTACGTTCAAGGTAATCTCTTTGTCATAATCAAGGCTTGTGAGGTGGGAGGTTTGCATGCAATATCTTCCTTTTGTGTTCTTCCTCGGTGCGTGGCACCTTTTCTCTCAACCATGCTCCTAATAGGGAATAATATTCTCCTACCTCAGTAGTTTACACACCTCCTTAACCTCATCCAAGTCATCCTTTGGTGCTTCTACTGGTCTTATTTTCTCATCTTTTCTAGTTTTCTCTTTTAAGCATTGGATCTCCCCTTGTAAGCTTTGAATTATGTCCATGGTTTCCTGGTAGACTTCCTTCTGGTGAGCTAGGTTTGGATACTTCCCATGTACTACTTCTTCTCTCAAAACCAGAGGTCTCTACCTAGGTGCTTCCCTTGCACACGCAGACTCCACCCTTTTTGTTACCATAATAGGTTCTAGTTCTAATTCACGTATTACTCGTGGGAGCCATTGCATGTTAGCCTTCTTAATACTCACCATGGAAGTACCCTTATCCTTCCGGTATTGCTGACTCATATGTTCGTATAACTCTGGGCACTCTTTGTACTTATGTTTTTTCCACACCATGAGCATTGTAGAAGATCTAGACATTCGCGCTTATAATGGTCTATGGCTCCATAATTAAAACATGTCCCATGCGGGAACTCACTTCTTCCTCCATGGTTACCATGACCCCAAAATCCTCCATGAAACCCTCTTCCACGCACATCTCCATCTCTGCGCTCTTCATACCGACGTTCATCTCCTTTGGAACTGCTAGCAATGCCAGTCTAGCACACACCAAGATCAATTTCCTCATGAATCTGGTCAATCAATATACTATCTTTGGTGTCATGTGTGGTTGAGGTACATATCTTACAATAATAGGATACATTATGTGGATCGTGCACTGTAGTAGGGGCACCTACTTGCATCATAGTCCTCATGACATATTTCATAGTTTACCACTACATCATGCACCACCTCCCAAGTACATATCCCGCCATTATCCTTTGTGTGCCTTCTACATTACAATATGTGCACCACATCCCACCGTGAATCTCTAGAACTATGTTGGTAGATAATTTCTCCAATTTCTTAGCCATGGAAGCAATCTGAGCCTCCAGAAATGGGCTAATACTAGTGTTAACACTACCAACTATCTCAATGTGCAAAGCGGCTTGTAACACTTCGCGCGGTGTCATGAATGTTGTATGAGACAAATCCCTCCTAAAGGGTGTGATCAACCCTATAAAAAACCACTAAGCATGTTTTGAAGGGTGGATATCATAAGATATTTTAGAAATAGAGTTTTAATGCACGCATCATATTCCCTCACGCTCTCTACCATGCCCTGCTGATTTCTTTGAGAGAGCTAATGCTCTTTTTTAAAAACTTCAGGTATGTGGAATTCCACCAAGAATGCATTTCTCAAAGTGCGGTATAATCCACAAAACTCGATGAGGTTCATACTTTCTATACCAACTATGCGCGCGTCCTTGTAAAGTTGTCACAAATTAGTTGGCCTTTCATCTTGGGTCGTGATCCCTTTGCGCGCCATAGTAACTCGTACTTATGCACATGCTCTGCGCAATCTTCTATCCAACTGTAATTTGGTAAGTGTAGAGACATATCGAAAAATACTTGAGGAGGTGGCTGAGGTCCTTTTCCTCCCAATCCATTCCCTTGGTTTCTTCCAGTGTTTCCTCCTCTACCGAACCCACTAGATCCTGAGCCACCAGCTCCACCACTTCCACCTCCAGGTCCTCTTATGTTAGGTACATGGCCTGTGTTTTTCATGCTGAATGCTCCTTTCATCCCACTAAATTGCGTGCCGACAGTTTGTGAACTAGTACCACTCCTAGTTGTATTTCATCCACCACTTCCTAACGCACTTCCAAAACTAGATGTATATGTGCCTTGTCCAAACATTCCACCAAATACTGGAATAGTGTGTGAAGCCATAGAAGTCCCAAACGATAAATTGTATCTCCTGGGTGTCAACCGGTTGCTTCTACTAATATCAAATGGATCAACTATACTCTTACCTTGTTTAAACAAACCAAGTGCCAAGGTTTGGTTGCTAGGTGGGGTCAGATGTGTGCCAATGACTCTTTTCTCTCTACGCAACAGACTCTCATCAGAAGCCGCAAGGTTTTCTCTCCCACGCTTACCAAGATGGGGTATCATAGATTGTTCAGGTTCCACATCCTCCGCGTGAACCTCAACTCCTTTCCACCATGTCTGGATCCATAACCCACTTGTAATCTCACACTATCTATCGATCTCCTTTTCACGTGCTTCATTATACTTGAGCCGTCTCTCTCCTTTCCCGTTCAGTCGTCAGATCAACCATCCTTCCCTAACCTAGCTTCCTCACCAAGCACTCAGGGTGGTTTAGCTAGCCATAGGAAATGCCTCTAAACCCATGGTTACCATCAAGATTTTGATTGCCAGGGGATAACACGTAGAAATGATCCTCTGGGCTCTCACAAGAACTCAAACTCAACAACTTCTGGGCGTGGAAATGGTGTATTCCGAATGTAGCTAGTCAATACTCCCTTCCACCAATGATCGATAGCATGGGTCCATGTTAGATCAGCATCTTACAAGTTCTGATATGTTTCTTGGGTCCAACGGTGTGACTTATAATACCACCTGATCTAGATGTATAAGCTGAGAGCCACTCAAATAACTCTACTGGGAAACAACAGAAGAAGGTTTCATAAAACTCATGATAAAGAGTGTCTTCCACCCATCTTCGTGTATCAAACTCGATCCAATAGTGAATCTCTGAGTGAATTCATCCTCCATACTTTTAAACCAATCTTTAACACCTTCAAGTGTTAAGTGCTCCTCCATCACTTTTTGAACAGATCATGATGTATGTCATGTTCCACTACAACTTCGAAAAAATGTCCTTTCAACAGAACCATGATGTAGTCATTTTTCCACCCTACCAAGAATAAGGGAACCTCATACACATCGGCCTATCACCCGGTGGGGCGCGGGGTGCTCACTCAAGGTGCGCGAGAGGAGCCGAGTCTCTCTTTTATGTGAGTTCAATGGAAGGCATAATTCAGGGATTCGACTTAGTGATTTAACAAACATGAAGAAGATATAGAGCTCAGGATGGCTTCTACACCCCTTCAGTCATAACATAAACAAGCGTGTAATAGAATTAATAGAACTAAGAATTAAAAATCCACAAATATACTCAATCATTCAAGTAAGGTCTATGATTATACAAGATCAAAAGCAGAGTTAAAACATGCAAATAACACGAAGGAGATCTTAATATAAACATAGTGGTAACCTTATCATATTCATTCATAGTCTTACTACAAAGCATCACAGAGAGGCAGACCATAGTCATGCGCCATATTTGGCTCCATACATGTATACTCACAAGATAAAATTTTCATTCCCCATTTCCTCATTATATTCTTCCTACAATCATCTACCCATTTTATCCCATAGTTCTCATAGTAATTTTGCAGAGCTCCACTACCTCACTTGTGTATCTTTTCTTTGCCAAGGTCGCGCATATAAATAGGCATCTAAGCTTTAGCAAACTCCTCTGCAACCTCAGATCTGGCCCCAAGTTTCAAGGTTTGGGTCGCCCAGTGCATGCATCTCCATGTCATGATTAACTTTTTAGATCTTCCTATTACAAGGTATATTCCTTCTAGGACACCTTGTCGTCAGGGATATAACCTTATCGAAATGGAACACATTCTTCATGTGTTCTCTTCAAAAGGTTGAAAATGGCTAAGTCCCAAATTTTTCTTCACACGCACGTGCGTCCTTGGTTCTCCAAGAACCCCTTTTGAATTCTGCCTTGTGCACCTTCACTTGCATGCTTCCTCTGCCATTGTTGCCTACGCGCCTTTAAGATTTGGAAGCTATATCGAGCCCAACACTTTCTTTCGTTGATCGCTCATCCCTTGAGTTTTGTTCACCTTCCATGTTACATGTTTTTAAGGATCCATGACTAAACAAGAATCATGTGATTACCCGTCACCTGTAAGCCTTATCTTCAATATGAGTACTACGGCTCTACTTATAACATGATTCTCATGGATACTTTTCATCTTCTTCAAGGTGGAATCCCATGGTCATTCATCACTCAAAACCACCTCTTTCATAATTAACCTCTATGTGCTATGGTCTTGTCTTCTAAACAAGAACCTAATCTTCCTATATGGTCTTGTCTATGACTTAAACGTCCAAAAACAAAAAGGGATGTAACTCCTTGATTCAAACTTCCAGAAAAAGATTCCCTCAAAATGACATCTCTTCACTCTATTTCCACCACTATAAATAGACTGCTCCCTTGAAGGACAACTATATAAAGCCATTACAAAAATATGATAAACATATCCAGAAGCTTCCCATCGATCAATTTCATGAATACCTCAAGGATATACTATACTCATCCCATATAGACTTCCCGTATTGATCAATCTATTAAAAATACAAAAAAATAAAAAAATGAAGAAAATGATGAAATTTTTGTCATGGACTTGCCTATTGTTGGATCTTGGGTTTCTTGCTATGAAAAACATGTTGTCGTACACTAAGGTTATGCTAAACCATCCACTTTCACCTCATTTCCTTTTGCACCCTAGTTTTCTCTCTAGCTCAAGGGACTTGCTGCAAATGCGACATTTCATGATCATGTGACTTTCTTCACCTTTATAATAGTCCATTATGCAATGCCTTTAGGGTCTTACATTCATAAGCCCATCTTGGGTATGGTAGACTCATTAGGGTTCTTATCAATTAAGTATCTCTTTTTGCCACCTCTTACGTTTCACCTTCCTCATTACTTATTAATTATCCTATACAAATCAGATCATCAACACCTATATTTAAAAGAACTCAACCATGCCTATGACCTAAACTCAACCATACCTATGACTTGCACTCAACCATGCCTATGACCTAAACTAAACCATGTCTGTGACCTATACTCAACCATGCCTATGACCTAAACTCAATCATGTCTATGACCTATATTTAACCATTCCTAACCCTACTAATCGATTCCTCTACTTCATCATAATATTCCCTCATTTATGGGAGAACTACATCGGCTTGAGGCCCCTTTTCACCGGGGCTATGTAGGAAACACTTCGAGGGCATGGGGCCCTTGGAGGTTAGCTCGACCACTCTTTACCCTAACCAATTCCCCTTTCACTTTCCTATTCACATTATACCTTAGTGAGTTTCCATTTTATATCAATAACTAGAAATTAAACCAAACAAGCATAAATTAATACACATTTTACCACATCATCAAACCATTCATTTATCATTTTCACATTTCCATTATAGCACATATTTGGAAATTTAAACCATGACCTGTATATACATCACCATTTTCCCCCATATTACCAATAAATTGGACATTGAATCAACCTAACTCACCCATGCCTAAATCAACCTGAATCCACCATGCTTAAATCAACCTATCTCAATCATGCCTAAGCTAATGTAACTCCACCATGCTTAAATTGACCTGACTCTGTCATGCCCAAATTGACCTAACTTTACCATTCCTACGCAAACTTGACTCAATCATGCCTAATTCACCTAGTTTCCATCACATACACACATAATAATACAAATTAAAAACAAGTACACCAGCCATACCACAAATATCATCATATATATATATATATATCATCAAAATCTGTGTATCCATACAATGCATACTCCAATGCCAAATCCATACAAATATCTCAAAACTCTCATATACATCCTCACTATCTTTGGCACGTAGGCCGGTGTATATATCAAAAAAATCAATATAATGACCATCTCCAGTGACTAATCATCACCCCACCTGATATCCTCTGCTCCTGTGTGGCATCCCGATAGCATCTCCCCACCCACCATGGACCTCGGTCTAACCTCTGATGGCCCCTCCCCTAGAGCTAGCCTCTGTACACTAGTAGCCTCGCCTTGCTCCTATAATCGGACTCACCGGCCCCCTGTACTATCTACATTATGAGTGCAGGACGTAGTCTTCTCACTCGAAGCTTGTTGTGCTCTATACTCGGCATAAGATGGGATGTCTATCCTGTGGCCATAAAGTGGTCATGATAATAACGTGCCTCACCTAAGGCATCCTTGAACCTAGCCATCGGTATAATCTGTGAGGGTGCCATCAATCTCAACTCTTGTACCAATCTCTAGGGACCCTGTCCCACCACTACCTATAATAAGGGACCATGCCCCACCTTTATCTATAAAATGGGACTTTGTCCCTGCACCTGTGTAGATGCTTGTGCACTCGTCCCCAGAGCCTGTGTGGGTGCTTGTGCATGTACTTGGGCATGTAGGGCTATAATCTATGCTGTACGGTGGCGAATTGGCGCTACATCCTGTAACTTGTACCTATACCTGTAATGTGGCCACCTCTTCCTATGACCTTGTTAGCTACCCCTATAAACTAGTAATCTGGGCCTGTAATGTGACCACTTGTCCCTGTAATGTGTCTCTCTAGACTGTGAGGGTAGCCACGTCTAGCTACCCTGGTCTGGGTGGTGCTACTCATAGCTGGGCTACCCACCACCATCTATATGCATTAGTACTTACCGACATCATCTATATGTCGAGTCCACTTGGCTGCTCCTCTTCCCCCGGCACCTTATCGGTCGGCCGTGGTAGAGGCATTGGCCTCTCCATGTCATCTCTCCTATACTAAGGGAATGGTGGTGGCACATTCTGGGGCACCCTAAACTACCATTGGACTCTATCTAATTGTATCATCTCATGTTCCCGACACAATGCCCTTCTATCCACTTGAGCGGTTTTAGCTCATCCAACTTTTTGGCCATGCGATCAGTATGATGGATATGCCACATATGGCCTCCAAATAATGTCTACTCCAGATAACCCCTCTAGTATCCACCTGTAGTGAGTAATGTCATGTGTAGCCCTATCCACTTGGAATACTCCACCAACTAGCACCTAGCACCTATAACCAACCAGACCCTACCTAGCTCAAATGCATCTAGCCAGGGTAAACCAATCAATCACACACACACACAATGTGCTCGTAGGCCCAACAGTGAAGAAGGAAAGTGTAACACACAATGAACCTCTGTAGCCACCCATAGGCCCATAGCTCCCTATATAATTGCACCAGGTAGGCTGGTGCCCATGCAAACTAGGTCCTGTCCTCCATCATATCATGAAGAACTCCCATCAGTGCCCATGGGAATCTCCTACCCTCTGCATCCGGTAGTGCAAAATAACACACTACCTCCATAATCAAAACAACTAATCACATCTCCTTAGGATGGGCCACATACATCTCTCCATAGCTTAGGCTCATGCTATGGAACCTCATCTCGGCTTGTCCAAATATTAACAACATCATCTCGTTTGAGGCCTCTGATGAAATGGAGTACACCTATGCTCCCACTATCAATAATCTCAAGATCTTGTACACGTCCTCTAAGGTGATTGTGATCTCACCGTCGGAAGATGGAACATGTTGGTCATGGAATCCCATCTATCAATGAGAGTGACCATCAAACTAGGATCACGTGTTATACGCCCATAGCATCGGATACCAATCAGACCCATATCGGTCACGTGTCTCCACTCCTCATTGGTCACAACTCCACACACTATAACAATAGGGAGGTACCTATCCCACATCCGTAACTATTCCCTCACCCGCATCTAATAAACCATAACATTATTAAACTTTGACCATACCCGCATTCACCCTTGAACCCCCACCTATAACTATTACCTACCCTATTTTTATTCAATAATACCTTCCTATCTCACCCAACCACCTTTACTAATCTCTTGGCCCTTTTTTTCTCTCAATGACGATGACATCGATTCTTCTTAGGCGGCTCCGGTCTCCCAAAGCGGTATCAGTCACCCCATCCACAATGATGCCCAGTGCGGTTTCTTCCCCAATGTTGGTTGACCCTCAATCGACGTCGGTCACTATCGTGACAAAAATCCATGAAAACCCTACCCTATTTCTCTCAAAATTTCCCATTTCTCCCTAACTACCCACCCATTCCTACCCAAATCCCCCTCAACCCCTCCCCCCCCTCATTCACCTAATTACACCTTCCTCCATTCCTATTTCACCCATTTTCTTCCCAAATTCAAATTTAATTCCCCCTAAAACCCATTTTACCCTAACCTGATTTCTATAAACAAATCTACCTAATAAATAAGGAATGGGATTAAATCTTACCTCATCTCGGCATCATCAAAGTGGTGGCACGACTGGACCCTATGCCACTAGTCCACTGAACCCTCTCCTGCCTCTTCCATGTCAAAATATACCTCAAATCTCTCCACCAATCACCTCGGTCTACCCAATCTCATAGACCGTCTACCTAGCTCCTCTTACCAATTTGGATCTTTCCACCTCGGCTAAGTACTGAGTCCTCGTACTTTCCTCTCAAAAAGCATCAAAATGCAAATGGATATGTCCCTTTCTCCAATGCTACAAATGAAAAATGATTCCGTAAAATATGGAATTTTTATTTTATAAACCCAACCTTGACTTGACGACACCGGTACCATTTGTGCCCTAGCTAACTGATTTCGGTCACCGTATAAGCTGACATCGGTCAATCCTTATCATTGTTTTGTCTTGCTAAACTTCCTTTTCCTACGTAACCATTCATGCCCACGTCACATTTTATCATCCTAGATACCCATTGAACCATACCTATAAACCTAACCTACCCCTACATTGCCTTTGTTGTGTCTTAGGAGTTGTTATTTTACCTATACCTTGGCATTACTCATGCCATTACCTATATACCTTGACTGAACCACTTTTTGTGACCTTTGACCCTCTGTGCTCGCTATACCTTATGACGTGGTTACCCATGTTGTTTGGCCTACTGACCTTACCTTGCCTATTGTCATGTTGTTTATCTTTACTGAACTTTGGTGTACCGGAACATACCTAAATGTTCCTGCACCTGACCTCTATTTTGGTTCCATACCATATCCTATACCTTGTATATTGGAATCACTTCAACCATGTTTGGATAGAACTATCGATCTTATTCGACGTAGAGTTTGAAAGCTTATCAACCTAATATCGTATTGTCATTTCCAATGTGTGCATGCGTTCAACTACCTCTACCTTTGACCTTGGCCCATTTACCTATTTACTCTATTTGACCTTTTACCTTTTCCCAATGCACCCACTGATCTTCATCTTCCCACCACTTTTGTCTCTCACCTCATCAATTCCTAGTTTTAGGGGTGTTACCTTCACCCATGCTTGGGGAAACACCACCTTCACTCACACTCGACACAACCATTTCCTATTTTTGTTAGCATCACTTACCAATACAACTTACGTAACAAAAAGGGGAAAAATGTAGACACCAAAATTGGGTCACGTCCCCTTTCGAATAACTAACTTAAACACATTCACCTAACCATGACCCTTATACCCTACATTAACATTAATTTAATTATTTATAATTAAATTAATACCCATCCTCACCCCATTATTAATTTAATTACTTTAATTAAATGGATGAACACCTCACCTAGACACCTCACCATAGACCTATTCATAACATGTTTTGATAAATGAATAAGACTTGGTTCAACCCTAAAAATCAAGGCCTATTATTCCTCTAACCACCTTCTCGCTCATAAAAATTAATGTCTATTCTGATCCACGAATAAATGGATAGACCTAGCCCGAATAATAGCAAGATCTATTATTTTTAGGAAACCTAGGGAATCCTTCCTTAACCAAAGCCAATCATCCCGAAAATGATGCCAGTCAACTAGGAATCATCTTTGGTTACCATTTATTCACTTTAGAAACCTTGTTTGTGGGTTAGCACATTCTGAGATCGAAGGGAAGAGAAGAGAGCTACATGCAAGAAGAACCAGAGTCTTTTCCACCTATAGACATCCATAACCAGCACCAGGATAGATCCAGAGGTATTGCACTCATGGTAACATTCTGAGAAGCACCACTACGACACCAAGCTCCATCCCACCAATCCATCATCACCATCACATAGCCATTGGACCTACAACACCAGTAAGTACATTTATCACTTATGTTATTTTAGCCTTATCTTGTTTTAAAGGTTTTTATTACCCTTGTTGTCATTTCCTACTTGCATTCCCTTTTCCCCATTATTCCTCTTTCTATAAACCCAACCATTCCTCCACCCACACCATAAAACCACCTATACCTAACCTCTACATATTTTTGAGTGTTCCTAAGATCCCCATATACCTCGTTATGCCCTCTGTCATCTCTTCCTGACCTCAGTTCAAACCCCACTAACAAATCTTATTGAATCTTACCGCAGGACCACTCTATCGAAATCGGTTACCCATAACCGTCGTCGGTTCTACCTAACTATGATTGGTCATACCTCGACCGATGCCATTCTCTCCCGTCTGCCATCACTTTATGTAAACCAACAACTATCTACCTACCCAAATAACCCAAACACCTTACCCAATCCTACTAAGACCCCGCCTTTTGTGACCTGTAGACCACAGACAAACAACTGACCCTAACCGAAGACCTAGACCCACATAGTTTTTAGTATTTAATTGGATCAACACTGATAGTGATCTGAGGTACCCAAATTAGAATACTAGGACTAGATTTGTTTATGTACGCATTTAAGTTACTTCCTAATTTTTTTATAAAATAGTGGGTTGACAACCTTCTAGGTAGTATCACACTTCCCAGATCTAGAACACGCTACGTAATCCACTATCATATATTGTTTAACTCTTCTTTGGTTGTCTTGTTTTCTATTTCAGGTAGTTCCTCCCTACAAAATGGAAGCTCTCATAGTCAACATCAGATTGGGAATTCATAACGTGTGCATCAAACTCCCAACCAACACACAATGGTATTCCTCCTCGGCCCATAACACTATCTATTTCATCACATTCGAAAACGTAAATAAAATAGTGAAACACTAAGGGAGGTGATAATTCATTGTGGGTATCCTTAGGATCTCATAACCTTGGTGTGAGAAAGATGTGTCCTTAAGAGCATGAAAGGGAAGGTTAAGGAAATTTGTAAGAGATTAATTTTTGAGTCTCTTTTGGTGCATTTTATTAAAAGTTCTAATAGTATTTTTAGTGCAAGAGATGGTACTAAGAAGTGGAGGGGTTTCAGGAAGCTAAAAGACTAAGAGTTTATAGTGTAGCTAAGAGATATTGAAGGGAAGAGAGAAGGAAATCAAGGAAGGTAAATATACAAGTTATTTTATATCACTTAGGATGAATTTAGGAATGCACTTGGAGTGAATGAAGGTAATAGGAAAATTAGGGTGATGAGAAAACCTTTATAAGTGTTAAATTTCCAATTTTACAAGTTTCTAGCAATTTTAAGCTTGTGTCAATCCTCATTAGCAAAGAAAGGGTGAAAGTGTATTGTTCTCACCTTTGATTAGTTGGATATATGAATGATAATATTTTTTATTTACATCGAGTTTCCAATAGGATGCCCTAAATACTTGACATCACACTATCACACAAGGTCCAAAACACAACAATAACAACCCACAAAACACCCTTTTAACACATTTTCATTGTTGTACCACAATAAAACCCCTAACCCGACCATAGGAAGAAATTTATAGTCCATAAAACATAAAACTCAACACATATTACCTAAACATAGATCAAGACATTTACTTGCCTAAAAATCAATAATGCATCACATAAAACATATTCAACAAGTTTCATATGACTCAAAACCATGACTACATCCACACAATATCAAGATAAGAGCCAACAACACATGTCAACAAAGATGAGAAGCAAGCGTCAACATCACAATATATAACGTGAATCACATGAGTAACTCATGAATCATACATACCAACCGTATATGCCTCCAAAATCTCCATAAGCCTCCCATGACAACTCCATATGCCTCCCAATGGAGAAAAGAATCATAGTACCAATTTCGGGATGGGTCACTCATCAAAGTTCTCCATCACCTTATCCTTACGAGGTTTGGTCACTCACCAAGAGTCCCACCACCTCATCTCTCTAGATTGGGTCACTCACCAAGAGTCCAGGTCACCTTATCTCTCCATTCAAAGAGGTTAGGTCACCCTATGTGCTTAGGCACTTAGAGTCCCTACACCTCCACCTAAGTGGTATAGTAACCTATATCTCAAAGTTACATAGCCCCATGAACCCCTTTAGGCATACCCCCATACAACGAAGTGGGTCCATAGATCCAAACACTCCATGATGAATCCCACAACCCTAATCCATCACATCACAACATTAAAACCAACATATCAATCAGTTTTAATTATCAAGTTGAATCAAATCCCAAGCCTTGGGATAATATAGAATACTTTTAAACTCCAAAAGTAATTTTTAACTAAGTAAAATAAGTGGCTAAACAACCATAGTAATGCAAAGGCTTCTTGTTAGCACAAAATCAAATTAAATGCCCAAAATTTTAGGAATACATCAATCAAGAAAATTGTTGGTTCTTAAAAGAAAAGAGAAAATGATCAATTTTTGAATAAAATATGAATAGAGGAAGAATCACATTACAATCACTACATGGCCTTTCAACGGTCACCAAATGGCTTCTCATCGAGTTGCTAGTACTTAGATATCGAGCCTTATCTCACAAAACACATATAACCAGAATAAGCATATCTCTGTATATCTTTGAATCACACATACGAGGATCTACATATTCAATATCACATAGGATTTTTTGATGGATAACCCACATAGGAGAGAGAAGGGACTATAGTTTTCATAAGTTGATCCTAAGGTTGTGTACATCCAATATTGAGAAAACTCAAAGTATACCAAATAGATAGACGTGGATTTTAAATCTACATGATGCTCCACTTCAAAAATCGTACTTAGCTCAAGGTTATGGAAAACTGGTTCATTCCTCCTTTCTCTACACATACACTTCTGGATGCTACTCATAGGGCTCAATAGTGTAGGGTACACATCACATCACATAAATACATTACTAATACAATAATGTATACTCACAATAGCCATAACTTCTTACAGATGGTATTCTTACTAGATATAACATAACAATTATTCTACAACTTACAACACATAATATTTCCACATGATGTACTTGTTAGTGCAGAATCACAACACCCCAAATGAGTTATAGATCTGATTTTCTAAGGCAGAGTCATTTGGTGTGATTGCATAGCATTGAACTTTCCCCAAGGTGTGGGACCTTACAAAATGAGAAAGCTCTCTAGATTGAAGGTTGGTTCCTTATTCCTCTGTTTAGGTGAATATGTAGAAACTTGTAGAGGATATGTTCTTAATCCTAATATAAACTTTACCAAGGAGACAGGGATAAAAGGAATACAAAAATTAAAACAAAGCTAAACTACGAGGTGATGCACCAAAGGAATGATGAACACTTATTTTGCTAATAGACACAAACCAACAAAATGCATACAATAAACAAGCACAAATAGCTAGATATATAATGGAAGACCAGATGAAAGCAAAAGAGACAAGAGAGGATCTAAAATCGATCACAGACATGTTTTATTGCTTTGTAGATTGATACAGTCCATTACAAAGTAGCCAAGAGGCAGAAACGTAATGTAATTTTGATAGAAGGCCTGAACCCCACAGATCCCTTTGCTAGAAGGAGGAGGGAGCCTACAAAACAAAGAATGTCCAACCCCGGAGTGATGAGACCAGCTCCTTCTTTTATAGATGGGGTGAAGAGGGAGGAGAAAAGAGGCGGGAGACTTGATTCGAAGCTCAGCTACTTGGCTGAAAATGCCCCTACAAATCCTACCCATGATCTGTCAAGCCTGGTTCCCCACACTGCTTGTCATATGAGAGAAGATGGTAGGCCAAAATCTCAATATCTAGGTAATGGAAGCCATCGATCCCACACTAATGGAGTGGAAGATGTTTTTAGACTTTCTCCCTTAAAACCTGCTAAAATGATTAGTTCATGTGTCCACGACATAGAAGGCTTCGAGACGCTTCAATGGCCTTCCTCACCTTTTCGGTTCTTAGGCAACGTGGCGGGCCCACGCTCATTTGAGTCTCTACTTACACTTCTACACTTAGCCCTTTTCTTTTCCTTCTTGCTCCTAGCTCTTTTAACACTGCTCCTCCTTCCTGACCCTACTATCCTATTTCCGAGCCCGCTTGTAGATTTTTTTAAATAGATTTAAGGCTCAAATTTACTCGACAAGAGTCGTTCCTTCTATACGGGGTCGTGACTGATCCAATATTTGGCACGAGGGTGAAATATGGATAACCGTACCAAAAGTTCAAGTATAATACAATAGGGACTATATGATAACCATATGACCCAAATTTTATCACATAACACATGACTATATATGTATGATGAGTATAATGATTAACGTCACCACATAAACACAAATACAATACATCATGGTACATGCCTCATGATAAGCCACAATATGATGGTAGCAACTTGATATGCCATAATTCACTAGGAAGAACATTTTTCATGTAACATATATAAAATCACAAGATGATGAAACACCGCCACACTTTCAGCTCAAAATAACATTATTTTCACACAACAAGGTGGTAACACACGTATAATACATGTTGAATTCATGAGGGAGATAAAGTGTACACTCATCATGAGACATATCAATATCACAACATTTCAAAATAAATAGTCAACACGACCCGGTACATTCACATGATCACAATCACAAGTTTGTCACATCACAACATATTATCACATTATACTTCCAACTCCTTCACCATCATGTATACATATCAAAACAGCAATTTTCATAGAGGTTTGAGATCATGAACATCTACTCTGACACCATCTATACTTCCCATAATTAACACACCTAGAAACAACAGTAAAATTATTGGTTCAATTTTTTTATCTTTCATTTCCTGTTACACGACACCACATGGGCTCGAATAGAGTAGCTCAACATCACAAATGACACTTACACAAGCATGGACCCCCATGGAAAACAACATAACACTAGAGCATGTTATTTTAAAATTAATAAAAAAGGATGTACATGTTACAATGACTCAACCCCATATGAGAATTCTAAGGCTAGTCATAGTTTACAACACATCATTCATGGTTACATATTTATTATAAATTAATTCCATTATTTAACCTTGTAGTTTGAAGATAATTATACATAGAACCAAATATTCTCATTCGTAAAGCTACATATTCATTATGTGATTTTACATCGTTGTTTAAACCACATTATGTATATGAAACATGTGCTCATACCTCAAAGTTGTATATTTCAATTTTAATAAAACATTTTGGATCACAATGATGCCTCTATTTTTATTTGCTTTAAGGTCATCTTAGGAATTTTAGTTGGTTTGACATTATTCAAGGTGCATATAATTTTTATAGCAATCATTCCATAGATTCATCTTGTTTTCTCTTATTCTACTTATATTTACATCATTTTTAGAACAATTATGATTCGTAACACTTACTTTTCACTTAGGGATTCAAGACTACAAGGAGTGTGATCTCACACAACACAATTCATTTCATTATTCCTAGGCTCTCAAGTATTAAATACATATTACAAGTGAGACATTCGATACAATTTTATGCATTCAAATTCCTTCTAAGGCAATATTTTCAATTGTGGGGTAAACATACATCAAAGTCTCTTTCACCAATAACCTCATGAGAGGTCACATGATTAATATTTTCATTTGCAAATAAAGAATCTACATCTTAATAAATTCAAAACCGGAGTAACCAAACACCCTTATTTCGCAATACCTTTGTAAAATCCAAAGGTATTTATTTCTACTTGACAAGGTGAACTTTATCTTCAATATAGATAGTCTCAATCAAAGTTTAGATAGTCTCATTTAGATAGAGATCATGGTGTATTAAATTAACATAAGGGGAAGGACCCACATTTATTTATAGGAAAAATTTCATATCCATATATTTATTTATTTATTCCTTGGGGATCTCCCTCCATATAGGTAGTCATAGATAGCCCCCGATATTTATAGAATAGAGGGAAATTTATAGGGTCGAGTTGGGTGGCCCTATCTATCCCCCCTCTATATGAATGAGAGAGGGTACCCTAACTGAATGAGCCTTATCTAGATATCTTCTCCCCCATATCCATATCTATATAGAGTGAATCGAATGAACAATGAAAAATGATGCTCCCATATATCTAGTCTAGAGGGGTGAATAGATGTACCTCCTTAATCCGGTTCCCTATATATATATATTCGGTCACATTCACTACAGAGATATCATGTTTTAAAGGTTCAACCATCAATCGAGTTAGTAGTTATCAATCGGTGATAGGGACTAGACATATCATATATATAGTTGGGGCCCAACACTATTCTCTCATGAGGATCTATATAGAACTAGCCCATGAATGAAGTGGATCAAACCTAACTGACCTAACCCCTCATATATATGGGATATCTATTCTCTGGATCGGGATCTATCTATTATATAGATTGGGCTATGGACACATATGGATAGTAGGGTAAGGCCAATAGCTACAAATATAATTGCGATGAGATTCGACACTATCTTCCGAACCTCGACCCTATACTACATATACACTTGACCAGATAGAGATATAGGGTTGTGACCTATACCTTGACGGGAAAGTTCACAACATTAAGAGCATAGTTTAAATAACACATTTAATCCACTTACGTTATACATACTTACACACATAAAACACAATACTACAAGTCTCCCTTGGAAAAACCTGAGAGGTTAGTGATCGAGAATAAATATCATAAATAAGTCGTAGGATTCCTAGAGAGATTGATCACTAATCAAGCACTCCTCTTCTCAAGTCACTCTAATATTACATATGAGTGCTAGTTTCTTAACTAGATTCACTCAATAACAAGACTCTCCTATTTTTATCAATCATCAATCATCACTTCTCATAAGTTCCAATCAAGGAGGAATGAAAGATGATTTATTTTTAGGATAGTATTCTCACTGATTTTTAGGCTAGAGTCATTCTGATGTCCTTTAGAATAACATTCTAATAGTGTGGATCCATTTGCAATTTATATGAGGTGGTTTAGCATCTTTTGACATTAAACCTACATGTTCATGCAGTAACCTAAATTTGTGATATTTTATTTTCTTCAAGCTAAGAGGTGCCATCAAGTATAAAAGTAACTAGGTTCATCCTTTAAGTTTAAGTTCACCAACTTGCAATTAAGTAAAAGTCACTAGAATTCATCAAAATCATCAACATACACTTATCTAATGCAATTGACCTATAGGGTAAAACACAAATATATTTCAATTCCTTAAATTACCTACACATAAATAATGAGTGAAACTTTATTCCATCAATAATTACAAAAGTTGAGAATGAATTTACAAATGCATCATTTTATAAAGGTTCATATACTAACTATAGAGTTCTCATACTTCGGTGCTTCATTGCAAATACAATTATGTCCACTCTTTCATTATACAACTGTCATAAGGGTATATATATATATATAGAAAAAACATTGATTTTTTTCGACTTTGAAAGACAAACATGCTAGAAAGACACATATTTTTAACACTCAATTCTAATAATTATTCTATGCCACCTTGCTACCTAAAACCTGCCAAATCTTGTAAGTAAGGTCAACAAAATACACCGGCATAGAATTATCCTACAATCTATAGAACAAATCACGATTACTAATATTCCATTTACAATTAAATAAAATAATTTTGTATAAATAAGAGAGGCAAGACTTTTTAAATTTCATTTCATTTTGAAAACTAGAGAGAAGTAGAGAGAGGAGAGAGAGATAATTTTCCACAAATAATTTTCTCAAAACAAACAACCAAATGGAGATCCATACAATCATATGTTAGTGTCTACAAGTTTTTCCGCCAATTATTTGACTTGATAAGGGTCCATGATAATGTTTTCTCATTTTACAAGTTGGCAAGAATGTCCAAATTAGCATAAGTGGCTATAAAATTGCGTTCCAAAGCCAATTTATGATGGTCCAATGCACCTTGAAACAAATCCTATATACTCTCCTATATACAAGGAAATCATTGGAGTTGATGGAACTAAAAACCAGAAAATGAGGTTCAAATGGCGACAACCTTTCTAGTGCAAATGTGATCATTATTGTACTAGTTTAACTTTGTCACCCAATGACCGAGAGCTTACAAAACCCCCATGTAAAACTAGCTTGCATGGTGTTTTTATTAGAAGTAAGGGTTACAAACAATTGTCAAAGATAAATTCTAATGGTATGCAAAATTCAAGTTTCATTTCTTCACCTAGGGCCCTAACGACAAACCCAAATCAAATTGAACTTTAACTTTTAGTAGTGATGTAAAGCTATATAGGTCTGCAAGGCTCCTAGAGGGGTGATGAAAAATACACGAATGAAAATGCAAGGTCTTTCCAAGCTTTGATATAGTAGTTCACATGATAATGAACATAGTCAAAACTTGACTTTCCCGTTTCAGGGTCTAGAGGGGTGTTTAAGACGTCGCTGATAATCATGTTTATTAACTTTTTCAAGGTAAACAAAAAGTAGTTTTAAAATAGAAAACAAATTTATTTTTTCATTCATGTGGTTTCCATTATCTAGTATAACTATCGAAGCTATCCAACATATAAAGAGGTACAATCGGAAAATGGGTTGGCATTCAAACATTTATTAGTTGCGTTGAAAGATGGGAAATTTTGTTGTTTTGAGCTACTGTTCCTTATCACTACCCAATAGCATTTTTTCCTTTGTTTTTAATTTTGATACCATTGAAAAAGGAAAAATAGAATACAAAACTAAGATAGGGAAGATAAAACCATGCCTGCAACTGATTACTACGTCAAAGTTGAGAGGTTTATCATTTCACGAGCCAACTGCATTTTCTTGAGAGGTTCCAAGGCCTTTTAACTTATCCCATCATGTGCATCTCCTGCAATCAATGCTTTTGAAGAGACCACGATTCTTTGAGGCATTTTCTGATTTTTTTAAGCTTCATGAAGATAGCCAACATAGTTTTATCCAAGGACCAATCCCTAACCTTCCATTTCCATAAAATTTGATTTCACAAGTATACTAGGACCGTGCTTAAGTATTTTTCTCTTGATATTGTGTTTCTAAAACCACTAAAAAGGAAAGACAATCTCATTATTCCTTTCCTGCCGCTGCTACACCATGGGCATCATAAAGTCATACCACTGTCTCAAAGGAACCAATTACCATTGCGTCATTTCCACAGCAGTACACATGCCTTACACCAAGCAAGTAAATCCATACAACCACCACATGTTTAATTCAAACATAGCAGAAAAAGTTTGGAGTTTCCTCAATATTGCCAACGCAGCCAAGTAGTCAACAAAGAAACAAATTCACGCAATCCACCACATGTTTTTTTGGCACAAAGATGATAAAGTGTAGAGTTTCCTGAAGCTAGCTATAACGATTTAGATTTTCCAATAAATCTTCTCAAAACCAATTCACAGGCTGGTCTATGCATCCAAAAGATAACCAACAAGTCCAAAGGGTCAACCATGCACAAAGAACACGAAAATGGTTGTGAAATCTGGTTTTCCATCTACCAGTTACATTTTCCTTAATGTTTCTAAAGCTTGTTCAACAAAATCCATTTTGTGAAAAGCCTGAATCATTGTTGTCTAAGGGAATACGCCTCATTGAAGCATTCAACCAAACAGTTCATGTTCCCCCTCGTTGTTTTTGGGCATTCTACTGAAAAGATGATACACTCCACGTTTGCATACAAGTCAGCCATCACACTTACAGCTCTAACATCTGACGAAACTCCATCTCCATGGTGCTGTGGTGGACGTGCATCTCCTGTTCCAAGGATTTTTATTTTCAACCAGGCTGGGAGTATTCTGGCATGTGATGTGGATTTTGGATTTAAACCAATTAAAGCGCATTTATTTGAAGTTTCCAAGTAATTTTTAACAAACTTATTTTGCACAAATCTTGTAGTGATTACAGTCCACGTCCAAAAAAAAAAGATGTGCCCAACTTGTTAAAAACAACAAAAAAAACGTAGATTACATGGTCATGGTGAGTTCCTAGGACCACGTAGAAACCCTAAATGATCTCTTCTTCTCTTTATTTGTTTCAACACCATTTTGTTAATTTTATTTATATTGTTGTTTTATCTTATTTTATTTTTATTCCATTCTCATTTTAAAATCTTATCTTATATTACCTTAATCATTTACTTTTTGTGTCATAACAATCTCATATTTAGAAAATCAAGTGATTGACAAATCTCTCCCCTAGGACTCGACTTACGCGAAGAAAATAATAGGGCGACTATTCACAAAAGAGGCATTATAAACTTGGTTATATGTCATGACCACCCAAAATGTACTTCAACTCAAACATTTATCGTTAAAATCTTATTCTTATTCTTATTATTATTATTATTATTTCATATTCACAAATAGATTCCAACTCTATTCTTGTCCACGATATTGTAGCCATGGGTCTATTAACTCGAACACGGTGTTCATGGAAATAAAAATGATCCAAACAAAATGCACGAAACACCTAGTTTTTGACTATGCTAGTGAGGTATACACAACCTTGCATATTCCTTGATGAAAACCAAATGACGAGGTCTGACACACACGCACACAAGCTAACATTAACCAAAATTTTGCCCTTGTAAACAAAGCTATTATGTTAATCTTTCTTATAAGAATACAATGCTACTTTTCCATGATAATGATCAAGCACTCTAGCATAGATTCGTCTACACCCACTTAACAAGTCAAGGTAATTGGAAAGGAACCTACGTATGCTTTATTATAGTCCCACATATGAAAGGTGGGTTATGCGTTAGGGAAGGTGGGCTATTTTACTAAAAATAGCCTACTTTTTTCCTTACCGATGCCGGTTCCTACTCGACCGCCGCCGGTTACACGTAACCGCCATCGGTTCCCTGTAAATGGGCTCCCCAAACCAAAACAACGGATCGGAATTTCATTTTGAGATCAGTCAAAGGATTTCTGAATCAACAGAGAGCATTGCGAGCGAGGAACAGAGTCCAGATCTTCACTTGACAGAGCAGAGACGAGTAAAGAAACCAGAAGTGTTTACAACCAAGGAGATCAACTTGCATCTTGGTCAAAACCAGTAAGTCACATCTTGCATGTCCTTTGTTATAACATTTCTTATGCTTCTTGAATCTCAGTGCTCCTAAATCCATTTCTGAATCCACTACCCAACGTGCCATTGCATCTAACTGTCATTCTTTTGCTTCTAATCATCCCATTTCCTAATACCATCCAAAAACCAGCCATTACAAACACCATAGCTGCCAAGAAGATCGTAGAACCCACCGCTATCGGTTATCAGTAACCGCCATCGGTTATCGATGATCGCATCGCATCAAGAATCGCATCGGTTCCTCTGATCAAAACCAGAAAACCAGCCTTTCCCCCTACCCAGTTTAACGAAATAATTTAATTGATATTTTGCAAGTCTTTTGTGTTAATTCATATTAGCAGGGGAACTGACCACCTTCGAAAGGAAGTTTTATATTTCCTGGGCCCAAGGCAGTTTCCTCATTTATTGTTTAATCAAAATCTTGTGGTCTTGTGTTCTTATTTGCAGGTAGTCCTTCCAAGACAAAAAGGAGTTCTCCGCAGTCAGCCTGATCTTTCTCTACGGTACGCGCACACCATCTCGACATTCAACAGGTATTCCTCCTAACCCTAACCTCATCTGTTTCTAAAAGGAATGAAAGGATAGAAGCAACTCTATTCCCAGAAGCCGAAACATTCCGAGTGAAACATTTTGGCACGCCCGGTGGGACCCATTTTGGGTTTCTTTCTCTTGCTTATTTTCATTTTAGGAAGCATATTTGCTGTTGCTGTTTTTGTTATATATTTCAGTAAAGAATTTGTCTTGCTTTCCTAGTTTCGCATTAGTGAAAGTCATCTCTCTTGCTTCATCGAATATAATTTTCGATTTGGGTTTAAAACACGTGCATTGCATTCCTGCTTGTTGTTCTTCAATTCTAGTGAACATAGATTAAGTAACAGGTCGTACACGTGGGGGTGATATCCACGGTATTGACAGGAAATTAACCTTAGTTTCACTGCACAACACATACCGAATCACTTCACAATTAACACAACAGCTCAAACATCCCCCCTTTTCCGCGGTATTCCTCCGCCCGATTGAGGTAACCTTATAAGCCAAAACAAACTTGACATTTCCCCTAGGTCTTGTTGTTTAGGATTCTGACATCATCTTACGTCTAAAGGCATAAGCCCACGATAACTAAAATTAACCCTAGGATTAATCTCTAGATTTGCATGTGCCTCTTGCTTGTTTCCAAATTCTGTTTTCTCTGTCATACTTTGTCTTCTGTGATCAATAAGTTGATAAATATACTCAACGTTGCTAAAAATCAAATTAGCAAATTTTTTTATATCTTCTTATCCTAGACTTTTGACACCGCATCGGCTAAGGGACCGACGCTCATTTTCTCGCGGACCGACACCGCTAGTAAACCGATATCGTTATCGCTTCATCATCACCCAAAAAAGAAAGAACTTGCCAAATTCATCATTCTGAGGTTGTTTTTGTTCTTGATAGATTAAAACTTTCCTGTGTGTTCTTGTCTATGGTTGTCATCACTCGGAAGCAAGCCGCCGCCATGGTTTCACATGCCTCGCTTCCGTGTCTTTGCCTCGAATCACCCCTTCACATTCTATAGGGAACCCTACTTGACACTAGTGAGATCCCCAAATTCCTCGTAGGAGACAAGGACTTTGCCAAATTTCTCGATGCTAATCCCAAATACTGCATAATACTATTTGTCTCATGCCCCCGACCGTACGCCTGATGGTCAGCTCCTTATTGGCATGCCTATTAGTATAGCTGCTCATTTAGCTCCCACTCCTCCTGATAACAATGCCTTACTTCCCGCATCTCTAGCCCCGCCTCCCAATCCGACAGCCTTCAGGTTCATACGACCCCGATTAGCTTTCCTTTGTTAACCTCGACCCCACGTATCGCTACCACCAACCGCCCCTATCTCATCTCTCTTTCGCACCACTCCATTCATGACTTACTCTCGCCACCTATTCACACGAGCTTTCTCAAGCTCCGCCTACCTTTTCATTCCCATACACGTATCCAAAGAACCTCAACACCTTATATGGGACATCCCTATTCTCAGGCACCATCATCTCATCCAACCACAGATTTCATCAAACAAATGATGGACAAAATGCAAAACCCGAGGCTTCCGCTTTCAGAAGTCGTAGCGCTTTGACATACGAGCAAGTTTGTCGAGGAGCCCATTCACCCTTCGTCGTCCCTTCATTCATATCCTCCTCAATGGGAGTTGCCAAAGTTTACTCGCTTTTAACAAGAAAGAGGATCCTCAACAACACTTGCGATCATTTAGACATGCTTGTTATTTGATTGCCCATGATGACGCTCACATTACTCCGCACCTTCCCATGTCCTTATCAGACCCGCCTGAGTGGTACAAAGGTTTTTAACCCAAAGATTCGATCTTCTCTTTTAACCAACTAGCCCAATCTTTCTTGGATCATTTCTCCATTAACATTGCCAAGAAAGTATCTATCACCGACTTCTATGCCATCCGACAATTTGAAGACGAATCTATCGCAGATTTCGCTGACGATGGCGGGCCTTATCAACCAACTTACGTATGCCTTGCCTCAAACCGAACTCATCAACTATTTACGCGGCCTCGCGCTAAGCACATCTCCCCTACCCTCCAAATTCAAACTTTCCGCACATTCGACGAGGCCTTTACCATGGCTCTAAACTTGAAATTCGAGCCTTAAAGAAGAGAAATTGCGGTTACAGTAACAAAACCCCACTTCCGAACTCCCGATTCTACCAACAAGCCAAACACCACCACTCCTCACGCGTCCACTTCTTCTAAATCAAAAGGAGCTGTCCACGCGGTAATGGTCAAATCTCAAACACCGTCCAATACTCCGCCGAAAACCACTTATAAGTACAAAGCCGAGCCCACCAGTTACACTCCCTTGGGAGAAACTTATGGCGTCATCCTGGAGAAATTGCTCAAAGTCAGGCTATCACCTTGCCCCCTCGTTAAACCTCACTCTGGGTTTGACTCCACCCGCGCAATACCTTCCTGGTACAAAGAAAATGACTTTTGTAACTTTCACCGCGTAAAAGGACATAGTCATGAAAACTGCAAGATGTTGAAAAATATAGTACAGGAAATGGTTGACGCAGGGGATATAACCTCGATAATCCTAACGCCCTCGCTAACCGAAATCTGAAAATTTTCAACAAGCCATTCCCGAATCACTCGTCCCAACAAGAATTGAACCAAGATATCTTAGCCGAGGAGAGTGTTCATGAGATCCATGCAGCTTCGATTCTCACCAAAAGCCTCTATTGAAAAAATTTTAAATCAAGCCTCTCCACCAACACAGAGTTTGAACCTCCTTCACCACCATCAAGCCAAAGTGAAATCATTCCTTTACCCATAGAAGAGTTAATCGCCTGACTTCTCTTCTCATCGACGAGTCTTCTTACACCACATCCCTACAAGACCGTGAGCGGATGCTATCTAATTTATCTATTTCCCAAACGTCCCTTCTACCACTCTTGCTACACAAGAGGAAGGCTCGCCACTCCTTTTGACATCCTTAGACGAGAAATCTCTTACACTAACATCACCACATTCTTTAAACGTGACAGATCCCCTCGAACACGCCTCCCTACCTATTAGTCCTCATCGCCTAAATCTTTTCAACGACCGGTTGACCTCTTAACATCTATTGATACAAAGGCCTCATCTACCTCCCCGTGTCACACCCGCAGCGGGACTCGGAATTACAACCCACCTTTCTTCCGCATAAAAATTACAAATCACACTGAGACTCGCCATTCCACGTAAGATGATGTGCCCTATGGGAACGCTTGAGTACCCCTTTTTCTACTCAAATGCAAATGACTCGATCCCGATGTCTCCACCATATACCCGAAGTGCTTACGTGCTTAAAATGCCCCTGCTTCTCACCTTCACCCCCACCTCTACCAAATGCCCCGTCCACTTCTATCAACTTAACCAGATCTTCCCCTACGCGGACCTCACCAATGCCCAGGCCTAACGCACCCGCCTAAGCGACTCGATCTATCCAAAATAAATCCGCCCGCCACCTAGAGACAAACTCAATCCATGCCCCTATCACAATCAAAACCATCATCGCATACCTACCTTCCATATTGGGACCCCATCCTCTACCTTACATCAATATATCATACCTCCTACGCTTTTCTTCAAACAACCTACGCCTTCCGCACCTATACAGTAAATTCCAGTGGTATAAGAACACCGCTACTCCGCGTATCCTCGTCCACCTATCAACCCTAAACAAATTCCATCATCAAAAGATTTGTTTTCGGGCCACTCCTATTTTCCCGTGGTTGTTTTCTCGATACCACGCATCTCGCGCCTCATCATCCAACATAGCTTCGCGCCAAAGAAATCACGTTTAGTAAAAACCATGTATCAACACCCTCTGCTAAACCACCACCCATAAACCAATCATGCCCAAACATTACCAAAACCCGCACAATCAATAATACCCTCATCCTCTTCCGATTTTGACCCACTCAAAGGATCTTACGCCAAAATCCTTGCTATGTTGGTGGAGAATGCGACCATTTCCCTACCCCCACTTAGACCTTATGACCCGCCTAAACCCCGACCTATGGGTTACGATGAGTCTAAAATCTGCGCTATCACCGCACACCAGACATGATGTGGAGGGATGCAAAGCTTTAAAACCATCCTTCGCCACCACCTCTCCCTGATAGAAAGATTAAGAAAGACAACTTACGAAGGGAGAGACCTTTAGTTTCCATTCCTCTCCTATACCATCTGTCCCCGCCTCACCAAGATCTGTCATTATTACAACCCCACCTCTTGAAGACCATGAGTTATCCCAACCATCTTCCTCATCTCAGGTCTACGAGATTAATATGATTAGTGTCGCTACTCGAGGGCAGAAAAACAATGGGAAAGCAAAAGAAAACACACCTGCGGCATCTCTTTCTCCGTCAAACATCCCGATTGCACCACCACCTAAAGTGGTCATTCGCGGACCCGCCTATCCTGTCTCTAATGGCATTGCCCACCGAAATATGATTAAACAGCTTCACCAATCACCCGTAAAAATGACACTGTATGATCTCATTCAGACTTCTGAATCTCATCGACAAGCTCTCGTTGAGATCCTTCAAGGGATAGAGGTTTTACCTAATGAAACCCTGCCTGTCGCCTCCATTCTAACACCCAATCACGTTGCCTCTCTCACTAAACAGCCCACTACTCCAATCACTTCGTCTCTATACACAAGCTGCCGCAGCTGGCTCAAGATGAAATTGTCGACTTTGGTATGTAAGACCCCGACTCCTCTTTTTCATCTCCGCTTACGTCCGGGACATTCGAGTACGTCGGGTTATGATTGACGGGGGCGCTAGCCTAAACATCATCTCTTCAAAAGCCTTCCAACAGATGAACATCCCTTCTAGTTGCATGTGTGCCAACCCCATCATGTTGCGGTCATTCAATGACGCTATTACTTCTACCTTAGGCACCGTGATCCTCAACATTCGCGTAGGACCACGTACTTTACCCGAACTCTTCTATGTCCTTGAGGGAGAGTTCCAATATAATATATTGCTGGGTCGTCCTTGGATCCGAGCCATGGGATGCGTTCCCTCAACATTACATAGATGCATAAAATTTGAGTACGAGGGGAAGTCTTACACCGTAAAAGCTGACCCTCCCCCCTTTAAAACCTGCAATATGTTATACCGCCCTAACGATGTGCTTATACCAATCAAGACACCCATACATTCAACCCAACCATCCTCCTCAAATGTACCTCAACCATCCACCTCAACCGCGCCTACGCCTTCAATTGATGAAACCACCATCGCAAAAACCACTTCCCTTCCCGCAGCTAACATTCCAACCTCCGACCCCTTAGTAGATGTTTTTCAGCGCCTTACGCTGGGGGAGTACCGCCTATATAACGTTAGTTCTTTCCCTACCCCGCAGGAGTACGGACAATTACATGCACATCCCACCTACGACCGTCGCGTGGGGGAGATAATCTCTTACGGACCACCCCATTGCCGCACTAACCTAACGTATGGGGGTGTTGACGCATCCTCCATTACCCCTGAACCTCCTCTTGGTGTGGTTCCTTTCCAATCCGATTTTCAATACTTGACAAATCGTCGTTTCGCCCTCACCTTCTTGACTCGCTATGCGTGGAAAGGCTTTGGTTTTGGCCTTTACGAACAAGGCCGACATACACTCATTCCCGTGACTACCCGTAAACATAATGATCGCAGTGGTCTCGGTTTTCCCGAAACACCTACACAGGAGACACCTCCCCGTCACCGTATCCCGAAGAAGAAGACGCCGCCCTACCAAATCATCATCACCCACTTTGCCATCATCACCCGCAGAATCTATGTAGACCCCGAATCCATCCCTCCTAACTTTTTTTTTTTTTTTTCATAAATGCTATCTTCATAGGTCCTCTCACTTATCAACGCGATAATGACGACTCCATCTTCTTTGCCCCTTCTTTATCCGCATATGATCAAGAGGATTCGCCTTTGATTAATGTTGTTGAATGCCGAGATGACGACTCCATCCTCACTTACCTCGCGCGATGATTCTTATATTCAACGAGCCTTACCATCTCAAACCCAAACTATGCCGAACGAATCTACTATAGAAATCAATATCCACACGGAGGAGGATCTCACATTGTGAAGATTGACAATCCCTTAACACATCGTAACAAGCCGCCTTTACTACCTTTCTCCGTGCTCGCAACCAAGCTTTCATGGTCTTACGCCGACATGCCAGAATTGATCCTACCATCGCCGTCCATAACATCACCCTAAACCCCGATTCCAAACCAACCAAACAAAATTGAGAAAATGCATCCACGCATTGCTCTCTTGGTCAAAGAGGAGCTCCAACGACTCCTTTCTCGCTTCCTTCATCTTGCCTATCGACTATCCTCAATGGATTTCTAACATCGCACTGCTACTAAAGCGACAGGGGGACTTCGATATGCACAGATTTCCGGATCTTAACCTCGCTTGCCCTAAGGATGACTTCCCTTACCTAGCATTGACCAACTTGTTGATCTAACCGCAGGTCATGAGATGCTCTTCTCATGGATGGCTTTTCAGATACAACCAAATTTTGGTCGCCCCGCCGATCAACACAAAACTCGCCTTCATAACTCCTCGGGAACCTTCGTTATCGTGTCATGCCATTTGGCCTTAAGAATGCCGGTGCTACTCTATCGCCGGCTATGACCTACATTTTTCATGACATTATGCACACTATCCTCAAGACTATGTCGACGATCTTCTCGGCAAGTCTAAACATCGTAGTGAACATCTCGATGTTTTAACCATTATTTTTGATCGCCTGCTACAATATTCTCGTCCGCCTTCAACCAAGAAATGTGTCTTTGTGTTCTTTCGGGAAAACTTCTTGGCTTTATCGCCTCTTTTCATGTGGCATTGAGGTCGATCCATCTAAAGTCAAAGCTATCCTAGAAATGCCCCCACCCAAAAATCTCAAACAATTGCGTAGTTTACAAGGTAAGCTCCAATCTATCCGACGCTTTCATCTCCCAACTCTCGATCGGTGTCAACCTTTCCATCACCTCCTTAAAAGGATATTGCATTCCAATGGAGCGAAGAATGTCACCAAGCCTTCAAGCTCTCAAATCCTATCTCTCAGCCACCCGTGCTTATCCCACCCCAAGACGACCGCCCTTTCTACCTTTACCTTTCCGCCACCGACCACGCCAGGAGCCATGCTTGCACATCGTGACTCGAGAATCACGAACAAGCCGCTTATTATATAAGTCGTACTTTGGTGGACTATGAGACTAGGTACACACATGTAGAAAAATTGTGCCTTGCCCTATCATTCGTGGCCACCAAACTCCGACACTACCTTCTAAATCACAAGACTTTCGTCATCACTAATACGACTCCCATCCATTACATGTATGCCAAACCTCATCTCGAACCAACGCATTGCTAGATGGCTCATGCTTCTCGCCGACTCGACCTTGAGTTTGTCCACCGTAAATCAATCAAAGGACAAACCATCGCACTCAACTTCATGCGAAGCTCCTTTACCTGGGAACAATTTACCAATTTCACATTTCCCGACGAACTCATCGCTACTCTTTCCTCACGGAGGAGTCGTACTCCAATGACCCTCTTCTTCGATGGATCTAAATGCCAGCATGGGAGGAGCCGGCGTTGTTCTCATTCCTCTCAACGCTGAACCTATGCCTCTTTCATTCCGACTTGATTTCCTTGCACTAATAATACAAATGGAATACGAGGCCCTTGTTCTCGGTCTCCAGGTTACATTACACTTAGGTATCAAATCTATCAACATTTTTGGCGACTCTCAATTGGTAGTCAATCAAGTTATGGGCGTCTACCAATGCAAAAACGAGGAACTTCAAAAATACAAACACTACGTGGATTCACTTCTAGCCTTATTTACCCACTATTCTATACAAACCATTCCCCGCTCCACTAACAAATTTGCGGATACTATGGCTTGCTTAGCCTCGCAAATTCCCGCCGCGCCAACTGACTCTGAATTATTCGTCGTGGTCCAACAACTTTTTGCCCCATCCTATTCAACCCCGGTAGTTTGTATGATAAATACTGTGTCTACTAATTCACAGGATACCTGGTACCACCAATTTCACGACTACCTTACAATCTCTGTCCTCCCACCTGACCTTACTAGTAACGGCAAACGTGCTTTTCTTAAAAGTGTTTCACGTTATGTTGTCATGGGGGGACTCCTCTATAAACGTGGCTTTGATGGCATCCTCCTTCGCTGTCTAACTGGCGCGGAGGCCACTCATACCATCCAACAGGTCCATGACGGTATTTGTGGTGGACATTTTAGCGGCCTTGCCGTGGCCAAACGAATCCTTCGCCTTGGTTATTATTGGCCTACTCTCAATAACGACTGCTACGAATATGTTAAGCGTTGTGTTATGTGTCAAAGAACATGCCAACCTTCAACATACTCCTAGCCACCCGCTCCAGATCGCTTCGAGATCTTTGCCCTTCTCACAATGGGGTTTAGACCTTATTGGTGAGATTCATCCAACCTCTTCACAACGCCACCGTTGGATAATCACAAATGACCGAATATTACACAAAATGGGTGGAGGCTATTCCACTCATTTCAATCAAAAAGAAAAATTGTCGAGTTCATTAACCACCACATTATCTCGCTCAAGCTTTGGTGTTCCTCATCGCCCGATAATGATAATGGAAAATCTTTCAAAACAAGTTGTTGCAAAGACCTTTGTGACAACTTTGGTATCAAACTTAGTTTCTCATCACCTTACTATCCACAAGCCAATGGGCAAGCCGAGTCCTCTAATAAAACACTAACCAAAATCCTCATGAAAGTTGTCAATGAATCCGAAGAAATTGGCACGATCACATTCCCTTTGCCCTTTGGGCTTATCGTACTAGCATTCGTACTCTACTAATGCCACACCTTTTTTTTCGTATACGGTGTACGAGGCTGTTTTGCCTCTCGAAATACAAATACCCTCCCTTAGAATATCTCTTCAGATATTCTCACCAACGATGATTTCCGCCAAGAGCGGTTAGCCCAATTGAGCTTCTTGACGAACGCCGCCTTACAGCCTTCGATCACCTTCAAATCTATCAAAAACGCATTAAACGTGCTTATGATAAGCGACTTCATGAGCGTACTTTTAAGGTTGGTGATCTTGTTCTCAAAGAGAATCAACATGTAACCAAACTAGAAAAGAGCAAACGTGGAAAATTTGCTCCCAATCGATTGGGCCTTATATAATCACTCATACCTATGGATCTGTACTTATCGCTTAGCTTCGCTTAATGGTAAACCCGAGCTCAACCCCTTAATGCCTTGCATCTTCGACCATTCTACCGTTGAAATTAGTGTTATATCACTTCTTATCTACCTTCCGCTCGTCCCGAGCTCACTTACCACTACATACACTCGCTTCCTACACCTCATAATAACAAATCAAGCTCACATAGTTTGATCTCACTTCTCCTCGATGATGCCTTCCCTTTTTAGTCTAGTCCATGACTTCAAAATATTAAAATAAGCCGTATTCTTATGGGATTTTCTTGAGTCAAACTTCCTACTAAACTAGATGCTTCACGCCAAATGAACATCTAGTCATCTAAATTAAATATAGATCGCTCCTCGAAGGACAAATATATGCCGAACTATTGCTGCTATTATATATAGATCGCTTCCCCGAAGGACAAATTTATGCATTACAATCATATTCGCTACTATAAATAGATCGCTTCCTCGAAGGACAAATATACACAAATAGCTTTTCGTAAGCTTCTCGCATTGATCACTTCGTGAAGACCTCAAGAATAATACAATCAATATCCTCAGAGACTTCCCGCATCGATCAGTCTACATTCAATAAAAGAAAAGCCTCATTCAAAAGGACTTTTGAGTCATGGACTTGTCTATTTAGGGTAGGTTCTCTTTCGTCAGAACACTCACTTTGTAATAAGTTCTCCGTACCTCAGCTATATCATCCACCTCACCTCACCATTTGTTTCAACTCAAGGGACGTGACGTATATCCGATATATTGTGATTATACAACTCTTTTCACCTATCGACTTCTCGCCTATGCAAGGTACCTAGGGATTCAAGCTCATCCTATGTTAATATGTGGTTTGTTTAGCTCTTCTCAACTACGGGACACTTTTGCCTCTTTTGCTCGACTCTAGGATTGTGTGTTGACCTTAATCAGGATACGGTTCCCTACTATTTGGGTAAGCTAACTTTCGCTTTACCTATACCTACATCAACATCGCCCATACCTTACCAACACCAACAACATTACCCTATCAACATCAAATTCTTATCAACCAACAAATTGCCTAACCATACCCAAATTGCCTGAATTCACCTCTCCCTGGTCCTAAGGGAGAACTACATCGGCCTCCGAGGCCCTCCTCCTTTGCTGCAATGGGCTATGTAGGCAAGACTTCTGAGACATGGGGTCTCCCAAGGTTAGCTCGACCATCCCCTACCATAACCTATCCTGTGTGGTGAATATAAATATTTTTGTGTATTTCTATTTAATCACAAATTCTCTTTATCCTTTTTCAAAACACCGAAAATCAAAACACAAACAATCTTATTATTATCGTAACTCAAATCAACATACATATTCAGTTTTATTTAGATGTTAAACAAATACATCTTCTCTATCATCGACACGCAGGTCGGCATCCTTATTTATTCTTATACCTTGCTAACATTTACTCGCACCCTCACGCCTCATCCCGAACTAGGTGATGATCGTGATCGCCGACCCTCTCGCCGGCCTCTCTCGTCCTCAAGGGTACCACGGCTATTGGTACCGCCCACTGATCTGCCAATCTCTCCTGTAACATATGAATACGCCCTCTCGCATGGAGGACTCCAGCCTCTAGTCTCCCCGCCCGTGACTCCGCAACCACTAACAATCCTCTTGTCTCATTCACTCGCGTTTGAGCTGCTGAACCAAACGCCGCAGATTTATCCTCTCTCGCTGTAATCACCGCTATGTCGACGCCACGTACACCTCGCAGCTTCGCTACCCACCATAATCTATAGGCCTCTCGCTGCTCCGCATCCATTACCCCGCGATCGGCCGCTACCTCTTCGTGCCCTTCTCGAGGTGTTGGCCGGGAGGTGAGAATGCCGCCTCTGCCGATCCTCATATATGGTCTATAAGCCAGGGGGTATATCCCGCACAAATCCAAATTGTCGCCGCACGCGATCTATAGGAATCCTCTCATACTCACCCGCCTCGTGCCCCGCGATCCACCTCAATCGCTCTACACCCTCAACTCCTCGCCTATGTTCTCTCGTTACCATATAGTTCCCGTATGGCCTCCAACAGATATCCGCAACCGCTCACTCTCTCCCATACCGCCCTCGTAATACTCAATATCACCTGCACGGCCTCGGGATCTCGCCTCTTGTTCTGCTCCGACCCATCGCTCAATCCCAACCTCGCACTCCGGCTTCCCCGATCGATGGGTCGGCCTATTGGTCGCACACAAACAATGTGCTCATAGCCCAACAAAGGTAATAAGTATGAACTATCCAAAGGTCGCCCCGTGATTTCACCTACAAGCCCATAAACCCCCGTATAGCTCCGCCAAATATGCAGTGCCCATGCAAAAGTCACGTTCCTTTCTATCATCTCCCAAATAACACACATCAATGCCTTTGAAATCTTCCTTCCGCCTCTGTAACGCATAATACCCTACCGCTATCATTAATATCACTGCTAACCTTGTCTCCTCAGGGTGTGCTGCATACATTACCCCATATGTAAAAGATAAACCTCGCTGTGTCAAATCTCGTGCGTATGGACCAAATATCACAAGTATCGCTCCCCGTGCCACGCTAGGTAGTGCCTCGATATACTGTTCTCCTGTAATAGGAGTCTCAAAATCAAACACATCTTCCAATGTTACCGCTATCTCCCCTGGCAGATAAAAGGTATTTGTCTCGGATTCCATCTCTCAATCAATGCCTGCAACATAGCATGATTACGTGCAATTCGTGAATAATAGCGGATTCCACTTAACCCCAAACGATTTATCAATGTCCATTCAGCTGGTGTTACATCCGCTGATTCGTGACAACAAATACTGCACACTATCATTCATCCTCAATCCCGCCTCGCCGCATACACCAAAACAACAAACAACCATTCAATCCGCTGGCCAGGTTTTTTTCAAACATTCTCGAAATTCTCCAAGAATCCGTATCGGGTTATACATAACCGATATCGGTTGAGTAACCGATACCGTTCTCTCCTAACCGCTACGGCCACCGCCAATTACATACATCTTGCCTAAAATAACACCTACCTACGACAATAAATTGATCGTTTCTTCCTTTCTATATACACAGACATACCAACAACCCCGAATTACCTACCCCATAACACTCACCTCATCTATACCCCCGGCTATCATGTTGTCTTTCTCATATCTACTTCCTTATTCTTTTCCAGCTTATTCCCAAAAACATGCAGTAGTTAAATCACAAACAAAATGATACCTCTTGGGTTGCAGCAGCTTGAGGTGGCCCTTGTCTTCCCTCCTGTCCTTGCCTGCTGGATGCTTCTCCTCGTTCTGCCATGATCACCACCCTTTTCAACTTTGTCTTTCTGCCTTCTGAATCTCGGATCACATTCACTTTCCTTGTCTATTTTCTCCTTCTCACCCAAATCTCTCATGCAAATACCGCCTCTACTGCCAAAAAGCGCCGCTGCGTCACACATATTTAACCTCTTGCATGGCTCTAAAATTAAAACTCAAGTTGCCACCCTAGCTTTTCTATTTTTAGAAAAGCTCATACCTAAATAACCGGTATCGGTCCTATAACCGATATCGGTCATATAACTACCGACATCGGTTACCTAACCGATACCGGTTACACACCTGCCTTTTTGAAACAGGTTTCTTTTCTTCATTCTTTCATAAATTTTTGTCGCGCCCGCCTCTTTTCCTGCATAACCACACCATTTACCACATTTGTTCATCCACCACACATCATATCATTACAATTTCATTAAACATCATTTATTTTATACAAATACACAACCATCAACTACGAATTTCAAGAAACTATCAATCTCTACATCATTTGGATCCAACTCATCAGTTACATATATCACAATGTCACAAAACCAACAATTCATCACATCACATGTCATTCATATATACGTACAAAAAAAAAAAAAAAAAACCATCAACATCATCCATCTATCAACATGCCCACTAAACTTATCATACATTATATATTACCAAACCATTAACAAAATATTTAAACACATTTTTGAACACTACATATGGATCAAAACATCATCTATATATATATATACCATATACTAGCTTTTCAAAAATACAATGTGCCCTACATCGGGCCTCTCGTGATCTCATAATATACCAAAGCCGCACGCAGCCGCAATACCTACTAAAATCTCGACTCGCTCGCAGCCGGTCTCTCATATCAAAATATACGCCGCTCGCAGCCGGTATCAAATGTACAACCCGCATTTCGCTCGCAGCCGTATATAATAAATAAATGAATCAATACAATGAATAAGTGTCGCACGCAGCCTCTATCAATACAACCGCTTCGCACGATCGCGCCCGTGTCCCTATACAAAACCATGTCGGGATCTATCGCCTCTCCCCACCGCCCCTCGCACCTCTCCCGCTGGTCCCCGTGGTGCCTCTCGCCTCCGCCCATCACGGACACGCCACCGTGGCTGCCCTCCCCCGAGATCTCTCGGCCGTGCGAGGTCTCGCCTATGCGCCGCATACGCCGATACTCGACTCCGTGACTATCAAGAATATCCCGATAATATCGGGCCTCGCTTCTAACCTCCATATAGCGATCTCGCGCCATCAAGGAGCTGGGCTGGTCTCTCGCACCTAACACCAATACCCCCGAGCTCGTACTCGCACTCGTGGCCGCGGTGGTGCCGCCGCCGCCGCTTGTTGCCGCTCGTACTCGCACTGGCCGTGGTGGGTGGTGGTGGTGCGTGCCGCGCCTCGTACTCGCACTCGGGCTCGTGGTGCCGTGGTGGTGCTGCGCTGCTCGTACTCGCACTCGTGGCTCGTGGTGCTGTGGTGGTGCTACTCGTGCTCGTGCTCGAGCTCGCTACTGCACTGTAAGGCCCCTATTCGTGCTCGCGCAGCAGCCTAGCCCTCCCTCGTAAGAGCCGCACTCACTCCCCGAGCTGATCCTCTCTCCTATAATCGCAGCCTAAGTCTCTGCCAAGCAGCGTATTATCTCGCTGCTTCTCTCCTACCCCACCACACCTCGTATGCTCCCGTGCACCCGCATCATCCACACCTCACCGCCGGTCTCTCCGCTACCTGGGCCTGATCCAAAGGCCGGGCGCCTAAGCAGGGGGCTCTACATCATCCTCTCCCGTATCGAGGGAAGGGAGGTGGCTCGCCCTGCCGAGCCCCATCTCGCTCGCTGCACTTCTCTAGGGGTATCCGCCGCATTGGCCTCCGCCCCGCTATCCGTAATGTATACTGGATCAGCGCACTGCACGCGGCTCTCTCGCCAGCCGGTGACCTCTGTAGGGTCTCCATACAATGTCTACTGCTGTAAGGCCCTCTAGCAAGTGTCTATAATAGGCCACATCCCGACCTGCAACAACTGCTCGTGGCTGGCCCACGACCCCCAACCACCTCTGAAAGCCATATCGGTATACGACCTGTGGCCCTGGCTGCTGGGTAGCCCTATCGCCTCGATGCATACGATGTGCTCGTATGCCCAACAGTGCAACAAAAATGTAGAACAAATACCAAATCGCCTCCTCCGGCGATAGCCCCATAACTCCCTGTATAATTGCACCAGATACACTGGTGCCCATGCGAAACAGGTGTGCTCCTCCACCATCTCCAGCAGCACCCCCATCAATGCTCGTGGGAAGCGGCCTCCCTCTGAATCCGGGAGGGCGAAGCAGGTGATCCCTATCATCATCAACACGGCAAGCCGTGTCTCATGTCTCGTGTGCGCGCGTACATGTCACCATATCCAATGCTCGCGCTTATGATATACGTAAGAAGCGCGGCCGCATCCCCAAAACTCGCAGATGTTGCCCATGGCAGCCTTCGACCTACTCGAAGATCGCTTCTCGATCGGTAGAATCGCAGGATGCGATACACATCCTCTAATGTGACGGCCATCATCTCCCGGCCGGAAGATGGAACACATTGGCCGCCGATCCCATCTCTCGATGAGGGCGACCATCGCCGTGATCCTCTCTATCGCTTCCGTACTCTCGACCCCGCCGAGTCCCACTCTCGCGCATGATGGCCCAATGCGCCGCAGATACGTGTGGCCTCATCCGACTCAATAGTGGAGGCATCCTATCACGCATCGTCAACCGCCGACGTGCCTCGCAAAACCAACCCACATTCTTAGACCTACTCTTTATTATAACATCTACTTTACCATCTAAACCCCTTTTGATCCCCCGACCACACCGACTTTCTACCCAACCCACCTACCCACCACCAAACCCACAACCCAACCCAAAACCCACACCTAACCCACCCACACCAACCACCCTAAACCCCAACCCCCAAACCCAAAAACCCAAAAACCCAAAACCCTAACCCCACACCTAACCCTTCTCCACCCCTAACCCAACCCCCAAACCGACCCAAACCCAACCCACCCAAAACCTACCCCACACCTAACCCTTCTCCACCCCCCAACCCAACCCCCACACCAAAACCCAAAACCCAAAACCACCCAACCCACCAACCCAAACCACCCACCCAAACCCACCCAAACCAACCCAAAACCCAAACCCCCCACACCAACCCACCCCTAACCCAACCCCCAAAACCCACCCAACCCACCCAACCCACCCAAAACCTAACCCCCACACCTAACCCTTCTCCACCCCTAACCCAACCCCACTCCCACTCCCACCCACAACCCAAAACAACCAACCCAACCCCACACCCACCCTCAACCCAACCCAACCCCTACATAAACCCACAACCGACGCCGGCCGATACATGACCGACGCCGGTCACCAACAACCCTCCCTTTCCCTAAAATTGTGCGACCGATGCCGGTCGCTTAGTGACCGACATCGGTCACTGTCTTCTCCCGGAGCCGAACCCCCGCGCGGCCCCCAAAACCCATTTTTTTCCTATTTCTACCCATCTACCCACCCAAAAACCCTAAAAACTTACCCACCTACCCACCTTAGCCTATCTAACCTATCTACCCTCTCCCTTTCTCAAATTACCTCCATTTACTCATTATTTCCTACAAAATACAAATTCCTACCCAAACCCCCCATTTAGCCTAATAACCATTTCAATGCATAAAATCACGAGTTTAGAACCCACTCAGATTTACGACACGCGCCGTGGTGGGATGGGTGGTGGCGGTCCAGCTGGTCCAGCCCCTCCAGCTCCTCCTGCCTGTGCCATGGCTCCAATCCTGATCTACTGGGTCCCTGGCCAATCACCTGCTGCCTCCTCCTCAATCGGGCCCACTATCAACTCTCTCCGCCAATACAATAGCTCCACCTCACTCAATCCAGCCTCTAATCCCAAGTCTCCACGTCAGACAAGTCGATTTGGATTGCAAATAACAAAAGTGACAATGACAAGCCGTATTTTTCTTTTTATAGGTTTTTCGACCTTAACCGATGTCGGTTTCATTTTACCCTAAGGAACCGGTATCGGTCTCTTAACCGATGTCGGTCATGTAGAATCGACATCGGTTCGCTACCCAACTTTCACCCCATTCTTTGCCCTTATTTACTCCTTGCCTCTTTTTCACCAATATCGCCTCTATCCACCTTTGCTGCGCAACATTTGTTCACTTGTCCAGCCTGACCTACGGCCTCAACCTACCATTCGGCCCGACCCAAGGCCTCAACCTACCATTCGGCCCGACCTAAGGCCTCAACCTACCAATTGGCCCGACCCAAAGGCCTCAACCTACCTATTCGGCCCGACCCAAGGCCTCAACCTACCATTCGGCCCGACCCAAGGCCTCAACCTACCCATTTGGCCCGACCCAAGGCCTCAACCTACCATTCGGCCCGACCCAAGGCCTCAACCTACCTATTCGGCCCGACCCAAGGCCTCAACCTACCAATTGGCCCGACCCAAGGCCTCAACCTACCCATTCGGCCCGACCCAAGGCCTCGCCTTACCCATTCGGCCCGACCCAAGGCCTCAACCTACCTATTCAACCTCAACCTACCTATTCGCCCGACCCAAGGCCTCAACCTACCTATTCGGCCCGACCCAAGGCCTCAACCTACCCATCCGGCCCGACCCAAGGCCTCGCCCTACAATTTGACCCGACCCAAGGCCTCACTTTACCCCTTGACTTGACCGACCCAAGGCCACCGCCCAACCACTTGGCCCACCCACGGCCGTATCACTTCAATACCATACCCAAAAATCAACACCATTTTATTTTATCCATCCATCATGTACCTTTTTGTTCAATCGAGCTCACCTGCTCGTGTTTTAGCATGATTAGGGTCCTCGACTTGATCTCGTCGACCAACTTTGCCTGCACTCTAGACCGTGACGCTTTATCTCAACCAAACCAACCATTTGCACCGCCAACATGCCTAAACGCTCCTCGTATCTTTACCCGTTATATACCCCGAGCTACTTCCTATGCCTTGATACCAGTGATTATATCACCCTTGTTTGGATAAACTATCGACCTTTGCCTATACATCGCTGGTTTGCTTGCCAAATCATGTACCCTAGTCGTATTTTATTGCATTTCAACATGCGTCTGCTTCCTTGACCTACCCCACCACCTTACCATCCTCTCTACAACATATACCCTTTATCAACCCTATCCCTGATTTCCCGTTCACTCAATCTGTGATAGATTTGAGGGGGATTACCTATATCCTTAACATGAGAAACCACTTCATATTATTGTCCGCGCAGCTTTACAGAACAAGCTACACGACAATAAGGGGCTAATGTAGACACCAAATTCGTGTCTTACGACCCCTTGTGACCCGCATCCCATTTCGCAACCTAACCTCATTACCTAAACTTTACACAATTATTTATTAATTACCTCGTAATTGATAAATCCACATCACCTTACCCGCCACCTCACTTTGCCACCTCATCATGACCTAGCCCTAACCCTAAACTAACCTAATTAAGACCCATGACTTGGTCTAGACTCACATCCATAACTAATGCCTCCTTACTCGCACCCAAAGCCGACCTTCTAGCCACTTGACCAAGCCCGCAACTGATCTCTCGGGAGAAAAGTAGGGAAGGTGGGCTATTTTACTAAAAATAGCCTACTTTTTCCTTACCGATGCCGGTTCCTACTCGACACCGTCGGTTACGCAACCGCCATCGCCTCCTCGTAAATGGGCTCCCAAACCAAAACAACGGATCGGAATTTCATTTTGAGATCACCAAAGGATTTCTCGAATCAACAGAGAGCATCATGAGAGCGAGGAACAGAGTCCGATCTTCACTGACAGAGCAGAGACGAGTAAAGAAACCAAGTGTTTACAACCAAGGAGATCAACTTGCATCTGGTGCAAAACCAAGAAGTCACATCTCGCATGTCCTTTGTTATAACATTTCTTATGCTTCTTGAATCTCAAAGGCTCCTAAATCCGCTCAATCCACTACCCAACGTGCTATCAGATCTAACTGCATTCTTTTGCTTCTAATCATCCCATTTCCTAATACCATCCAAAACCAGCCATTACAAACACCATAGCTACCAAGAAGATCGTAGAACCCACCGCTATCGATTCGATCGAATCGCAAGAATCGCCATCGCTATCGCGACGCATCGGTTATCGCAATCGCATCGGTTCCTCCGATCAAAACCAAAAACCAGCCTTTCCCCTACCCAGCTTTAACGAAATAATTTAATTGATATTTTGCAAGCTTTTTGTGTTAATTCATATTAGCAGGGAACTCACCACCTTCGAAAGGAAGTTTTATATTTCCTGCCCAAGGCAGCTTCTCATTTATTGTTTAATCAAAATCTTGTGGTCTTGTGTTCTTATTTGCAGTAGTCCTTCCAAGACAAAAAGGAGTCTCTCGCAGCACCCGATCTTTCTCTCTACGGTACGCGCACACCATCTCGACATTCAACAGTATTCCTCCTAACCCTAACCTCATCTCTTTCTAAAAGGAATGAAAGGATAAGCAACTCTATTCTATGTCATACCTCTTCTATCATAATGGCTTCCTCACATCCACCAAAATCCATACCAACCGATTTCAATCTGCTTAATACATGATATTATACTCACAAATCACAATTAATTTTTTTCTACTATACACATTGTTCCTAGAGACACTTCAACTATTTTTATTATCCTACGCCCTCATTAGTACATATCGTACCACCTTTCTATTTGTACTTGAGTCACATATGAGGCCTAACCCTCCATCATCTTCACTAGATGCTTAATTCCCTTCAAAGGTCCTCATTAGGTAGATTTCATGTTATCCCTATTCCTTTACATACACTAATTTTTTTCAAAATTATTGATATATTATATTCTTTTGTTAAGACTCTTTTATGAAGCATTTTTGTTGCCCCGATTCTAGATTATTTTGATCGCTCAAGGTCAAAATTGACTAAGTATGAAAAGGCCAAAGTGAGGTCTTCTACGTGTCTCATCAAGCACAACCCCAATGGTGGAACTTCAAAGTGTCTTCTCAAAATCACACAAGATTGCCACGTGTTCGGGGTTTGAGGAAGTCACTCCCAAAGCAAGTTGTAGAGTCAAAGATACGACTACCTCGCTGAAGATCTCCACGTCTCTATCTGGCGCATGTTTGATATAAGCTTGGGAACAAAGGACCCTAAATGAGCACAAACCCTCTATGTGGCAAAAAGGGATCTTTACTAATTAGAGACTCAACAGAAATACCGAGTAGGGGGCGGATGCACACACTCCTATAAATGAGAGAAATCTTTATTCTAGATCCGAATTAAAAATTGACAAATGGTAGCCTATTGCATTTAAAACATTTAGGGGCAAGAGCCAAAAGGATAAGTGCAGGGCCTTATCAAAATTGAAGGTGGAAAAGGTGGAAGCTGAGAGTCACAGAGAAGAGAAGTCCTTAAAAGGAATCAGAAAGGAAGGTTCAAAGAGAGAATCCTGGGCCAAAAAGAGAGGAGGAAAGTGAAGAGTTCTGTATGCTTTGTAAAATCTAGCCTTAGTAGGCCTCTCATAGAAGAGATGTGTAATCTATGCTTTCATGGGCCTCATGCGTACCCTTTCTCTATATGAATAAATATTTTTTATTCTCGTAAATTGGATTTTAATATGTTATGAACCTTCATTTCTTTTATGAGAAGTAGTTCTAAATGAGTCAGGAAATTCATCATGCTTGATGCCCTTAGAATTTTCCTGTTTCATTTATTATCTATAAATCAATCATTTTAGTTCCTCATATTTCTGCGTTATTAGAGTAATGGATCGTGTTGTTTATCCCTTCAAATATTCTTGATAAAGATCTCGATTTTTATGTCATTTTCCTTTCTCTTAGATTGTCGCATCGCCTTTTTATTTTTAATTCATTTACATGCTTTCCTCTAACCCTACCCCAACCACTAGAGAAGATCCAACTTCTTTAAAATTTGGAGGTCACCTTAGGGCGCACGTCTCACCAACCTAAGGTTTCTATGACTTTGATGGTTCATCCGCCGTCGATTATTGTCAATGAGCTTTTCTGGAATGCCCATTGGGACATTAATTCCTAGATTGAGCAAAGATCAAGAATCTATCAACTATATTAAGGTCTAGCTTGCCCACTTGAGATAATGAACGAATGTGAATGAGGGTGAGAGAAAGGGAAGAGGATTTGATCGACTATTTGCAGCTATCTCCTCCATGACATATAAGAGGGAGACAAGATCGAGAGGTCTCCTTCCCCAGCACCGGATTCTATCAACCTCTCCACCAGGGAGGCCTTTTACACGATTAACTAGGACCCTCGGACCTATTATTATGGCTCATCTTTAGCCTCCACCTCTAAGACCGTTTGTCTCGTGGGATCAGGGAATCCCACTCATCTTACCCGTGCCCTCGATGGTACATAACCCTATTCTAGCTAATGCATTAAAAGTATTACCCAAATTTAGTGGTGAGGATTTCAAAACCCTTGAGGAGAATCTCCAGGATGTAGCATAGATATGTGCAATACATTATATAAGGGAACAAGATGTTGTCTTACGTCTGTTGGCCAACTCTTTTAAGGGAAGGGCCCTAGAATGGTACCGATCTCTAACCCCTAACTCTATTGGTACTTGGGACCAGCTTAAGGGGGTTGTTAGTGAAAAGGTTCATCGAAAAGGAGACTAGTCATCACTCCTACAACAACTAATTGGTATTAAAAAGGGTTCACATGAAATGATGAAAATTTTAACACTCGGTTCCATAAAACCTGGCAAAGGATTCTTGCCTTGGCTAGACCACCTGTAGGTATGGCTATTGTCTTTTACCTAAAAGCCCTAAATTCAGATATTTCGGTAATGATTCAATCATTGGGAGGGGATTCTTTTCCAAAGGCCTATAAAATTGTGGTCCAAAGTTGAGAATAATCTAATAAATGTTGGAAGCTCCTCCCATAACTCTTTTACTTGATAAATCCCAAGATAGCCCCCATTCCACAAGTATAAACATCGATCTTGTTCTCGACCCCTACATCTCTTTATATAATTACCCCCTCCATGTGACTCCCATTCTTGCCACTACTACCTCATTTTCCTCTCTCGAAATGGAGGATATGAGGAATATCTTGAGAAGTTTTTCTAACGAGATAGCGAGCCTTAAAAGGAATCGGACGGCTTATCTCGAGGAAAAATTATCGAGTTTATAAGGTAACCAACCCACTTACCCTCCACATACTAGAATACTTAGAGGCCATCGACCACTCAACCATCAAATCAAAGATTCCATGTACCAATGCCTCTTTGATCCATCCCCCCATAGCGGAAGAGAACTCATCCCCAGACAAAACCATCTCGGGCTGAGGAACCCAATGCCTGGTGCTTCCCTTGCAATAATTCTCATATGCCAAGATATCTGTCCCCAAGGGAAATTGCAACTAAAGATATCCCAACAAAGATCAAGAGAAGGTGATGACGCATGTATAGCTAGACCCCACCACGGCCGAGGAGCCCAAAGTGCCACTTTTGCTACCCAGATGCAAGGGATGTCCCTAGAACAAGAGTCGAGATTGCACCAGAGCATGCCCTTTTCTCTTGGTTAGTAGGGGAGGAGTCCATCTTCATAAATGAGGTATCTATTCCAAAGTATGTTTAGTTTAAATACAACACCCATTTAGAGAAAAGGATCATTAAAGTAGATGCACCAACTCCGACTTCAATCGACAAAGTGTACAAAAAGCCTCCAATTATCATAAACACGTTCTCGCCAAAAGTAAAGGAAGCTCCAAAACCAACTGTATAGGATCAAGAGGTCCATCACCTTGATAAGGAAAGAATAAAGCATCAGCCACCTCTCAAATCATCACTGGTTGGACCCATCAACGTAGTCCAATAGCTAAAAAAGGCACCAACCATCACGTCTTTGTGGGATCTTCTAAGCATTCCCGAGTAGAAGGAGTTGCTCCAAGAAGTGCTAAAACTAGAGGGGGATGCGACCAAGGTGGGTCCCTCAAAAGGATGGGCCAAAGACTCTTGAGTGTATACTATAGAATCCATATTGCTAAACCAACAAGGAGAGGTGGGTAATCCAAGGCACAACCCCTTCTTTTTAACTCTTATTATAGGTAAGCAGTTATTACATAAGTCCATGATATATTCCGGTGCAAGCACTATTGTCATACCTCAGGTAATAGCAGATGCTTTAGGAGTTCAATATGAACCCTTGAGGAAGGGAGTTATGCAACTGGATGGAAAATTTGTTCCAACCATAGGAGTTATCAAGGGACTCCCATTATAACTCTATTCCTACTCGAATATAATTATTTTCCAAGATATCGTGGTGATTAATGTCCCACTGGTCTTTGGGCTCTTCCTCTCCCAAGATTTCATAGCTAAGATTGGTGGGTATATGTATTTGGATTGGTCCCATTTAATCCTACAAACAAATTATGGGTCCCAAATGAAGGTCTTGTCGATCCATTCTTCAAAGAGCATATAATAGACCAAGTGCCTTCTAGTTTAGAGGCCTCCCATGCTATGATCACCAGAGAAGAAGAACTATATATAGAGGTTGGAGAGCCCCAAGAGGGTGATCATCTATCTACTATTCCCCTAGAGATCCTTTTAGGAACTTTGATTCAACCGGCCTAGGCACTTATGTCATTTTCGACAAAACCCCACAATCCCAAAGGTAAAAAAGAAGGTGATGCATGGGAGACCAGCTTTCTAGTGACCCTCCAATATGGAGCCCATATTTTGATAGGGCTAGAAGAAAAGATGGCTTGGGAGATATATTTTCCTCGTATCTCCTTCTGTAGTAAGAAGATACTCCAGTTAGTTCATTTTTAGTTCTCTGCACTAGTAACGAGGTAGAGTATGAGGCCTTAGTGTAAGGTTTATGCACCGCCAAAAGGAGGGTATTAGGAAGCTAAGAGTATTCGGTGATTCAAAATTAGTGGTCACACAAGTAAGGAATACTACAGCCAATAAGAACCCAAGGATGAGATCCTACCGGCACCGGGTATGGGATTTAATAGATGATTTTTAAGCTTTCAACATTAAGGTAGTTCCCCATGATCAAAATACGAGGTAGACAAGATGGCTACCATTGGGTCTCAATTTGACCCAACCCGGGATCTTCTTAAAAATAAAGATACCATAAAAGTGATCATTCACACCTCTATCCCTAACAACATACACCATTGATAGGTGTTTGATAATGATCGACAAATCATACATTTCCTCCAGCAAGTATGATCAATTCGTAAATCAGCTCCAACCTAAGATTGAAGAAGCATATGGGGACTAGATAATACAACTAAAGATCAACAAGATCACAAGAGGATTAATTACTCTTGAAAATATTTTCAACTCAGATGATGCTAGTTCAGATTGAAGAAGGTTTGAGGTAGTAAAAGAAGACTATGTGGAGCTAGAAATAGGTAGGGAAAAATGATTGAAAGTTGGAAAGTTGGTGACCCAAAAGGAAAGAGACCGACTCATGCCCTTGTGTCACAAGTATGATAAAGTAATGGCATGGACATATGATGATCTCCATGGTTATGATAAGGACATTATCTAGCACACCATTGACATGGAGGAAGGGACTAAGCCCGTGCATCAAAAATAGAGGCCTGTGAACCCTAAGGTAGAAGCCCTCATCGCTAAGGAGTTTAGAAAATTATTGGAGGCTCGTATCATTTTTCCAATCAAGCACACGACATGGGTCTCCAACCTAGTTCTAATGAGGAAGAAGAATGGTGAAATACGACTCTGCGTAGACTTTAGAGATCTAAATAGGGCCTCCCTGAAAGACCATTACCCCTTGCCCTCTATGGAACAAATTTTATAGATAGTTGTGGGCTCTGAGATGTTTTCTCTATTGGATGGTTTTTTGGGTTATAACCAAATATGTCTTGTGGAAAAGGATCAGCATAAAACTACCTTCACAACCAAATGGGGAGCTTTTGCTTACGTGAAAATGCCTTTTGGGCTCACAAATGCAGGGATAATTTTCAAAGAGCCATGGACACCACGTTTGGGGCATTGATAAACAAGGTAATCCTCATATACCTTGATGACCTTAATGTGTTTACTAAAACAATGGAAGAACATTTTGATGCTTTAGAAGTTTTGTGTTTAAAAATGTCAAGAGTTTGGAATCTCTCTAAATCCAAAGAAATGTATCTTTGGAATTCCCCAAGGAAAGCTCTTGGGACATGTGGTGTCAAAGGAGGGAGTTTCCATTGATCTTGAGAGAGTTAGGGCCATTTTGGAGCTTCCCCTACTAGTCAACAAGAAGGTTGTTCAATCCTTCTTAGGAAAGATCAACTTCGTCACCAAGTTTATATCAAATTTCACGGAACTATCTGCCCAATCACCCTCATGCTAAAAAAAGACCTAGTTTTCAAATGGACTGAAGAGGGTCGTCAATATTTTGAATCAATAAAAGAGGCTATTGCATCAGCCCCCGTACTCCACAACCCCGACTTCTCAAAGAGTTTCATTATGTATGTGTATGGGGGAAAGTAGCATAACATCTGTGCTAACTCAGAAAGGAGAACAATAGGGGAGGAACACCCAATCACTTTCTTTTCAAAAACCCTCCATGACTATGAAACAAGATATAATTTTTTGGAAAGGAAGGCCTACGCCATAGTCAAAGGTTTGAAGAAATTGGACATCCGGTCACGCACAATAAAATCCGGGTCATGGTGGCTCACCACAGACATCAAAGAGTACATAATGGAAGGTGAGATAACCAAAAAAGGTCAAATTGGTTAACTAAGATCTTGGAATATGATATAGAGTTAAAACCCACGAAGCTTGAAAGGGGTAAGGGATTGTGTCAATATTTGACATAGGAACCTTTCCACAGAGAGAATGGTGAATCGAGGGCGATAATGTACCTACAAGAGGACAAACTGAGGGATGGGTCTATGACGAAATTCATTTTATGTAAACCAGAGAGTACCTGTGCCATCTCACCTTGAAAAAGAGGAGATATTATAGGTAACAATGGACTCACTTCGCTATAATTGACAACTTCCTTTTTAAGAGAAATTTTAATGGGTTAATTAAAAATGTTTAGAAGATGAAGAGGCCAAGAGAGTCTTAAGGGAATTGCCTCGTGGAGACTCGAGTGGTCGGTTTTAACCCAAACCACATTATAAAGATCTTACAAGCATGATATTTCGGCTTTGTTCGTGATAGCTAGGTGGAAACAAACAAATGCAAGGTTTGTCAAGTTTATGTAGGTTTCGGAGAAATACGACATTGCCCCTCAATCCCATCCTAATTGAAGAACCTTTCACACAATGGGGTCTTGATTTCATTAGGATGGTTAACCCACTTCAAGTGCTGACACCGGTGTATTCTCAAGGCTACTGATTATTTCACCCGGTGGATGGAGGCAGTTCCGCTCAAGGAGTCCACTAAAAATGTGATCCTAGAACTCTTGCAGGATATCACCACACATTTTGGTCCCCCCGCACCATTATATTTAACAATGCCAAAGCTTTCCTAAGAGCTTAAGTGTCTGATTTTGCGATCGGGCATGGGATATATCTAAAGACATCCTCTAACTATTACCCCCAAGGAAATGGCCCGATAGAGTCTACAAATAAAAATCGATAAGACTCATCAAAACGATGGGACATGAGCATATAAGGTTATGGAACAATTAGATCACTTCAAAATAGATCTTGAAAGCTTCACCATATGAATTAGTCTATGGAAAAAAATTTGTGATGCCGATTTCTTTGGAGATTCCCATATTATAACTACTAAAATAATTTGAGATAGAGGAAAATAGAGTGATGCCAGTGAGGATCACTAAGCTAGTTGAACTCCACGAAAGGCGTGAACTCACCCAAAAAATCATGATCAATCACCAACAAATAATCAAGACATGGTTCGATCAAAATACATCGGAGTGAAATTTCTAGGTCAAAACCACCATCTTAAAGTGGGATGTTGGAGCAGCCAAGCCCGGTAACCATTAGAAGTTTTACCCCCTGTGGAATGGACCATTAATATCGGTGCATATAAGCAACATAATTCATTTGAACTTGAAACCATGGTGGGAGACCCTTTGGCTATCCCGGTGAATGGGATTCGCTTGAAAACCTATGTTTAGGTATCCTTAGAAATTGTATCATATGTACATAATTGCTTCCCTTATTTTTTATTTTGTGTTGTGCCTTCACTTTTGTTTTGATTATTTTTTGCCATGTGTTTTTTTGTCCCTCGTCCATGTCTCTTTTTTTTTTTTTAGATGCCCCCTGTCTTTTCTCATGTTGAGTTCGTCATCAAGAGTAAGGCCCCCTTTCTTAATGAAGAGATCCACAATTAATGCAAGATCTATCGAGGTCACCGAGTTTGAAACCTTGGGTCTCTCCCATAAAAGGAACGTTATAAGAAGTGACTCTAAGAATGTGTGAGATTTTACTCCCTAAGTAGAAATGGCTATTAAAGGTACCTCGAGCTGTTTCTGGGGTCATTCTAAAGCATTTCAAAAATTTCTGAGTTAATTGATGGGTATCAAAGTCTCCAAATCCTCCAGAGTCATTTATAGATTTAGAGATACCATGTCTACCTCTAGTTATATTCAAGCAACAAAATCCTACGCAGGCAACCCATTCCTCCTCAACCACACCAGCCTAAGTTAAGGTACCTAGATCTGTTGTCCCGATATAATGACCCTTCTCTGGTCAGCGACCCAACTGATGATATATTTGACCATATCCTTAACAAAATGCCTAAAGATTTAAGAGAAGCAACATGCACCAGGTTCAACCTTCTTGGAGACTCTGAGTCATTCAGTTCTAGGACCTGGAGCACAACTCTTGCCCAATATATGGTCCCTCTTGCTCACCCCGTGCCCAAAGCTCATATAGATGTGCATGGGCTATTTAAACTCAGAGAGCCACACAACCTAGGACCAAAATATAGCTATAGTAATTACACCAAAGGCTATCAGGGACATGTTATCCCGACCTATGATCAAACGGCCAATTTCTATAATATAGTTAAACTTTGAACCGTATGGACCTAGTGTCAAACAAAGGTCACTTTCCTCACCAAGGAGTTAAGGCTGTCAGACACCAGTGCTTCAGGGATTCCAGGTTTCCCCATTCCCTTAAAATCTCTCATACCCGACACTTAGGATGCCTGTTCTATGTTGGATTTTATTTTCGGGAAGGACTACGACAAAGGTGTTGAGGATTGGCGGATGGCAACACTGCATTCCGAGATGAGGACCTGTAAGCGAAACATACATATAAATTTTATTTTGTGGAGGTCATCACAGGTTCAATTTACAAGCAGCTCGGACATTTATTGATGGCATCCACCTTCAGGTATTTTTCTTTTATTTTCCACCTCATCTTGTACCAAAATGCTCAATATTATGGCTAGTTTATGACTCGACATTGTGGGATACAGAACTAAATCCCAAAAATATTATCCCAGTATCTGCATGGACCCATGTAATATCTTATTCTTCAGATGTCTATGAATTTTTAAATGCTTTTGTGGAGCCTCTTTTTCTATAGCTTGATCCCGAATGGATAAGAAACAAAATGAACGACTCTACGCGGTCTATCTTCTCACACCCATTGCACACTGCCGCGACTACTTCTTTTCGAGGTCATTCCATGATTCGGATCCACAGATTTAGGGGTGAATCCTTCATGCTCTCAAGGATTCTCACATCTTAGATTATAGGTATCAAAGTTACCAAATAGCTCATCCTCCTGGACCTGGAGGTTGGATCTACTAAAAATAAAAAAGCGAGTCTATGAGCTTCTAGTTAGTAGGGGATGGATTACCGTACTCAATGCAGACAAGCGGACCATTGTCTATCATAGAAGTTGGTATCCTATGGTTTTGATTTGATTGAGGACTCATGGAGGTATGATCCATATGGGAAAATGGCTGCTAATTTGGTTACAAATATAATCTCCAACTCTTGCAAGCATGAGTTGAGGCCAATTTTGATTCACGACGGAGACCCTAGGTGAATCACTGATATTTTTTTCAAACTCCAAGAAATTCCAAATCGAACAGGGAGTTGTTCCACCGGGTCAAATATACATTTTAACCTACTTTGAAAATTGGAAAAGGGATTTGAGCGGCCTTAAAAAGAAGAGATTAGAGCCCTAGGAAAATTGAGGCCTTTTGGAAATATAGGCGGAAATTCACCATACTACACGAAGCTTCGAGGAAGTCCTTACTAACTATAAGTGGGAGGATAAGTGGGATGTGGAGCATGAATCTGATCTAGACGGTGAGGATATGGTTGTCCTAACTTATAAGCAATCTCTCACATCAACTATAGAATCTTCTCTCGAGCTTCCACAACAACGGATCTTAGGAAGAACCGTCATCTACCACTCCTCTTGAAATCCTCCCCAGTTTTCCATCACCCAACCTCTCGAAATCAACATCGGAGGGAGAATAGTTTTCTATCCCGACCCACAAAAGGATGAATTCAATCATGGTCCCCATAATGCCTACACCACAGACCAGGGACTTCTCTCTCGGTATTGTCTCCACTTCCACTTTCCTTTCGAAAATCCCCTTTCGGTCTATCACTCAATCTCGGACTCTTCCTCCGCATATCGCTCCTCTACTTCCATAGTTCTCTCTTTGCCATCCCAAGCTTCTTACCCCATCCGATCACGTCCCTTCTTCAGCCCTAGTATTTCAAACATCTAAATTACCGATTCTTGTCCCACATGGACTGCCACCCGATTTCCCATTTCCGGGGGAATAGTCTCTTCTCCTTCCAAATTTTTGAGCCAAGCAGAGTCCGCTAAGTCAGCCTGGGATCAGAGGAGATTAAAGCAGAGAAAGAAGGAGATGGAAACTCTATCAACTAAGAAGGTGTGATCCTTATATGATCATCAACAAAGCTCTTTGACCATCGCTCACCTTGTCCCTCAAGTATCCAAGCCTACAAAAAAAATGTAGCATGATGACTATTCCATCAGTGCTATCATGGTGGAGCTTACTAAATTTTGTCCTCTCGGACAAGGTCGAGCTAATGAATGAAATGGTGGTGTTTGTCACTACTGACTATTTGAAACTCAGCAATGATATTAAGAAGGTGGAAGCTAGCCTTCAAAAGGTAGAGGCTAAAGTGGCGGGCCACATGGCCGAGCTTAAGGTAAAAGATAGAGAGGTTGATCAACTCAAGAAGGATTTGAAAGATACATTGACCAAGTAAGACCTCGCAGCTTCTAAAGTGGAGGTAAAATCTCTTACAGCTAAGCTCCCTACATTCGAGGCCCTGGTCAATTCACTCTTACAGGAAAAGAGTGGATTTTAGGCTAGGTTAAAATCATGATGAAATGGCCAAGGAATTGACCAATCAATTAGGGAAATGATCCAAAAGGTGGGAATAGTATCATTAGTATAGGGGTTGTATGCCTCATGTTGTGACAGGATTTCCATCATTTCTGTAAATCTAGCCCCAACACTTGCATTTATATCTGACGCACAAGATTTGTGCTCTAAGGTAGAAAATGTAGTCTCCACCATTAGGAACACCTTATCCACCAAGGTCAAGGAGTCGAATATTTTGATTGAAAAAATATATGATGCCTTAGACCTTGCCCTTCAAAATGTAGGAATCAATGACAGGCGGTTAATAGTGGCAAAGATCAATGAGATTTTGAGTTGTAACAAAGCTTCTATCAAATGTCAAAATCTCTTCGCATAGATCTGCCAGGGAATGAATGAAAGAAAGAAAAATATCAATGAATTAGTGTAGCTAGGTTTCCCTTCTCCCTTCCTAGATGAATCCATGGTCTTATCAAAGGACCAAATCCAACAATTTTTATTGCTAAGCACCGACAAGATGATCTTCCAATCTTTGAAAAGGACTCCAGTTCACCGAGGTCGAGACCATTATTAATCCTATCATAAAGTTATAGTTTCTCGACATATAGTAAAACAAAGCCTCCAAGGTTTCTTCCACAAGGAAATAATCGAGCTGGATCAAGCGTTTCAAGCCTTAAAATGAAGAACCTATCCAACAGAGCAATAATGGCTTGGATACCAGCTTCTTTGCAGAAGCTCTAAGTGGCTTTCTCAGTGAGCCACATTTTTGAGTTCTGGAAAGGTGAGAGATGTCGGATTCTTCCATGATCGACACAAAATCCCTTAGTGAGTCGCCAAACTGATTATATTCTTTTGGTAAGACTCTTTTATCAAGAATTTTGTCACCTCGACTCTAGATTCTTTTGATCACTCATGGTTAAAATTGAATAAGTATGAAAAGGCCCATGGAGGTCTTCCACGTGTCTCATCGATGCAACCCCAATAGTGGAACTTCAAAGTGGGATCTCAAACTCATGGAATCTCACCACGTGTTTAGGGCCCGACGAGGACTCTCCTAAAGCAAGTTAAAGAGTCAAAGATATGACTTCCTTGCGGAAGCTCTCCACATGTCTATCTCTGCACATGTTTGATATAAGCCTAGGAATAAAGGAACCTAAACAAGCGTAAACCCTCCATATGGAAAAAGGGAGCTTCACGATCGAGACTCGGTGGTAATACCGAGTAGGGGGGTAGATGCACGCACTCCTATAATGGAGTGAAATCTTAATTGCAGATCCGAATCAAAACACTTACAATGGTAAAAATGCATTTAAGATATTTGTTGGCATGAGCCATAAGGATAAGTATAGGGCCTTATAAAAATTGAAGGTGGAAAAGGTGGTAGCTGAGAGTCACAGAGAAGATAAGTCCTTAAAAGGAGGAATAAATGAAGGTTCAAAGAGATAATTTTGGGCCATAAAAAATAGGAGAAAAATAAAGAGTTTCATATGTTTTGTAAAATCTAGCCTTAGTAGGCCTCTGTCATAGAAGAGAAGTGTAATATGTGCTTTCATGGGCCTTGTATACCCTTTCTCTATATGAATAAAGAGTTATTATTCTATGAAAATTGGATTTTCATATGTTTTGAACCTTTGCTTATTTTATGAGAAGTAATTCTAAATGAGTCAGGAAATTCATCATGCTTAATGCCCTTAGAATTTCCCTATTTTGTTTATTATCTATAAATCAATCATTTCAGTTCCTCATATTTTTTTGTTATCGAGTAATGGATTGTTTCGTCTAGCCCTTCAAATATTCTTGATAAAGATCTCAAGTTTTCTGTCATTTTCCTTTCTCTTAGATTGGCACATCACCTTTTTATTTTTAAGTCATTTACATGCTTTCCTCTAACCCTACCCCAACCACTAGAGAAGAGCCAACTTCTTTAAAATCTGGAGGTCACCTTAGGGCACATGTCTCACCAACCTAAGGTTTCTATGACTCGATGGTTCATCCATAAGGATTATTATAAAAATTAATCACAAAATTAAAAATATGGACATATTTTCAAAAACACAAAATTCAGACTGTTTCTTTAGAATACATTGTTTGCACTTTACATTATACATTTTGTTTTTCCTTTTGTTAAATATATAGAATTTTTCTTCTTTGTGTACATAAATTCATGAGGTATATTTACCTTGATGTAAGATACATAGATTGATATATGTATATGGGATATATTACGGTTCCTTACATACTTCTTCTAAGAACATCCCTCCACGCAAACAAACTACTATTATTTAATTCTAGTACCTTTTCACTTCATCATTACACTTGATCACATACATAATATATTTATTAAATTTTAAACTAATAGGACTAACACATGTGTCTTGTGTGGTGTTGAAAATTTTGGTTTCATATTCTCTTCTATATCACTTGGTATGTCATTTTATCACATTATTATATTCTAGTTTTCTATACCGACTTGCTAATTATGTATGTAGTTATTTGTTTGCTAATATGATTTTGAAATAAAGGCCTTATTTTTCTTACGACACTGTGGGTGTCCCATGTTTGTGGCATCATGCCCTACTTATGTGACATATCATATCTTGTTTGAAGGCATAAATGCATTGTTTGTATCATGACAATATAGGCGTTAAGCCTTTTACGTGACATTGTTTGCACTTTTATCTTTTCAATTAAATATTTATTATTATTACTAATTAGTAATAGTTCTCTTATTTACATTGCTACTACTATTCTTATTATTATTATTATTTTATTATGTGCCATGGTCTCCACCATGTGTATCCTTTTTCAGTACAAGTTCTCCATGGTGGTCACCACATCAAATCTTCATGTGTTTCCTAACCGATTATCGGACTTATCATACATGGTTATACATCTATTCTTTTGATGCACACATCAAACATGGTTACACATCTATTATTTTGTGCCATAAAATCAAATTATTTATCACTAGTTCCTTAAAAAGGGGGAACCCATCCAAGTATATTATACACCTACAATAGGCAAAAGTAGGGTTTTAGATCCAAACCCAAGCACACAATAACAAAAACACTCAAAAACAACATCGGACACAAAATCCCAATAAAAAGAGTGTAGGTTAAAAACCATACAATAGGGTCGATCCTGAGATGTTCCCGACCCATTCCTACATTTTTTCCTTAGGGGCGATTCAAAACATTTTCTCGAATAGTATCAAAATTTCACCTATAGAAATAAGGTTTCGACACAATTTCAAACTTAGATGACTTGATTCAAATCAATATCAGGTGCATGAAAGGTTTAAATATTTATTCTCCAAAACACTCGAGAATAATAATATTGGGGGCATGAGTCTCCTTTCTTTAATCTATTTTTAGCAAAATTCTATTCTATTCAATTTTTACCCACTTGTGTGGAACATGAGGAGAGTATGAGGGTAATTCATTCTATTTTGTAATGTGTATCTTGATTTACAAATTGTGCCTAAATGTTTCTATGATAGTGTGGTCCATGGGGTTAAAATGGTATAAAAATAACTACGTTCTTTATAGGTAATCCTTCATATCCTGTTACACCTAATGTAGAAGCTATACAAGTTACTAAATGACTTTAATGTGTAATTTTCTTCATTCACGGGGTGCTTCAGCTACTCACTCATCTTATTTCTCTTCAAATTCATGTGTTGGGTTCCATACACCCAATAATTTTCCATCTCCTTAGCACATTGGGGACCAATCACCTATAATCCTTTCATAAAGTTCAACAATCCAAATATCCAAGTATAAATAGGTGTACTATTTCTATGTTTTTCATCTCTTTATTACACTCGTATAATTTAAAATTTCATTTACATTGCATCTTTACATTTGAGTGAAATTTCAATTCTTTATCATGAACATTGACTACAATCTATGTTGCAAGTTTCATCGTGGAGCATGCCAACAATAATATAATAAGATCTTAGAAAACAAACATCAAGTGAAGATAAAGTATGTCTACACACTCATGTATCTTTTCTTGTAAGCATGTGATTTCATTTCATACTTAGAGGGGGGAAAATGTAAACACTTAAAATCGGTAATTATACTCTTTGACACTACTTTTGTTGACATTGATCTCTTGTTTAAACAACTACGCTCTACCCATCCGCATATAATATATCCCTAGGTTTGTTTTCTAGCTTGATTGATATTACACACTCACTTGTCGAGATTTTCTAAGAAGTAAATGAATGAAACAAATAAATATACTCCACTTTCCAACTTCCAAAATTCACATCGTAGGTTTGTACTCTTAGGTAAAAATATAAAATAGGGTTAAGAACATTTGTATGCTCCTCAACCATTTAGTTTACCATATGTGAATAGTTTGGTTTCCTTTTCCTATATAGTAATAGAAATGGGACTCTTTTTCAATATTTTATAGGTTTACTTGTTTTAATACTACTTTTCATACTCTGATTTTTATAGTATGTGAGGTATTTGGGCTAGAATATAGCTTAGGAATAGGGATAGAAATAATTTTAGGTTTATAATTTGTATATTCCCATGTCATGATTGTTCTTGCATATTTATGTTTTGATAAATGTAAACCTTTGGTTATATGTGTAATTTATTCAATTTTGAGTGCCAAAAGATGTGTGTTGATTATTAGGCCTAGAAGGATTCATTTATTAAACAAGTGTATGTGTTTTCACCATTTTTGAGTTTGATTAGGGTTCTACAACTATAATCAAACTGGGAATGAAATGACTATTACAAGGTGTTATTTTGATTCATTAAATTCCAACACTAACCATCAAATATTACAATAACAAATAAATACTTGTAAAAATGTACATGATATAGTATAAACTCACAAATACATGAGATTGAGTAAACTTAAATGACTACATGTGATTTTCAAATAATCTTGTTACGAATGTTGGAATAGGGGCTTCGGACCTTAAAGGGATTCATAACTAGAACAATCAATTAAAGAAAACCTGGGGTAGGACCATATATTAGGGGCATAAACATTTGTATGGTTTTTCCCCTTTTTATAGTTTTTTACCCGCTTAAAACTGCAACATATGACTTTATGGGGTTTTCACTTGTTTTAATCTCTTTATCATTTTCTCTCGACCACTCTCAATCACACTGCTAGGGTCTCCAAATACTTTGTTTAATCCTTTAAAATTCCGACCATGGATGAATTCCTGCAAAACAAACATTAGCTTGGTTATGGGAAACCTTATATAAAGTTATCCTCGACACTACTCCAAAGAGGCTTAAAACCACACCCCATTCTTCACCTAGAATGTGATATCTAGTTGTAGTGTAATCATCTTTAACATCTTCTCTTTTATAATTCTTTACTTGAGTTCCTCCATTGTGAAATTAACTTCAGGTGGGTGACTTTCGATGCTTGCAAATTTGGAAAAAAACTCCCTATGCCTAGTGGGAATCTTCAAACCGGAGATAGTTCTTCTCGTAATGAATGTGTAGAGATATTTTTAGAGTGTAGAGGTATTTTTAGAGTGTAGAGATAGTTGGGTGCCTTTTGTGCTAGCCTTTGTAATAGGAGTCCATAAGAGTGTTAAGTTGTGCTAGGTACAAAATGAGGTGTGTTTCCCTTGCTTATATATGCTTCCAAATGTGGTTTAAGTTGGAAAGACTGATTGAGGGAAGTGACCCAAAGAATCATGTGCAATGGGGTACTATATTTATACTATATCATGTACATTTTTGCAAGCATTAATGTTTTTTTATAATATTCAATGGTTAGTGTTGGAAGTTAATGAATCAAAATAACACCTTGAAACACTCATTTCATTCCTAGTTTGATTACATATGTAAAACCCTAATCAAAGTCAAAAATGGTGAAAACACATACACTTGTTTAATAATTTAAGGATTTTATTCCTAATAATCAACACACATCTTTTGGAACTCAAAATTTAAGAAATTACATATATAACCAAAGTTTAACATTTATCAAAAATAAATATTCAAAAACAATCACGACATGGGAATATACACATTATAAACCTAAAATTATTTCTATTTCTATTCCCAAGCTCTATTATCACCCAAGTACCTCACATAATATAAAACGGAGAGTATGAAAAGTAGGATAAAAAAGGAAACCTATAAAAGATCGAACAAGAGTCCCATTTCTCTATTGGAAAAGGAAACAAAACTATTCACATATGGTAAACTAGCAGAATTGCAATTATTTTCAAAGATCCAAGCACACTATAAATATTATTTCTAAGGCTCATGTTATCACTACATCGACAATAACTTGTGAAACAAGAAACTCAAAATTCCCTTAAATGCATAAAAATTATACTATTTTTGTTATAAACAAGATTGTACAATTTCCTTGTTAAGATAGCTCAAAGAATAAACCACAAATAGATCCAATGATTTAAACGTCAACATATAAGAAGAGGCAGAGAATGGAAGTTCCAATAAGACTAGTATGCTTCATATAATTGACTTATGTGGGGGATTACAAATATTTTGACTAGAATGGGGTAGTTTACAGTGTTAGCTTCAAAAATAATTTTAATGGAAACACCAAAACTCCAATCAGGAATACAAAATACCAACCCTCAAATGTGAATGAAAATTTAAAAATATTATCTTCTATTATTGGAAAAGAGTAATGAAATACAAACCACATATCCCATAACAAAGGGATAGCTTCTCTAAGAATCTTTGTAATTCGAAAGGAAGTAATTACATAGGTAGTCGTATGTAGGAGAAATAAATACATGTTCTTTAGTGGTGTGTTAACATGAGTTTCTATCGTGTTTAATTAAAATCCTTTCAATCCAAAACTTATACCATTTAAAACCAAAATGATAAAATCAATCTATGACATATAATGGAATGCTATGTCTTTCAGTACATCTCTATATAAGGCACACTTATACAAGAAAAATTCATTAATGTCTTAAATTTTTCATTCTTATGAGTATACTTGATTGCAATGAAAATAACACCAAGTCTTTATATATATACACATAAACATGTATATGCATATGCATATGCAAATGCACATGTGTAAACATATACATGTATATAATTATAAGTGGTGGTTCAAAATAGCTAATAAATGTCTTATGTAATTTTAAGGAAAAAAATACCCACACATGCGTAATAGTTATGGAGAAACTATATCCTACAATATATTATAATATATCTTAGAGGGAGATTATCAGAATGAATACAAGAAATTTTCTAAAATTTGGGCTAGTCACACAAGAAGCCATTTTAAAAAGGACCAAAAGCTAATTTTTGTCAAATGACAAATATTATCCACTAAAAATACCCTTGTTGAGTTTATGTTAACCAATAGGATATTCATAGTGTCAAGGTTTAAAATGGAAAGGGAAAGATCATGCGCAGTCAACTAAGGGAGGACCTCACATCTTGACCCTTCCATATAATTTTGGATGAGAGACAAACATCTAAAATAAAAGTTGTACATGAATATTAGATGGTTTATGCTTCTTTGATTGAATAATATTTCAAAAATTGATCGTATAGCATAGTTTAAACATAAGAAAGTTTTATATTGACAAAAGGATGAGGAAATTGAATTTTGAATGTGAGAATTTGTCTTAATAAGGATATAAGGTCAAACTTGGTATTGCTCAAATACAAGTTACCAAATTTTAGTGTATACATTTCCCCTTTAAGTTACCAAATTACATACTTAAAGGAAAACATACATAAGTGCACAAACACAAGTTTCCTTTACTTGAAGGTACTTCATGATGTGTTTGTGTTAGCATGTTATACAATGACACCTGTAACATAGAGTGTAAGCAATTTATATAATATAAATTGAATTATAACTCAAAATATAGAAAATGCATTCTAAATTATAACATTACAAAAAGGAAGCAAAGGAGATGTAAAACATTTAAGGTATACACCTATTTGTCATGTGGAGGGAGGAGCCCTTGCGTTTCCATGTATTAGAGATTTGGATTTTTCTTTAGAGATGTTGTAGGATTGGGGATGATCAGTACCCAATGTTGCACTATAGGAGATAGTAGAGAGGAGGAAGGATTTGAACATGAAGGACCCTTATGATGTGTTGTCTTATGTATTTTAAGAATGTGAAGAGAGAGGACAAAAGACCATTCTATAAACCTCACATTTTTTCTTCAATATTTTCCTTACCTTTATAATCTAGTGAGAAGAGAAAATAATAGTCTATGAAGCTTTCAATATTCCTTAAATTATTTCCACTAAACCCAAAAACCACACCACTATAGATGGATCTAGGTCTAATTTACACTATCTTGAGGAATGGACATTACCATGCTCCCATAAGGTTCTACTATGCTTGAATTGATTTATTTAGCTTTATAAAAATTTAACGGAGGAGTCCAATACCCCTAACCACATTTTATAATTTTTAAGAAATAACATTGTGAAGATGGAATGAATTACTCATTCCCCCTATAAATTTATTTGAACTATGTGACATACATATGTAACTATGTAAAATCCTATAAATCTCTGATATTATATGTAAAAAAATAAATTTTGAGTGAAATTGACACATATATGGGATCATATGGAAAGGTTAAGATCATACTAATTCTACCACAATTTAGTATATGCAACCTTTTCTATGGATTTGATCAAGTGTAAATTTTATGGGCTAATATTTTCTAATTCACCAATATTTAGGGTTTTGAAATTTGGATTTGGCTAATTTTGAGGTGTTTGGGTGCTTGTTATTTTGCATAAATTTTCTGGTACCAAGTTAATTTTTTGGGTTCATTCACCTCGAGTTTACTATAATAGTAAAATTTTTATATTCAAATTGCCTTTACCACCTAAAAAAAATAAAATATATATATACTACTGATCAACAACATTATGGTACTTGGATGGTAGAATTATGCTACACATGGACATTTATTACATGTTGACATCAATTCATTTCGATTCATGGCATTCACCAAAATTTCAAAAGTCATTTTTAGAAATTCGCCACGTAATATCTATTTTTTTCTTTAGGGGTGTTAAAATTTACCATGATTCGATCCTTATGAAAATATGTTCATGTATCTTGTAATATGTTTATAGTTGCATAAATACCTTGTTGAACACCCCCTTTTGAGGTGCATGTGATAGACAATTTGAGTGTGCGAGATAAAAAGAATAGATATGTACACATGTATCATATATATTTACTAATGTATATAAGTATATTAAAGGATGAAATAGTGGTTAACTGTAATAATATGTACTTATAAAGGGATTTTCACATGGTGGAAAAAATGGCATAGTGAAAAGCAACATACAAAAAACAAAAATAAAAAAATACACATGTAAAGAAAATAATAACAAGAAAGAATAATAAAAGTGTAAAAAAGTTATAAAATCAACATAGTAATCATGTCAAAAATCCATAGAAAAAAATTTAGTTTAAGCTAGAAACATTATAATAATAGAACTAATAATGTGTGGTCAAGTAAGTAGTAGCATGTAGAAACACAATTTTATATAGGCATAGAAATAAAAACATAAGACACCCATGGTGTCACAAGAAAATAATTGTAGAATGCAAAATGAGTGAAAATTAGAGAAGAAAGTGCATATACACAAAGTAGAAATGAATCCACAAATATGGGACACCCATGGTGTCATAAGAAAAGTAAGTACTTGGGCTATATAAAGAAAAAAATCACAACATTGTAAGTAAATAAGGAAATAAAATAGATCAATGTAGTAAGAAATCAATGAATAAATCCACATAAACAAGTGTAGTAAAAATAAATAGTAGAAAATGAGGTAGAAAAATAGGTTAGCACTACACAAAACATATGTTAGTTTCATTTATCTAATAGATAGCCATAAAAACTATGTATGCAAATAAGTAGATACATAAGGTGTAAAGTAACATATAATGAAACAAAACAACTTTGTAATGTGTGGAAGGATGCACCTAAAAGATTCATGTGAGTAACCAAACCGAATCCCATCATCTTGTATATATATGTGGGTGTACTACATCAAGGTAAAGGTACGTTATAAAGGTATGTGTGTAAAGAATAAGTACATTATGTATCAAATTGATGTGAAAAACATCATATATAATGTAATAGGATATTGAAATAAACTAGAACTGGTCATGATTTTGTTTTTTCTCATATTTGAATGTTTTTGAAATGTTTTAAAAATATCTATGTATGATAAAGGTGATATCACAAGAACTATCTGATAATGGACTCATGAAGAGGTATGTCATGTGTGGCATACAAAGGGTATGCGAGCCCCTCAAGTGGCGTAAGAGATGATGGATGATTATTCATATTTCATGTAAAATCCATAATATGTGTTGAAGGTGAGTGAGAATGGGAAGACCTATGAGAGGTATTGGATGCAAAATATGATTATGTCATAGGATTAACATAATGTTTCTATCAATAAATGTTGTTTTTTTAGGTGATTTGAGACCTATGTATGGTTTTATGATAAGATATAGCATGAGAAGTAGTATATGAAGTTATATATGTATTAGTACTAGATGTAGTGACTATATGAGTTGGGACAAGATGTGATGATGAAGGAGCTACAAATGGGATTCCACTAAGTGTGAAAAATTTATTATTTCAAATAAACTTGACACATTGGTTTGATATAGAAGGTGTAACTACGAAGGTGTCTAGACACACAAAAACTAGACCTGTGGTAAAAATGTAAGAGAAGAGGTCACCAGAACATAAGATAAAATTTATCTAGGCCTACTATAAGTGGTAGTACAATATACCCATTTTTTTATGAGAATCAACAATGATATCCTTCTTAGTGTACCCGAGAGATCATAGTAATTAAAAAGTAAACATATTATGGGAGTAGTGTTATCAACAAAAAAACATTGTGTATGGTTGACCAACTAAAGTGGGGGTATAATGTATGAGAGATAAACCTAAGTTCCATATCGATATTGTCAAAGGTAATAAATAAGAAGAGGCTATGGTGAAAATAGTTCAAATCATGACATAAAACATGTGATGATGAGATGGGGAGATGGGATAACATTATGAACATTATATACTTCCATGATAGATTTAGAAACATCATGTTCGGGAGTGGATCACTAAATATATTTGTCTTTAGTTATCATTAATAGGTTGTAGTTGAGGTGTAGTCTCATATTGAATAGCACCAACATCAAATATGTCTTTGATAGCGTGATGAAACTTAAAATTTTTATTAGTAGAGTTACCAATACATCAGTGGTATTCACAATGAGAAATGTCATCAAATTTCCAACTATGAGGTACACTTGGATCAACCTCAAGTGGTAGAGATGGAGATACAAGGTGACAATCAAGTAATTATTAAATAACTTTTTGAGGTGAGCAAGTAAGATGTGTGAATTATTATTGATAGTTTTGGAATTATAGCTTCGTAGGTTAAAATATAAAATTGATTGTGATTTTAGTGTTTGTTTTACCATTAGTAGTTTTGTTCTTAAAATTATCCTTGGATGAAAACATGTGAGTAGAGGTGCTAGGAGGATGAGAATCATATTTGAGCTTGTTCATGCTTAGGATCTTAGCTTCACATTCTTTTAAAGTATGAAAAATATGATCAATCTGAATGATAATTATCAAACATCACTAATTCTTGAAAAGGAATTAGGAGAATTTGAGTAAAAATATCTTGTAATTTGGTATCAACCAATGAATTATACAACTTTGAAATTTTAATCTTATAATATAATACATAATCATTGATAGTATCATTATAACCTTGTATCATTGTATCCATTTGAGCGTAGGACACCTTGTCACGAATGTTGATATAAGATTATGCAGAATTGATTAGCTAGGGGAGTGAATGTTTTGAAGGAAAGTACTTGGTACATCATAAAACCATTGTAAGAAATATATCATTGGAAGAATAATTCAAGAAATCAATGCGATACATAAGAAGGTGCTCTTTAAGGTCACCCTTAATGTCATAGATAGGTAGTTTTGAGAAAAAAATCAATAGGTAAATGGTATGAATCCACTTTGGGTGAAATTAGGTTATGAAGTATTTGAGTAGAATCAATAATATGAGAAGAGGTAGATGCATCTTATTATAGCTGTAATATTTGAGCTTGCAAGTATGAACAAGGGATTAAAAGACCTATGTGTTAGAATAAGAAGCATGTAAAACATTGAGTATAGATAGGTGATGTGTGGATAACAACAATCATACGGATAGTCATAACAATACTATGAAGTGTAGGATAAGATTCCCATAATTAAATATGCACTATCAATGTAGTGATGGATTGTGTATGCATAAAAATGAAAACGGGGATTATAATTGGATATAGAGGATGCAATAATATGTTTGATTTGATCATGAGAGGTATAAATAAGGATATATATGTCATTAGGATTCTCTTGTAGATAATTTACAAAAATTTGTGTTATGTCATCTTAAAAATATCATTATCATCCATGTCACAAGTTCGCTCACCTTGTGTGGTATTAATGTAGATTGTGAATATAGAATGAGTTGAGATATCAATCTGTATTTAGTCATAAGAGCTATGACATATGTCATCAATAGGTCGAAGATAAGTAACATGGGTGGGATATTGATGAGAATATTTGGATAAGACATAAATATGCTAATAATGATCCGTAACATTTAACATCATGATGTAAAAAAATTCAATTAGGGGATACCAAAATAAGAACCTTAGGGCCACTAAGGTTTGAACAATAAATTCAATTCTCAAGTTAGGATAACAAAATGTTTACACCCATTAATTTCTATGGTGTTATTATATATAAAATAAGAAGGGCATAATGTCCAAGAACAAGTAGAGTTTTATGATCTAATTAACTTCCAACATCATTTATACATAATTAGAATAATGAATTCAAAATTAAATTCTTGTATACAATTAATAAATTATATCAAACTAGTTCAAAACATGAGAGGAGAGAAAGACTTAGTTATTCAGGATGATTTTGGAGTGATATAGGTGTGTAAGGCGGTGGAATAGAAAGACTTTGAGCTATAGATTTTAAACATAATATTATGGAACCAATGAATGTGATGTTTGGGACCATACAAAAGTTGTATGGCCTATGAAGGAACTATACAGATCTATGAAAGGGATTATATGGTATTAGACTGGGAGAAATTCAGTTAAAAAAATATTTATCTATTCACTTTTTTATAAATGGTGCTCATTAAATGTCACTCTTACTTGCATAACTAGTGGATGCCATGAAAAAACTAAAAACCCTAACAACCCGCATATCCCTTCATCATAGCATTATAAAAACAATTTATGTTTTTGTGGCTAGACCACACTAGGCTGTAAAATCCCACTTATTGAACCAATCCCACTTTTGCACTATATATCATTGTTGCAAAAATCAAGCCTTAGTAGTTCTTGTACAAGTTTGTATATATAATCAACCCCTAGGGGTTCCATCATCATCACTTGACACCAAGATAACAATCTAATTATATAGTATAGAATGTACTTAACACAGTAGTAGTGAGATATGGTGTGACTTAACTATGTGAACTAACCCTTTTGTCAATTCAAAGCTTCGTGAAATGGTTGGAGTGAATTATCTCATGTTTATGATATGACTCTATGATCTTTGTATTCTTTTCTATGGATGAAGATAGAATATTTGACCTGGTTGGGTGCTTTAGACTTGTATTAGGGAATTCATAATTGATGTGTAGCTGATTTGAGTAAAATTAAGAACCCTTTGAGTGATATTGGAATGGTGTTTCCAATAGGAGCTTCTAAGAATGCCATGTGAGTTATAAGGTAATAATGAATTTCTTATATAGTCTTCCATCGGTAGAATATTATGATAATGTTGACCCAAAGAAGATGAAACAACCCAAAAAAATTTAGAATTGAAACTAGAGTTAGTGATTGAAAAAGGATGGGATTGTAAAGCTCAAAAAGACAAAACCACCCGTATCCTAACCCTTCCGTATAGCTTTGGGAAAGATATAGAATTAGAAAATTATAAACTAAAAGTTGTACCATGAACATAAGATGTTTTATGCTTATTTGATTGAATAATATTTCCATAATTGATGGAGTATAATGTAAATATAAAATAGTTGTAGAATGACTAGAGAGATGAGGATATTGGACTGAAATTGTGAGTTTATGTTTTAATAAGGATATAAGGTCAAAATTGGCATTACACAAGGACAAGGTACTAAATTTTAGTGTTTACACTAGGGTGCCCTTGGCTATATAGGCTCCATGCCATTACCTCTAGCTAGTTTGGCATGGTTAATGAATCTCATCATCCACGTGACTTTATCATTAGCTAGTGTACATTGAATATAATTATAAAACAAAAATATTTCAAATCTACAAAAAAAAAAAAATTAAAAAATTCCAAAAATTATAATATGCTAAACATACAAAATTAGAATATGAGCATGATTTTATTTACATGCTTATACTTTACATATTTTATCTACTACATTATTTTATAGATACCATATTCTATTTTATACACACACATGTGTTTCATGAGGTATATGATCAAGTTGCAAGATACAAAGGGTTCTACATGATCATAGATGTTAAACTTTCCTTTCACCAAATAAGCTTACTATCTGGGGGCATCCTTTACACTATTAGGTGTTATTGTTCATTTCATAGTTTCTAATTCACATCTACTAGCCATGTTCATATATTATATGGTGATATATATTTTTTTCATAAAGTTTTGGGAATAACACATATGGCTGGTACATGACTAGTATAAGTCGTTCAATGTACCTTTTGAATAATTTTATTTCTTAATTACACATTAGACTACCCACTTCTTATCTTATGTGTATGGCCTTAACCTATTGTTTGTGTACAACACTCGATATACCTATTTAATGGCCTCAATATCCTTTTATCATACATTCCTTGGCATATTATGTGTATTCAAAATTGTCATGTCCCTAGTGTGTGACCACTGTAACCTTTATAAGTGTTATATACATGACATAGTGCATGACTTTGTGTGTACTATTGTGTTATTGTATTATTGATATGTTTTCTATCTTCTATATGTCATGATATATTTCATAATCCTTATTGGGGATGGTTATACATTGCGAACACATAAAATTACCTTCTATGTAATGTATATTAAATACAAAAGTTATATTATTTAGAGTTTAGTGGTATACATAACATATCTCTCGCCTCAAAATTGGGAATTCATTACGTTTATTTCAGAAATATAAATAGAATATACAAAGTTAAAAACTATATGGATATATTACATGTTTTTTGTTACATTGTAGGCTCATTACATTTATGACAAATGCATAAAATGACTACTATGACATGTACATATTACAAAAATACTACATTTTTATTATATCTAAATGGTTTTGAAGGGGCCATATCTGCGATATGATAAAAAGGCTCAAACACCAAGATAAACATGAAAGTACATTGTGGTTTTTTGAAACAAGGGGCCACACCCCAACCAAAAGCCAAAAAGATAGATAAAAATATAAGAGTACTAAGGCAGGGGCCAAATACCTATAAGAAGCATGACAACGGACTAACAACAAAAAAAAAATAGTAGCTCGAAATGGCGAACAAGAATCAGTATTGAGAACACAAAGGCACAAAAGGCACTAATTCATATATTTTCTATACACCTTAAGTGCAACTCTAAGTGCCTTATATAGATTCATGGCTTCCTAACATTAGGGTCTAGATTGGTCTCTTTGAATAACTTCTTAGTGATCCTCCCATTCAACATATTGCATTTATTATAAATATAGGGGCATGAATATTATGGTAAAGACAAATTACAAATTCACTCTATTTATTATGAATGGGAAATAAATACCTTAAATTATGTTATTTATATTTCAATGATTTTCAATAATTTCAAGATGTTCACAAATTTAAAAACCTAAATCTATAGTCATGTGGCTTATTAAGAGTAGGTACATTCGGGTTGTGGTAAACTAGATGCAATCTAAGGTATGGTGGAATATTAATCTCAAATTCATTCTCACCAACTTGTTTGGTGATGGTGTATGGTCCATTTCATAGAGGTCGAGTTTATTGTATGGTCCTTTGAGTATCTCTTTTTGTACATGTTATAGACACCTAAATTCGATATCTATACCCTTGATTTCCCACGTGTACATATTTATTTTGTTCATCCCATTCATATAATTAAATGCCCATACAATCCCCATTAATTACTTAATCCACATTAATTAATTAATCATTTAATATCTTACTGCCCAATTGTAGACACCGAAATTGGATCATACTTCCATTAAAACCCCGTGCACATGTTAATTGAATTAATTATCTTAATTATGTTAATTAATATCACTCAAATGACCCACTCAAACCTCATTAATGACCTAAGACCAAGTATAAGCCTATCCTACCCAACTAGGACTTAATCTAAACCTAGACTTAACTCGTATTAACAAACCTAAGAGGACTCTTACTCATCCTTCGTGATCTATCACTCAAGACTCGAACAAAGATTGGAGACCACACCAAAAATAGCAACAATCAAGCTATTTTTTACCAACCTAAATATTCCCACCTTGACCAACACCATTTATATCTCAAACGACACCGATCCCCTTGCCATCGTTGGTTAGGTTAAATACATTTCCACAAGCCTTTGCCTAGGTTTGTCATTTTATTTATTGTCTCATACGAATAGAGAATTGGAGCACTCATAAAAGGAAAATATATGAGAAACTATCAACAACTATGGGAATTCATCATATTCTTCACGATCATGGATTCACATAGAGAAACACGGAGGTTTGAACTTCGTGGCAATAACACAACGTCTCTTCTCTTCAGATCTCTGTCATCACCATCCTCATCACTTGCATTCTCTAAACCTACTCTTTAGTAGGTACCTAAAATATCTTCATTTATTTATGTGTTATTCCAGTAAGATTTACTATTCAGTTTAGTAATTTATCTTTCTCCACATCCATACACTCCCCTCCTCCTACCATCCTATCATCTTTCCATACCTAGCCCTTTCACCTTCCTTCACCTCCTTCTAATCATCTCTGAGCCCACAAGGCCATTTTATGACCTCACCATCACCATTTCCAACCTCTTTGCAATCACAGAGAGACTGAAAAACAAGTTTTAAGTGCATTTTACTAATTACCCCTATCGACACTGGTTAGCCAACTAATGTCAGTCATTTTGCCTAACCGACATCGGTTACTGTGTCTAGAAATATAACTCAAACTCAAAAGCCAATACTCACTTCCCAACAACCCAGAACCATTTCAAATCTTTACTAGACCTTCTTGAGAGAGCACTGTACCAAACCTGTAACGCAACACCAACCAATCACCTGACCCATTTTGACCTCAATCACCTTTTACCTGACCTTTCTTATTATTTTTTAAGTGATACCTAAATCGTTTAAATTTCAATAAGATCATTATTTCATGTATATTTTGAATAACATTAATATTGTTATATAAAAGTGGATTGACATCTTGTTAAGGAAGCATTGCACTTCCCGGATCTAGATCTTGCTAGGAAGTTTACTTATTTTTATTTAACTCTACCTCGGTGGTATTTTTTTGTGTTTAGAAGTAGTTCCTCCTAGCCAAAAGGGAGCTCTCGAAATCAACTCGGATCAGGAAATCAAAATGCGCACACAACCTTCAACCAACATCACAAACATGTATTCCTCCTTGGCCTTCAACCCTTATCTATTTCATTAATTTTTTAAGAATCCGGTGAAACATTTTGGCATGCCCAGTGGGACCCATATGGGGTTCCTTGCATTTATTCATTCTTAGGAAATTTTGTATGTTTGTTTCTTTTCAAAGGGAAGTTAACATTAAATTATCTCCCTGGGAATCTTATCTCTCTTCTATTTGTCTAAGTGACATTTGTATTTCAAGACTAAAAAGAATCATTCTTTTTCTTCTTGCATTTGCATTAGTGAAAGTCATTCTCTTTCCTATTCACTCTTTATTTACATTGAATATCACATTTCAATTTGGGTTCTAAAATACTTCCATTTCATACTTCTATTCTTGCCTTTTTAGATCCCATTAAAACCGAGGGCAACCTATATGCTAGAATTCATGCCCAACTGATGGTTGACATAATTGAATCGTAGAGCACTTTCTCTTCTCTCTATTTTCCAAAATGTACAAATATAAATTTACACATCTTCTTAAATAACACCTTACCTAGAAGAATTTGTCAATGATCACACGATTAGAGGATTGATAGTGGGCACCTAGCTGGTTTCTAACTCAAGTCATTAACTCAGAGAAAGGACCACCCCCTCAAAAACATAACTTGAAACCAACCTTAGATATTCCCTCTTCATAGGATACCTTTCCAACAAAAAAATGTTTTGTTCACAAGTTAGTCTTAAATAACATAAGCTAAAATAAAAAAATTCACTTATAGGGTTTCATGTTTTTCTTAGATTTTTCTTGAGTTGTGTTTTGAGTTTTGAGGTCACATTCTTCATTTTCTTCTTCCTTTCACACTCCACCATCATAGTTGGTGTATTTTGACTGTTTCTGAGTGTGTTAGGGTCCATTACTATCATACTCAAGTTTCTGGGTTGATATTCCATCTGAATTAATTCACAAAATTAATTTTTCTTCATTTTTCTCAAATTTCATAGTGAGTGGCATCAGTCCAATGACTATCATTGGTTTACATATGACCATCATCATTTTACCTAACCATTGCCGGTTTCAAGTTTTTTAGGTCATTTTACCAAAAATAGAACTCATCACATCTTCTATTATTTTTTAAGTTCTCAAGACATCATCATACCCATAGAATTTTAAAATCACAGCCAAATACAACTTTATTTCATTTTCACTAATTTTTGCTTCATTTGCAAAACTATTGATTTCGCATAAGTAACCGATATCGGTCACCCTAATCATCATCGATCATCTTTTCACCGTCATTAGCTATCCTAACTATCATTGGTTCCTATGTTTTAAATTTTAATTAAAAGAGTGACCGGTGCACCTCTCGAATCTATTTTTCCATTTCATTTTTTTCTATGTCATTTACAGAGAAAAGATTACTAGGTTTACGCTAACTCACATGGTTTTGACTCATAGCCAAGCCAACACCCTTTTGTTTCACGCTAGCCTTCACCACTTCCATCCTATCACCTATGGATCCAACTCAACCCATTACCATTAGTACCGGTGACGAGGAGTTCGCAAGACTCCTTGACCATAATCCCATTTCCTATAACACTATCTCGCTCACTCATCTACCTAGGATTCATCAGGACAATTGGTATATGACATGCCCGTGTCTATCCCTCCTACCCTCACCCCCACTTCTACATTAGCTACCACTAGCTCAGCATTACCTTCATCCACCTTACCACATGTGGTGTCTCAACTGGACCCCACATCCTCTATAACTACTGCACCTATGGCATCTTTCGCACCCATGGTGTCAACTATTCCTTCATCAGTCACCTTGAGCATAACCCCATCAGCACCCTTCACCTCATATATACATGTTACATCACAACCACCCATGGTGTTGGAAACCCATACCCCATTCCAAAACCTTGTCCTTTCCATCTCGCAGTCCCTACCCCCAATTACCATAAGAGTCGTTACAACAACCCCACCTACTTATACATATTTCCAACAACCCCAATCTCGTCTATCTCATATTCATTATACCTTTCTCCTACATCTATTCCCCTTCATATTTCTCATACTTGGTACTACCATATATTGGGATGTCATCCACATCATACATTCATCATCAACCTCCGCATACTTGTAAGGGGTGCCCAATAATCATAACCCACAAATGACCTTACTAAAATGATGATAGAAAAGATGTAAACATTGGAAGCATGCACTATTGGCTCTCATGACTCCTTAACCTATGATGAAATATGTAATTAGCCCATCCATCCATCTATTCCCATTTTCCCATACTCTATACATTAGAAATGCCCAAATTCAACCGTTTTAACAATAAAGAGGACCCACAAAAACACTTGTGGTCTTTCAAACATGGGTGTTATCTAATCACCCACGATGATGCTTAAATCCTACAAACATTCCTCATGTATTTAATGGGATCCGTATTAGACTGGTATAGTGATTTTTCTCGACATTAGATTTACTCATTTAATCAAGTGGATCAAGCATTCCTAGACCATTTTCAATAAATATCGTCAAGAAGGTGACTATGACCGAATTGTACTCAACTTGAGAATACGATGATGAGTTTATCACTGATTTTGTCTTTTGTTGGCGGAGCCTCATCAACCAACTAACATTACAATTGCCTCAAACTGAGTTGTTCACTAGAGCTTGTGCCAGGAACATCTCACCAACTCTGCAAGTAAAAACTTCTATACATTCGATGAAGCATTTACCATGGCACAAAAACTAGAAATTTGTGCCATTAAAGAGAAGAAAATTCAATTGCGTAACAAAAACACCACATTTAAATCAAATGATGCTTCTTCCTCTTCAAAACCCCAAAATAATTATTCAAAAGCCAAAGGATCTACCAACGCGTTAGTTTTAAAGGCTGGCCCATCTCACCCCTCTAATCAATCGAAACCTACCTCCAACCTTTCTCCTATTCAAAATTTTTAGTTCATATGGAAGCAAAAAAATACACTCCAATTGGGGAGCCTTATTCTTCAAGATGTTAGGAAAATTCTTAAGGTCGAAGCCATTACTTCTAAACCCATAAAACCACATACTAGTTTTGACCCCACTTGTCCTATGCCTGCATGGTATAAGGAAAATGACTATTACAACTATCATTGTGTCAAAGGCCATAGGGATGGTAATTGTATAACCTTCAAGAATATTATCCAGGAAATGTTAGATAATTGAGATCTATTCATGGACAACCCGAGTGCACCCACCAATCAAAATTTTCATATCTTCAAGAAGCCATTCCCTAACCATAACCCATCATCAAATCAATCTGTGAACCTTCAACTAATGATAGTAATGTCCATGAGGTCCATGTTTTGTTTGACATCATACCATCCTTTCCATAATTTACTTGTATCCCATTTATCGAGGAGATTCTAGAACAAAATCCTCTACCTACGGAGGAGCCTACTTCCTCTACTCATTCACCCATAGAGGAGTCCCCTTCATCTCCCCCTTCACCCACGGAGGATTCCAAAACTTCTGCCAATTTTGTTTCACCATTTACCTTGCAACCTAATGAAAAACCTAAAGGTATTAAGTCTCCTACCTATGGGAGATTCATCTTCGCTTTCCTCTCCATCGAAAAAGGAAACTACCTCATATTAATTGTTATCTCCCCTAGCCATAAGGTATACTTTAGACACACCACTTCATGTTGGTGACAATTCCCCATTAGCATTCCAGGATCCCTTTGACTGTTGTTAGTTCTCTTACCTTGAGAATCCAAAGCCAACCAATTACCTCTCTTATAGACATATTTTACACAGATTGCTACTAAGCCAATGTCACCTTCTCTTACAATAGTGTCATTTTACGCTTGACACACCACTTGGATTACATTGATAATTCCATGCTTTGGGGATGCCTTCGGCTACCTTTTTCAACCGAAATGAAAATGTCATTTACAGATACTACCATGATCTATCCAAAGGTATTTCAAGCAACCCAATCAACCATGATCATTCCTATTGAAAATGCATCTTCTTCATCATCCTCGCCTAAATCCAAACCTTTACCAACAACTAAACATATTCCTATGCCTAAGAACATACATGTATCCACACATTTCCTGCATCCGGACCCATCGGTACCTTAGGTGTCATGCTGACATCAAGCCTAGTTCATCCCCATCAAGTTGGATTTAGCCACATCTTCCCAAGGCTGCATGAAAACCAATCCTCCACCTAAAAGGAAGACCCAACATTTTATCCCACATACATCGGTTTCACCCACCACGATTTTTTTACCTTTGCCTCTTCTCGTCTATCCTGGGCCTCACCCATCAACTTTGGCCAAGAAACTATCTATCTAAGGAAAATCAAAAGAAATAGCCTACGTCTTCATCACAATCCTTTATTATAACCAACATACCAGCAAAACATACACATTTTTCGTTACCCACATATTTCTTACCACTATACCCCCACCACTTACAGGTAATAACATTCAATATCTATGATATTTCCTTCTCTTCAACCCATACCTTCTACCTTTCCACTTCTACCAACCTTCACCGCCTTTTATCACCTTGGATAACTCGTCCTCTGTACCATTCAATTTCCCCTCTACATCACGTGTGGCTCTTTCAACATTTCCTAGGAAGGTGCAACCTAAGTTTAAAAACCACTACCCTCTAAAGAGGTATTTATTCCTACAACACCTTTTATTGCTAGTTTATCTACTAAGCCTCTATCCAAGAAGTTACAACGAAGCCTAAAATAGTACCACCTACCAAACCAGTGGTCAAACCTATCCTATCTCCAATTCCACCTCATGTAGTACCTCACACATCACAATCACCTATAATTCAATCTAGAACCACACTCACCTCACATTGCAATCCATTAAGTCTTACACCAAAATTGTAGCTAACCTTTCGAGACCTTCGTCATCACATTTCCACCCCTTAGACCTTATGGCCCACTCAAACCCAAACAAAAATGGTTTTACAATACTCAAATTTTTTCCTACCATCATCGGTCAGGACATGATGTAGAAAATTGTAAGGCTTTAAAAACTATTCTTCTCCAATTTTTTCCTCCTAAACAAAAATTTGATGACAATGATCTTCTAGATGAAGACCCGGTTCTACCTCCACCTATCACTACACATCCTCACCCACTACCTATTCAGTAACCTACACCACCAACTCCATAACCCTTTTATCCACCTCCAAAATTTGAGATCAATATGGTCCATATAGGAGAGCTAGCCAAAACCCCACAAAAATTCTAGTGCACCCTACTCATTTTGCAAGGTTCTTACCCTACACTAGGTTTTTTTCCATCATGCAGTTATACTTTTCTTAACACACCTTCTCCATCCACCCCTCTTCCTTAGATTATCATGATCCAATTTTCCACTCACGTCCAAAAAGAAAAAGGAAAGCGTAAAAACAAATAGCCCATTTTCCAATCATGTGCCCAACATACCCTCTACACCCACACCAAAAATCACCATTTTGGGACCCACATATCCTATTTTTGACGGGGTTTCCTATCGTACAATGATAAAACAATTGCACCAATCTCCTCTAAAAATGTCTTTGTATGCAACCTCATCCAAACTTCTAAATCCCATCAACAGGCCCTCATGGAGGTTCTGTAATCCATCGAGGTTTTACCTAATGACCCAACACTTGTGGCCTCCATTATCACCCCTCACCATGTAGCTTCTCTCACCAATTCATCCCCTTCCTCTACACCTACCACTACTCACCAAGTAGCCACCCTCATTTTCTCTAATGACAAGATTATACCTCTCTAATCAGATGATCTTGATCCCTCCCTTTTCATATATGTTTATATTGATAATATATGTGTTTGACATGTTATGATCAATGGTCCCGCAAGAATCAACATAATCTCCTCCCACACGTATAATCAAATGTGCATACCTTAAAATTTAATGTATAAGAACCCAGTTATGCTGCATTCATTCAATGATACCATCACTTCCACTCTCGGCACCATTACCCTATACATTTGTGTGGGGCCTGTGCCATTCCGGCTGTTCTATGTCTTAGAGGGGAGTTCTAGTACAACCTATTGCTTGGCTGACCTTGGATCCGCATTACGGGTTGTGTTCCTTCAACCTTACATCATTGTGTAAAATATGAACATGAAGGACATAACTATACCATCCCCACTTTGAACCTTTTCCATTCAAAATTTATAACATATTGTACCAATATAATGATGTCCTTTAACCACCAAGGAATCTACCACTACCGTCACTTCTCCTTCACCCACAGCTCCATCCATCTATGTTGTTGTACATTTTCCACACCTACCTCCTCTATTCCCACTACCACCATAGCCTTTGTAGCTGACCCATCCGCTAACCCATCTACTTCTCGATCGACTAATGCTTCTTCTTTCCAATCACCTAGTGCTTCATCCATTCCCTCTACCCACATATCCATGATCGATCCCTTAGAAGGTGTTTTTCAATGCCTCACTCTAGGAGAGTATCACTTATACAACATTGACATATTCCTTACTCCTCAAGAGTATGGTAACCTTCGCCAACATCCTTGTTATGACCATCACATATGTGACGTCTTTCCTTATGGTCCTCCCCACCTTCACACCAACTTAACGTATGGGGGAATTGAGCTTCCACCTACTCACCCAAGCCACCTTCCCAAATGCGACCATTTTCCTCGACCTCTAATATCTAACCAACCACCACTTCACCAATACATTCCTCCACTTCTATGCATGGAAGGGATTTTGATTTTGTTTCTATGAATAACACCTCCATATTGTCATCCCGTGTACCACACATAAACACAACGACCATAGTGGTATTGGTTTTTTTGAACCATCTTCCAAGAAATCCCACATCAAACTCATTGAGGATGAAAAACCTACTTCACCCCATTTAGTGACTTCACCACCTTCACCCATGGAGTCTATGGATCCAGAATCCATTCCTCCTAACTTTTTTTTTTTTCTTGTAAACACCATTTCAATATGTAGACACTAAAATTAGGTCACACTCCCCTTTCATCCCTCGACATATAAACACCCTTTATTACATTTACCTAGTCATGACCCCCTTCACCCCACTAATATTAATTTAATGCTTTATCCTCACTATATTTATTATTTAAATAATATCTACACATACAGTTCACTTAGACACCTCATCAAGCTAACTCAACCTAAGACCTATTCTTAGCAAGTTACCATAACTAACTAAGACTTACCCAAACCCTAAATATCAATGCCTACCCTCCCTCTAACCATATTCTTGCATGCTCACAAGAGGCTATGAGTCTAATCCATGGGATAACAACATGAGATCTGAGGAAATCAGGAGGATCTCCCTAAGTTTAGTAAACCTAGGAAATCCCGCCTTGACCGATGTCGGTTACCCCTAACGCCGCTGTTAAACAGGACCACCGTTAGGTTACCCCTAACCATCACCCGAGTTAAAGCTGGACCGCCGTCAGTTACCCCTTTTATCCCGAAAAAAACCTTATTCTCAAGGTTGGAACTTGGAACTTGGAAGTTGGAAGCAAGAAAGTTGATGAACAAGAACAAATCTCAGAGAGATAACACATCTTCAAAGAGCCAATTCCAGCAAGAACTCACATCCAAGGAAGGAGATTGAGCATCTTCTCCTACATAGCCACCAGCTATGTTATGATCTATCCAAGCAAAGAGGAGTGTGCATGTAACCCAAGTAGAAGTTTTTCTTTAATTGGTGATCACTTGTAGCCTTCAAACCCATCATCAGCACCTCCATCCTTCACACACAAACCTTCAGGAATGAAATCCAAGTCAGTACAACATCATAGTTTCCTGGTTATTTCATTTCATCATTATTTTATCATCCATTGTTTATTTTGCTCTCTATTGACCTTCTCCAACATTTTCACCTCCATAGACTCATTAAAACCTTGAAAAATCCTATTCCAGTCACCCAATACCTCATCTCGACCCACCAAATCCTTTGTGCAATCACAAAGGAGACCAAAACCCCATTCTATGACATTTCCAGATCTCACATAACCATGGCGCAGGTTATAACTAACCATGGTCGGTCACCCTTGACGACGCCGGTCTCGTGTTTTCCCACACAACATTAAACAGAGACCTACCCACCTAATTTTACCTCACCCTCACTCACCTGTGACCTACTTGAGACCTTTATTAGACTGCAGAGACCCAGAACCAATCATTTGACCTTTGGATTTTATTCTAGCTTAGCCTATTAGATTAGATCTATTTTCTTATTGCTTTTTAAGTGAGATACCTAAATCATTTTAAAATAACAATAGGATTTAATTTGTTTACAACATTAATTTTTTAAAATAGTGGATGACAGACCATTTAGGAAGTATCACACTTCCCAAACCTAGCTCATGTTAGGCGCTCACTACCCTTATTGTTTAATTCTTTCTGGTGGTCTTGCTTTCATTACGGGTAGTTCCTCCTAGGCGTAGAAGGAAGCTCTCACGGTCAATGTGGATTTGGAAGTCATACGTGCAAACAACCCATCAACCGACATTTGAACAGGTATTCCTCCTATGCTTGTTACCCTATCTATTTCATCAACCATTCAAGGAAACAATCTAAGAAAAAGGTGAAACATTTTGGCACACGGTGGGACCCATCCGGGGTTCCTTGCATTTCATTCATTCCTAGGAAAAATTGTGTGTTTGTTTCCTTTCTAAAAAAAAGTGTACACACTAATTTTCTTCCCTAGTAATCAACTTCTTCTTTCTATTTTCTCTAAAGGAAACTTTTCTTTTGGTGTATTTAAAAAGAATCACTTCTCCATGTTTTCTGCATTATAGTGAAAGAGCATCCCTCTTCCTCTTCATCTTATTGTGTCATCCAATTTCACATTTTTGATTTGGGTTTTAAAATCATTACATTTCATTCTAATTTTCTACATTAGCTCACATTAAATGAGGGCAACCTATATGCTGGAGGTCATGACCAGCTGATGGTTGACAAACGAATTGTAAAAAAACATTTCTATCCTTTTCTCTTTTTTGTGTCTTACCAAACCACACAAAAATTAAAATACATACATTCTTAAACAACATCTTACCTAGAAGAAGCTGTAGGTGATCACATGATCATGGCACAGTGGGCACCCAACTCGCTGCTCTATCGAGTCATACTTCAGAGCGAAGCCCACCCCCACCATAACATACTTGAAACCTCACCCTTTAGATCTCCTTCTTTATAGGAATCCATCCTCACCAAAAATCTATTTCACAATTCATGTGTCAGTCCCTAAATAGCATAAGCTAAACAAACATAATAGAAAAGGGCACTCTTAGGATCACATTTTCTTAGTGTTTTTGTTTGGCTTACATTTTGAGGTGAAAGATCACGTTCATCACTTTTTTGTTCATCCTTGCACGCTCCTCATCATAGCTGGTGTATTCCAGCTTCACTAAGTGTGCCTGGGCCATATCACTATCCTTCCCAAAATTCTCGGGTCTAATTCCACATCAAATTTTAATTCATAACCACTTTTTCTCATCATGTTTCAATTTCAACTTTCAAGAATCATCGATTATCTCTCGACCGCCATCGGTTAAACCCAGTTGACGTCGGTTCTAGGTCCTTTTGCTAACCTACTCAAAAGGACATCTCACTTCACTTTTTCCACTTTCCAAAGTCTCTATCACTGTAATTTTTTTCCATTGACATTTTACACATCCCCAAATTTGGCATAGTTGTCAGATTTTTCCTTCGCTTCACTGTTTTACTCACTTTGTCTATTTTCTACAAGATGGTGGCGGTGGTTACCCCGACCGACGTTAGTTTTCCCTAACCAACATTAATTATCCTATTTCACATTCCACCCACCATTTGTTACTTCATCCATTTTTTTCTATCACCAGATTCACCTGTTCCTGTTGTTCTCTGTATCATTTACAGAGAAGCAACCCTACCTGATCAATACTGGTTCACATGGTACTGACTGCAGACAAGTGAACACCCTCATGTTCCATGCTAGTTGCCAACTACTCCCACCTAGTCCTTCACCACCTTCTATTTTATCACCAGCCATGGATCCTATCCAACCTACTAATATCACTACCGGAGATGAGGAGTTTGCATGACTCCTTGACTAGAACCCTGTTGCCTTGTAGTTTTACCTCTCCCACTCATCCACTCGAGATGCCTTGGGTTAGTTGATATACGACATGCCCGTATCTATCCCCTCGACTCTCGCACCCACTTCCACATCAGCCCCATCTGGCTCCATGCTACCCACATCCACCTTACCCCTAGTTGTTTCATAGTTAGGTTCTATACCTGCCATGACTGTCACGTCTGTTATCTCTGTGGCACCCATTACATCCACCATACCCTCGATGATTACCCCAAACACAACCTCATCCACCCCTCATGTCTCACACATACCTGTAGCTACGTTCCCACCTCTAGTGTCGGTGACCCCTACCCCATTTCAGAATGTAGTTCTTTCCATTCCACAATCATTAGCCCCTATTGCCACTAGGGTTACCACGACCCTTCCACCCCCATATACATACTACCAACAACCCCTGTTTCATCTATTATCCATTTTGGGTATGTACCCCTATTTCATTACCTTCTTCTCTAACACCTTACATGGCAGCCGCATACACCGGTATGATGACACCCCATTATATACCCAAAACCAACCTCCTCACGCTATATAGGGGCATCCACTCATCACAACCCACCAATGACCTAATTAAATTAATGATGGATAAGATGCGGGCATCATTTTTCGGAACCCGCAACACTCTCACCTATGATGATATTTGTAATGAGCCTATTCACCCTTCCATTCCTATCCGTTCATACCCGATGCATTAAAAATGCCTAAATTCAACTACTTCAATAGTAAGGAAGACCAACAAAAGCACTTGCGCTCGTTCAAACATGGGTGTTATCGATTTCTCATGATGATGCCTTACTTTTGAGAAATTTTCCCATGTCCCTCATTGGACCAGCATTAGATTGGTATAGTGGGTTACACAAACACTCCATATTTTCATTTCAATCGGGTAGCCCAAGATTTTTGGATCATTTCTCTATCAATATCGTGAAGAGGGTTACCATGACTGATCTATATTCCACATGTTAGTATGAGGATGAATCTATCATAGATTTTTTCACTCACTTTGGCGCACTTGATCAATCAAGTTACCTTTCAACTACCACAAAATGAACTCATCGATCTCTTCACCTAAGCTTGCGCTGTAGACATATCTCCCCGACCTTGTAGGTCCAAAATTTTCAAACATTCGATGAGGCATTCACTATGACATGAAAGTTAGAGATTCAAGCCATTGAATAGAAGAAAATCCAATTACGAAATAAGAATTTGACATTCAAGTCGAATGAAACCTCTTCTTCTTCCAAACCACCAACCAATTATTCAAAGGCTAAAGGTACCACTAACACAGTGGTACTCAAGGCCGGCCCAGCTCATCCGTCCAATCAGGCTACACCCTCATCTAATCTATCACCCATCCAGGATTTTTGATTCAGACAAGAGCAGTGAAAATATACCCCAATTGGGGAACCTTACTCTTCTATCTTAGAGAAGCTTATCAAAGCTGGCACCATCACCCTTCCACCCATAAAACCACACACTAGTTTTGACCCTACTCACCCCATGCCTGCATGGTATAAGGAACAAGATTTCTGTAACTATCACCGAGTGAAGGGTCATAGTGATGGAAACTGCATCACTTTTAAGAATATTGTCCAAGAAATGCTCAAGAAAGGTGAGTTGACTATGGATAATCCCAATGCCACCCCCAACCAAAATCTACAAATATTTAAAAAACCATTTCCCAATCATGCCCCTTCATCCAATCAAACCAGTGAGACATCCACTCACGATACCCATACCCGTGAGGTTCACACAATCTTTAACGAGGTACCTGTCACATCTCAATTACCTCACATCCCTTCCATAGAGGAAATCCTAGCCCGAAATCCTCCTTCCACATTAGAACCAACCGTCACTATTCTTTCACCAATAGAAGAACACCTTTCATCTCCTACATCACCTACGGAGGAGTGCTTTGCTAACATTGAGACCATCTCACCCCTAACTTCTCCACTTAGAGATCCTTTACCTACCATACCTCCTCAACCCATAAAGGAGCTCCATTACCTCCTCCACCCATAGAGGAGCTCCCATTACCTCCTCCACCCATAGAGGAGCTCCCATTACCTCCTCCACCCATGAGGAGCTCCCATTACCTCCTCCACCCATGAGGAGAATCCATTACCTCCTCCACCCTCAGAGGAGCACCCATTACCTCCTCCACCCACAGAGGAGCACTTATCCATTCCTCCATTTATAGAGGAACTCCCATCATCTCTTCCACCCATCATAGACCTAGTGGAGATACCTTTACCTCTTGGTAAGCATTCTCCATCAGCTACCCAACATCCAACAACCCTAATTTTAGCTCTCTTACCTATGAAAGATGAAGCTGGCTGATTCCCCATGTCTCTAAGATGCATTTTATGAGAATTCCCATTAGGTCCTCACCAACTCCACCCACAAACGTGCCATTCTCACATTTGGCCGATCACTTGGATTATGTGGATAGGGCTTTATTATGGGGGCACCTCTTACTCCTTGTCTCAACACAGATGCAGAGATCCCTCGATGACACCTCCACTATCTACCCAAACACATTTCCACCCATCAAACCACATACAACCACTGCTATCGCAACCCCTTCCACGATACCTGTTAGCACTCACACCACACCCTTACCCATAACCCGACCTATGCCTAAACCCAAACCCATACCCACAACATTTACCTCCACTAAACCTATTACCACTTTAGGGGTCACCCCGACCACTAGCCTTACTCATCCACCTATTAAAATGGATTTAGCTACATCCTCCAATGTCAATACCACACCTACCCCAACACCCAAACCAAAGAAACAAACTCATCGGCCTCATACCCCGACTACACCAATCACACCCGCACTTGTCCTATCTGCCTTAAGACCTCAGCTACCCAACATGGTCAAGCACCCTTCACCCATCCATAAACCAATAACACAACAACCTATTCCTTCCTCACAAACCTCGACTTACCTGGCACACAACACGACTCATACCCACACATGCGTCTCTTTACCACTAATACCTCGATACCTTCACCATTGCTTCACTACACAATACACTTTAGTCATTTTCCCTCACACCCCAAGCATGACCCGCGTCATCTACCTTCATAGCACCCCCGTTATCCCCGTGGGTAACTCACCCTCTTCCTCCATTTTCTTTTCCTTCTAGACCTTGTACACCCACATCACCTTTACCCAAGAAGGTGTAACCCAAAAACAAAACCCCACTACCCCACAACAAGGTAGTAAAAAAACCCCATACCCTCCTACCCATCTATCTACTTTGTACCCTACCCAAACGAAACCGACCAATACCTCAAACCACACCGATGCCTAAACCCATAGCTTGACCCATTCCTACACTTCCAAAAACAATTCCCCGACAACCAACCACACCTACACCCAAACCCACATTCACTTCCCATTGTGATCCACTAGCAGGGTCCTATGCCAAAATTTTAACCAACCTCCTTGAGACTTCTGTTATCACATTACCACCACTCCGACCTTATGACCCCCTCAAACCCAAGCCAAAGGGTTTGATGATACCAAAATTTGTGCATACCATCGTGTGTTAGGGCATGATGTGGAGAATTGCAAGGCCTTGAAAACTGTCCTTATCTAATTGTGTCCACCTGAAACCAACTTTGATGATGATGACCTTCTTGACAAGGATCCTACTTCACCAACACCCATTCCCACACTACCTACTCAACAACCACAACCTCCACCCTCACAACTCCTAGAACCACACACAAAATTTTAAATTAACATGGTTCGCATCAAAGAACTTGCCATGCCACCACCCAAATGTCGTTGCGCCCAACTGACCTCACAGGGATTTTCTTCTCTAGTAGGTTTTTTCCCTTCATGTAATTATACCACTTACCCTACACCTTCTTCATTTGATAACTTCCCTCAAATCAACATTGTACATGCATCACTATGCGTATGCAAAAGGGTAAAGAAAAGGAAGCTGACCCACAAACCAATCCTATACCCAACATACCATCTTCACCCATACCTAAGATAACTATCCATGGCCCCACATACCCCATTTCTAATGGTGTCACACATCGCACCATGCTCAAACAACTACACCAATCTCCCCTCAAAATGTCCTTATACAACCTCATCCAAACTTCAGAATCCCATCGTCAAGCCCTCATGGAGGTTCTTCAATCTATTGAGGTTTTACCCAATTACCCTACACCCGTAGCCTCCATCATCACACCCCATCATGTAGCCTCTCTTACAAAATTACCACCTTCATCCCCACCTCACCTTTTTCACAAAGTGGCCTCCCTCAACTTCTCGGAGGCGAGATCACACCATACCAAAACAATGACCCGGTCTTAACACTCTTCATCTCTATCCACATTGATGACATATGGGTATGCCATGTGATGATTGATGGAGGTGCTAGCATTAACATCATTTCATCCCATACATTTGCTCAAATGTGCATACCTAACAATTACATGCATAAACATCCGTCATGTTGTGTTCATTCAATGACACTATAAACTCCACACTAGGCACTTTGTCATCCTTCACTTTTGTGTGGGACACTGCACTATTCTAGAATTATTTTATGTTTTGGAGGGGGAATTCCAATATAACTTGTTCCTTGCTAGACCTTGGATCAGTGTCATGGGTTGTGTTCCCTCTAATTTAGGTTTTTGTGTAAAGTTTGAACATGAAGGACACACTTATACCATTCCAATGACCCATCACCTTTAAAAACATGCAACATGCTTTACCAACCCAACGATGTGCTCATACCTATCAAGCTATCTACTTCCGCAACCAATAGCACTTCACCTACACCCCACCTACTAGTATAGCCACTTTGCTTTCACCACAGATACCTCCTCTATGCCTACCGCTGCTTATAACCTCCACGATGACCCATTAGCTGCCCAATTTGTTAACTCCACCTCTCGCATCGACCTCGACATGTCACCCATACCAGCTACCTACATACCAACCACTGATCCCTTGGAAGGTGTTTTTCAATGCCTCACTCTAGGGGAGTACGACTTATATAGTGTCAACACATTCCTTACCGCACACAAGTATGGAATCCTTCACCAACACCCTCGCTGTGACCATTGTATAGGAGAATGCCTCCTTTGTGGTCCTCCTCATCTTCATGCTAGTCTCACCTATGGGGGACTTGATACTACCACCTACACAACTAAACCACCATCACAACCCCACCCATTTTCCTCTGACTTCCAATCACTTACCAATCACCATTTCACCCACACCTTCCTGCACCGTTGTACGTGGAAGGGTTTTGGTTTTGGATTTTATGAGTAAGGCCACCATACCGTTATTCCATGTACCACCCGCAAACATAATGACTAGAGTGGTATCGGCTTCCCTGAACCTCCTACCAAATAGGCCTGCATTGAACTCATTGCAAACCCTAGCCCTTTTCCACCTTCATCACCACCCTCACCGACAGAGTCGATGGATCCTGAATCTATTCCCCCTAATTTTTTTTTTCGTAAACACCATTTCCTTGGGGCCTTTGACTTATCAGTGGTGGTGAGGCCCCTTCCACTCTCCCATTCATGTATCCCGAGATAATTGACAATGACATAACTACCATTAACATCGTTCAATGTCAGGATGATGAATCCATACTTACCTACCTTGGTGCATAAGAATCATATATTCATCGATCGTTACCCTCTGAGACGTAAACCATGTTGAATGAATTGACTATCGAGATCAACATTCATACTCAAGATGACTGCACATCCTAAAGATTAGATAATCTTTAGATGTTTCGAATAGGAAGCCATCACTTCTTTTCTCCAAGATCATAACCACGCTTTCACTTGGTCTTACGCAGACATGCCTCGGTATTGACCCCACCATAGTGGTCCACAATATCGTAACCGTTCCCGATGCCAAACCTATCAAACAAAAGCTGAGGAAAATGCACCCTCGCATTGCTCTTCTCGTCAAAGAAGAAATTCAATGCCTTCTTTCCATTTCCTTCATCTTACCCATTGATTATCCTCATTGGATTTCTAACATTGTCCTCACATTACTAAAGTAATAGGAAGACTCGCATTTGCATGGACTTCCGAGACCTCAACCTCACCTACCTGAAAGATGACTTTCCCTTGCTCGGTATTGATCAACTAGTTGACCTTACCGCTGGTCACAAGATGCTCTCACTCATGGATGGTTTCTCGGGTTATAACCAAATTTTTCTTTCCCTAGAAGATCAGCACAAGACCACATTCATTACCCCTTGGGGAACCTTTTGCTATTGATTCATGCCTTTTGGCCTTAAAAACACTGGTGCTACATATCAGCGTGTTATGAATTACATCTTCCATGATATCATGCATCACATATTGGAAGATTACGTGGATGATCTCTTGGCCAAATCTAAACATCACACCGAGCACCTCACCTGTCCTCAAAACCATCTTTGATTGCCTCATTAAATATTGTGTTTTCCTTCAACCTAAAAAGTGCATCTTTGCGGTTCTCTCAGAAAACTCTTGGGATTTATTGTTTCCCTCCGTGGTATAGAAGTTGACCCTGCTAAATTCAAGGCCATTCTAGAAATGCCTCCACCCACTAACCTTAAACAACTTCGTAGCCTACAAGGTAAATTGCAGTCCATTCACCATTTCATTTCACAACTATCTGATCGGTGTCAACCATTTCATCATTTGCTTAGGAAAGATGTCTCCTTTAAATGGGATGATGACTATCACAAATCTTTTGAGGCCCTAAAACAATACCTTCTCTAACCACCCGTACTCATTCCACCGAAAGATGATCAACCTTTTTACCTATACATATCAGCTACCGATCATTCCTTAGGAGCCATGCTCGCTCATTGCAATGAACAACATAGGGAGTAGGTAGTTTATTACATAAGCCATACTATTTTAGACTATGAAACCTGATACAACCATCTAGAAAAGCTTTACTTAGCCTTAGTTTTCATTGCCACCAAACTCCGCCATTACCTACTCAACCACAAAACCTATATTGTGACCAACACCGACCCTTTACACTTCATGTACACCAAACCTTATCAAAATCAGCGTGCCGCATGATGGCTTATTCTTTTAGCTGATCTTGATCTTGAATTTATTCACTAAAAGTCCATTAAGGGCCGAGGATATCATCGACCAACCATGCTAACGCACCTATTTCAAGGGACCAACCATCTAATTTTGATATTCCCGATGATTCAATTGCTACAGCTTCCTAGACGAACCCCTTACCAAATGACACTTTTCTTCGACGGTTCTAAGTGTCACCATGGGGCGGGGCTATTGTTATCCTCATTCCTTTAAATGGAGAACCCATACATTTTTATTTCAAACTAGACTTTGAATGCACCAATAATATTGCCGAGTACGAAGCGCTCATACTAGGTCTCCAGCATCCTATGCCTTAGATGTCAAATCAATCCACATTTTGGTGATTCACACTTGGTCATAAACCAAGTCAATGGTATGTATAAATTTCAAGTAACGAGATACTTCAAGTATAAACATCATGTAGACATACTGCTGACCACCTTTGATTGTTATACCCTTCAAACCATCCCACGTTCAACCAACAAATTTGTAGATACCATGGCCTACTTAGCTTCCCAAATACTCGCTTCCCCTACCGACTCCAAAATATTTGTCACCGTACAACACCTCTATTCACCTTCTTATTTACCTCATGATGTTTACTCAATTGGGCCCGACACCCCCGACCAGCGACCTTTAGTATAAACAATACTCACTACCTTTCCCTCTCCATCTTACCTCCCGATCTCGACCTGTAATGCACAACGTGCCTTCCTTAAAAATGTCTCCCATTTTGTTATCCTAGGGGACTCCTCTATAAGCGTGGCTTTGATGGTATTCTCTTACGATGCCTCACAAGTTTTGAAATTCCTTATACCATTAAGGAGGTTCATGATGGCATATGTGGAGGTCACTTTAGTGGCCTTGCTATTGCTAAGTGTATTCTTTTCCTAGGCTACTACTGGCCGACCCTTAACCATGATTGTTACAACTATGTCAAACGTTGTGTGAAATTTCAACAACATTCCAACCTTCATCATATACCCAATCATGCCTTACAGGTCGCTTGTGACCTTTGGCCCTTCTCTCAATGGGGTTTGGATCTTTTCGAGAGAAATCAATCCTCATTCTTCCCAATGCCATCAATGGATCATAACCGCTACCGAATACTACACAAAATGGGTGGAAGCCATACCACTCATCTCCATGAAAGCCAAGAAAATATGTGAGTTCATTAACCATCACATCATTTTTTACTTTGGTGTCCCTCATCGCCTCATCACTAATAATGGAAAATAATTCAAAAACAAAACATTGTAAAAACTTTGTGACGCCTTCGGCATTCAACTTAGTTTCTCCTCACCTTATTACCCATAAACCAATGGCCAAGCCGAATCCACTAACAAAACCCTTAATAAAATTCTCATGAAAGTGGTTGATGATATTGGGAAGGATTAGCATACGCACATTCCTTTTTCCCTATGGGCATACCGCACTAGTATTCACACTTCCATTGTGGCTACACCCTTTTCACTGGTCTACAATACCGAGGCTATTTTTCCTCTCAAAGTCTAGATCCCCTCACTCTGCATTTCTCTCCATGACATGCTTACTAATGATGACTTTCGTTAGGACCGCTTAGCATAACTAGAGTTATTAGATGAACGTCATCTTAACGCTTTGGATCACCTTCAAGTTTACCAACAACGTATCAAATGTGCTTATGAAAAATGTGTTCATGAATGAACCTTCTAAGTCGGTGACCTTGTCTTGAAAAAAATCAAGACGTAACCAAAGCAGAAAAAAAAGTAAACGAGGAAAATTCACTCCTAATTGGCTTGGACCATACATCATAGCTCATATCTATGGATCGGTGCCTATCATTTATCCTTTCTTGAGGGTAAACTTGAACATGAGCCCCTTAACGCATTACATCTTGGATGATTCTATTGTTGACTCATTGTCCTACCTCACCCTTTGTCTCTCTCCACGCTTGTCCCTTGAGCGCTATCCACTCCATACATCTCCCTAACAATTAAACAAGAATTATGTGAGTACCCGTCACTTGTTATCTTCTTTTGAATATGTGTACCATGGCACTACACATAGCATGATTCTCATGGATAATTTTCATCTACCTTTAGATGAGATCCCATGGTCATTCCACCTCACCTTTTGAACAAGAGTCCTATCCTTCACCTTGGTGTTGTCCATGATTTCAAAGGCCTCCAATGGGATCAAACTCCTTGAGTCACACTTCTAATAAAAAGATGAATCCCTCAAAAGGACATCTTCCTCTCGGCAAAATTGCTACTATAACTAGACTGCTCCTCGAAGGATAGATTTGTGAAGCTTAAAAAAAAATGAAGCTTCTCGCATCGATCAACTTCACAAAGACCTCAAGGAGTACAATGTTATTTATCCCATATAGACTTCCCACATCGATCAGTCTATCAAAACAAAAACACTTTTTTAGTCATGGACTTGCCCATTGTTACCTTAGGCCTCTTACCCAAAAGAATTTTCACTCAAAACATATACCATTAACTATCTTTCACCCACCTTACCATTTCCACTCTCATTTCCTAAATTGCCACTCTACCCTATCTCATGGGAGAACTACATCGGCCCGAGGTCCCTTTTTTCCAGGATTATGTAGGTAGCACTCGAGGGCGTGGAGCCCTTGAGATTAGCATGGCCACTCTCTACCCTAAATAATTCATTAACCATTCCTAACTCACCATTTACCCCACATTTCACTTAGTTCCCCTTTTCTAACAAAATTGGAAGTTAAGCCACATACATAAGTTGTTTACCATAGCATACTTTTATTACACTACCATCGCTCTATCATCACTATGCATAGATTATACAACATTTCACATATGATCCATAGTATCATTCATTACAAACCTAACTAAATCCATGCCTATAACTCCGACTCGATCCATGTCTAAACTAGCCTCGACTTGATCCATGCCTAAACCAACCTGACTCGATCCATGCCTAAACTAACCTGACTCAATCCATGCCTAAATCCGACCTAACTCAATCCATGCCTAAACCAACCTAACTCCGTCATGCCTAACTCACCTAATCCATTCATATCATAATGAAAGTAAAATAAAATACACATCACAACACATAATCATCTGAACCTCATACATCTCATCATATAAATACCATTGTATCACAATAATGTACACTCATCTCAAACATACATGTGTCTCTCATACATCGCCGGCTCATAGGCCGCTATCCGATACAAAATATCTTCGGCTCACAAAGTGGTATCGTGTACAAAATCATATTACATACCAACTAAAATATATTTGGCTCACGGTGTAGGTATCATGTACAAGAAAACTCATACTAAATACAAAATCTCTTCGAAACGCAGGCCGGTCTCATATATAATCCATACAAAAATGACTCGGCACATAGGTTGGTCCATAGTAAGTCAATCATCTCCCCATCTGATGTTAGGGAATACTCCCTGTGCTTGTGTCTCTCATGACCCATTTTCCGCACTTCTGCAGTTCCCGACACCTACCTCATCTCCTATTGATGGCCCCTAACCTGGGGCTAGCCTCTACACACTAGTGGCCTCACCATGACCCTATCCCTGGGCTCGCAGCCCCACGTACTCTCCACACTCGAGTGCAGGGATCTACTCCTCTCACTAGAGACCTGTTGTGCTCTGTACTTGGCATAGGAGGGCACATCTAGCCCGACAACTAACAAATGATCCTGATAATATCATGCCTCTCCTAGGGCATCCTTGAATCTAGCCATGGTCACTATCTATGGAGGTGCCATAGGTCTCACTACCTATGTGGGTACCTGTATAAGGGGACCCCGACCACGAATCGCACCGAGCCTCAGCTGGCATGGTACTAGATCCCGACTCACCCTACTAATCTATACATGTGCCTATATCTGGGCATGCAGGGTAGTAATCTATGTTTGTGCTTTTTGTCATAGCCTTGTAGACCCGTAACTCGCCTCGTGTTGTGGCTAAATGGCCCTCGAAATCCAAGACTCGCACCTATAGGGTGGCTATCTACTCTCCATCACCACCTACCTCCTCCCGATCCCGCCTGCACTCCGCCATCCTCGAATGACCTCTCACTCTCCCAACCAATCACCTCGCTCAATCCAATCTCATAGCCCCACCTCTCGATTAATAAATCTCACACATATGGCTCACCAACCAATCTCTCTGCCGCACTCTTTTGTCCTCTTCCTCTTTTCTCTCTTCTTGTCCTTTTCTTCTTTTTACAATGCACAAATGAATTTTCAAACCATGGGTTTTCAAATTTTTATACCCCACCCTCGACTCGACCGACGTCGGTTTCCCTTAACCGACATCAGTCCATATGACCTCGTTCACCGACATCGGTTCCCATGTACCATCATTGGTTCATAACGACCAATGTTGGCTACCATGCATAGTCATTGCCCTCACATTTACCTAATTTTCCTTACCTCCCCCTTCTTTTTCCTCCCCTACACCTACCTGGACAACTTTACCTTCACCTCTGGCCCTCCACCTTCTTCAACCTCACCTCATCCACTATTGACCCCTACCTCGGCCTTACCCATGTTGTGACCTATCTACTTGGACTGAAAAAAGCTGTTTGTGACCTTTGAGCCAATGTGCTCGCTATACCTTGCAACACCGTTACCTGTGTTGATTGACCTAATGACCTTACCTAGCCTATTACCATACTATCTATCCCGATCTCTACCTTTGGTGTACCGAAACATACCTAAATGTTCCTGCACCTAACCTACGTTGTGTTTCCCAACCTTATCCTATACCTTGGATACCGGATTCACTTCACCCTTGTTTGGATAAACTTATCAACCTTATACAATGTAGATTTTTCTGCTCTTCAACCTGGTATCATGCTACAATTTATACATTTGCGTGCATTTGATCAGCACTACCTTTGACCTTGACCCATTACCTAGATTTCCTGAGTAGACCTTTCACTCTTTTCCCCTTCCTCCACTTGCCTTTCCCTCACATTTACCTTTTATCAAACTACTCACCACTTCACTTCTTTGCCTCGTTAGTTCCTGGTTTGAGGGGGATCACCTTCACCCACACATGGGGCAACCACATCTTATTTTTGTTAGCATCGCTTACCAATACAAGCTACGCAATAAAAGGAGAAAAATGTAGACACTAAAATTAAGTCACACTCCCCTTTTGTCCCTCAACATATAACACCCTTTATTAAATTTACTTAGCCATGACCCTTCACTTACTAATATTAATTTAATTAATTAAATTAAATTAATGCTTTATCCTCACTATATTTATTATTTAAATATCTTATTTAAATAATATCTACACATGCAGATTCACTTAGACACCTCATCAAGCTAACTCAACCTAAGAACTATTCTTAGCAAGTTACCATAACTAACTAAGACTTACCCAAACCCCGTAACCATATTCCCGCATGCTCACAAGAGGCTCGAGTCTAATCCATGGGATAAAGACACAAGATCTCGAGGAAATTAGGAGGATCTCCTAAGTTTAGTAAACCTAGGAAATCCCGCCTTGACTAGACGTTAGTTACCACTAACTGCCGCCACTTAAGCCGGATCGCCGTCAGTTACCCCTTTTAACCCAAAACAACCTTATTCTCAAGGTTGGAACTTGGAACTTGGAAGTTGGAAGCAAGAAATTTGATGAACAAGAAAAAATCTCAGAGAGATAACACATCTTCAGAGAGCCAATTCCAGCAAGAACTCACATCCAAGGAAGGAGATTGAGCATCTTCTCCTACACAGCCTAGCCCAACCACGTTCAGTCTATCCAAGCAAAGAGGAGTGTGCATGTAGCCCATGCAGAAGATTTTCTTCAGTTGGTGATCACTTACAACCTTCAAACCCATCATTAGCACCTCCATCCTTCACACACAGACCTTCAGGAATGAAATCTAAGTAAGTACAACATCATACTTTCCTAGTTATTTCATTTTATCATTATTTTATCATCCATTTTTTTATCTTTCTCTCGATTGAAATTCTTCAACATTTTCACTTCCATAGACCCATCAAAACCTCGTAAAGCCTATTCCAGGTCACCCCATACCCATTCCGACCCACCAAATCCTTTGCGTAATTACAAAGGAGACCAAAACCGCGTTTCTCGTGACATTTCCAGGATCTCACAAGAACGGGTGACGGTTATACTCTAATCGTAGTCAGTCACCCCTAACCGATGCCAGTCTCTGTGTTTTCCCACACAGCCTTAAATAGAGACCTACCCACCTAATTTTACCTCACCCTCACTCACCTGTGACCTACCCGAGACAGCTTATTAGACTGCAGAGATCCGTAACCAATCATTTGACCTTTGGATTCTATTCTATCTTAGTCATTATATTAGATCTATTTTCTTATTGTGTTTTAAGTGAGATACCTAAATCATTTTAAAATAATAATAGGATTTACTTGTTTACAAAGATTAATTTTTTTAAAATAGTGGATCGACATCCATCTAGGAAGTATCACACTTCCTAGATCTAGCTCACATTAGGTAGTTCACCGCCCATACTATTTAATTCTTTTCTGTGGTCTTACTTTCATTACGGGTAGTTCCTCCTAGGCAAAAGGAAGCTCTCACAGTCATTTGTGGATTCGAATTCATACGCATGCAACAACCCATGAACCTACATTTGAATAGGTATTCCTCCTACTCCCGTTACCCTATCTATTTCGTCAATGATTCAAGGAAACAATCTAAGAAAAAGGTGAAACACAATAGAACCTCTTACTTATCAACACAATGGTGAGGATCTCTCTGCCCTTCCTTCCTATATCTTGATATGATCGATGATGATACACCTATTAATGTCATTCAATGTTAGGATTATGAGTCTATTATCACCTATCTTGGTGCGGAGGATTCGTATATTCATCATTCATTTCCTTTTGAGATGGAAACCATGTTAAATGAATTGACCATCGAAATCAATATTAACACGTAAGATGACCCACACATTCTAAAGATAGGCCAATCTATTTATGTTTTTGAATAGGAAGCTTTTACCTCATTCCTTTGAGATCATAGTAATGTTTTTTCTTGGTCCTACACCGACATACTTGGTATTGACCCAAATCTTGTTTTCTATAATATTGTAACTATTCATGAAGCCAAACCTGTAAAATAGAAGTTACTAAAAAATGTATCACCGTATTGCTCTTCTTATCAAAGAATAAATTTAGCGTCTTCTCTTGGTTTCCTTCATCATATCCATTGATTATCCCCAATGGATATATAACATCATTCCCGTCCAAAGGAAACAGGGGGACTCTAAATTTGCATGGACTTCCACGACCTCAACCTCACCCGCCCTAAGGATGAATTCTCTCTACCTAGTATTGACCAACTAGTTGATCTTACCACCGCCATGAGATCTTATCACCGATGGATGGTTTCTTACGTTATAACCAAATATTACTTACCCTAGAAGATCAACAAAAAAATTCCTTCATCACTCCTCGAGGGACCTTCTCCTATCAAGTCATGACCTTTGGCCTTAAAAATGTTGGTGCTACATATCAGTGGGCTATGACTAATATCTTTCATGACATCATGCATCACATATTGGAAGATTATGTAGATAATATTTATGTGAAATCCAAAGATTGATTCAAACACCTTATAGTCCTTAAGGTAATATTTGACCATCTCATCAAGTATTGTGTTTTCCTTCAACCTAATAAGTATGTCTTTATTGTTCTCTAAGGTAAACTCCTTGGTTTTATCATTTCTTTGTGTGGCATATAAGTCGATCCCACTAAAATCAAGTCTATTCTTGAAATTCCTCCACCTTTTAACCTTCGCCAACTGCGTAGTTTTTAAGGAAAGTTGTAATCTATTCGTAATTTTATTTCGCATCTATTTGACCGCCGCCACTCATTTCATCATCTCCTAAAAAGTCTCTTTCAAATGCGTTGATGAATGTCACAAAGCCTTTGAGGCCTTAAAATAGTACCTCCTCCAACTACTGTATTGATTCCTCATATGCATGACTAACCATTTTACCTTTACATTTCTTCTATGGGTCATGCTTTAGTATTCATGCTCACTCATCATGACAAGAAACACATGGACCAAACAGTTTATTATATAAACCATATGATTTTCGACTATGAAACCCAATACACCCACCCCAAAAACTCTCTTAGCCTTAATTTTTGTTGCCACTAAACTTCACCATTACTTGCTTAACCACAAAACCTTTCTTGTCACCAATACAGGACTTCTACATTACATGTATGCCAAGCCCTACCAACATCAACGTGTTGCACATTGGCTCATGATTCTTATAGACCTAGACCTCAAATTCATCCATCAAATTTTTTTCAAAGGCCAAACTATCATTGACCAACTTGCAGATGCACCTCTCTCTGGAGATCATCCCTCTAACTTTGATTTTCCGACGAATCCATTCTACCCTCTTGTTGTATGATACCATATACTAAATGACCTAATTCTTTGATGGTTACAAATGTCAAAGATGGGGGTGGTGGTGGAGTTATCCTCCTTCCTCTTGATGGTGAGCCTATGTTGTTATATTTCAAACTATATTTTGAATGTACTAACAATATCACCGAATATGAAGCACTCATATTAGGCCTTCAAACCACCATCGCCTTAGATGTTAAATCAATTAATATATTTAGCGACTCTCAACTAGTTGTAAATAAATTCAATGGTATATACCAGTGTTGTAACAAAATACTTCAAAAGTATAAGCATCATGTAGACATAATTTTGACAATCTTTGACCATTATGAACTTCAAGCCACTCCACGTTTAGCTAGAACATTTGTTGTCACCATAGCCTACCTTACTTCTTAGATAACCGCTTCACCTTCCAACTCGAAAATATTTGTCATAGTACAAAGGTTGTAATCACCTTCCTATCTATTTTGAGATGTCAACCTTGTCAGAACCGTTCAACCTAACCCACGTGACCTTATGTATATGCGCTTTTCTAAGTACCTTTCCCTTTCAATTCTACCTCCATAACTTACTTGCAATGGCAAACGAGCCTTTCTCAAAAGTGTTTCTCACTATGTCATCATGGATGGTATTATCTATAAATGTGGTTTTGACAAGATCCTCTTATGATTCCTTGCAGTTCTAAATTTTTGTAAACCATCAAGGAAGTTCATGACATACATTTTGGAGGTCACTTTAGTGTTTTAGTTGTTGTTAAACACATTCTCTATCTAGGCTATTATTGGCCAACCTTAAACCATGATTGTTGTGATTATGTAAAGGTTGTGTGAAGTGCCAACAACATACTAATATTCATCACACACCTAGTCATGCCTTACAAGTCACACAAGACCTTAGGCATTTCTCTCGGTTGGGTTTGGATCTTATTGGAGAGATCAATCCCCATTGTTCACACCGCCATCAATGGATTATTACCGCTAATTAATACTACACTAAATGGGTAGAAGCCATACCTCTTATTTCGAGAAAAGATGAGAAAATATGTAAATTCATCAACCATCACATAATTTATCATTTTGGTGTTCCTCATCATCTCATCACTGATAATGGAAAACAGTTCAAAAATAAAACCCTACGGAAGATTTGTGATGTCTTTGGCATACAACCCATTTTTATTCACCCTACTAGCCTCAAATAAATGGCCAAGCTGAATCAACCAACAAAACCTTAAACAAAATTATTATGAAATTTGTGGACGATACTGGAAAGGATTTCCATACAGACATTCTTTTTTCCTTATGGGCTTATCACATTAGTATTCGTACATCAACTATTGCCACTCCTGGTCTATGGTACAAAGGTTGTTCTACCTCTTGAAGTACATATTCCATCTCTTCATATCTCACTCAAATAGATGCTTGACGATGATGAATTTCACCAAAAATGTTTGGCACAAATCGAGTTATTAGACGAACATCGCTCAATGCTCTTGTGCACCTCCAAATCTAACAAAATCATATCAAATGTGCCTACGATAAATGTGTCCATAAACAAGCCTTCCAGGTCGGAAAAGCCATCTGAAGAAAAAATCAACATGTAACAAAAGAGGAAAAAGTAAACAGGGAAAATTTACTCCTAGTTATCTTGGACCTTATATCATTACTCATACCTATGGATTGGGTGCTTATCATTTGTCTTCACTCAAGGTAAACCCGAACATGAGACCCTTATTTCCTTGCATCTTCGACCATTCTAATGTTGAATTAAGTCCTATATCATCTTTTGTCTATTCGGTTCCCATTCCTTGAGCACCGTTCACCTTCCATTTTACACATTTTAAGGATTACGACTAAAATAGGATCATGTAATTACCCATTACCTTTCAACATTGTCTTCCTTATGAGTATCATGGCTCAACTCATGGTATGATTCTCAGGAATAATTTTCATATTTTTAAAGATGGAATCCCATGGTCATTCATCACTTACACCCTCTCTTTCATAGTTAGCCTCTGTATGTTATGGTTTTGTCTACAACACAAGAGCCTTTGGCCTTTATAGTCTTGTCCATGACCTAAAAGTAAAAATCAAAACAATTTCCAAAGTAAAATGGGATTCAACTCCTTGAGTCAAAATTCCAGCAAAAAGATGACTCCCTCAAAAAGGACATCTATGCTTTCTATCTCGCTACTATAAATAGACTACTCCCTCGAAGGACAACTATACCAAGCTATCCATATTGTACATAATCTATCATAATAAGAAGATTATTCTTGCAAATGATAAAATAAAAATATTCTTAAGGTTATTGCATTGATCAGCTTCATGAAGACCTCAAGGAGAAAATATACTCATCCCACGTGAGACTTCTTACATCAATCAGTCTATCAAAACAAAAAGAAAAGAAAAAAAAAAGAAAAAGATTAAATTTTTGTCATGGACTTGCCTATTTTGATATTGGGACTCTTACGAAGTAGGTAGTCTCACACCGGGTTATGCTAAAACTAACCAATTTCATTTCATTGTCTTTTCACCCTAATTTCCTACCCACTCGAGGGACATACCATAAATGTGACATTTCGTAATCATATCACTTTCTTCACCCTTAGAATAGTCAATAATGAAAATGCCTTTTGGTTCTTACATTCACAAGCCCATCTTCGGTATGGTAGACGTGTTATGGTCCTTATCAAATAGGAAGCTCTTATGTCACATCTTACCACTCATCTTATTCAAGATTTGTTGATTATCATATATAGGACCAAGCCTTCAACATCTCAATTTAACCACACCTAAATGATCTCAATTCACCCCTTCCTTCATGACCTAGACTCAACCATGCCTAAAACCTGCCAACCCATCTCACTACCTCATCATATTCATCCCTAGTATATGGGAGAACTACATCGGCCCGAGGCCCCTTTTCACCGGGCTATGTAGGTAGCACTCGAGGGCATGGGGACTTTAGAGGTTATCTTGGCCACTCTTTACCCTAACAAATTCCACCCCCACCAATTTTTTATTTACATTCTACTATTAGTTAGTTTCCATCTTCTACATTACTTGGAAATTAAACAAACATACAAGTATATAAACATGTATACTTACCTATTTCTTACAACATCATATCATACATATTCATCATCATTTATTTTTTCATGTTACTAATAAACTTGGAAATTAAATCAAAACCCAAAACCTAACTCAACCATGCCTAACTAACCTAACTCCACCATGCCTAACTAACCTTGACTCAATCATGCCTAAATCACCTAAACTCAACCATGCCTAATTGACCTAACTCCACCATGCCTAACTCACCTTGACTCAATCACACCTAAATCACCTAAACTCAACCATGCCTAATTGTTTTAACTCCACCAGCCTAATTGACCTAACTTAACTATGCCTAACGACCTTGACTCAATCATACTAAACCGAGGTTGGTAACCTTATTACCAAGATCGGTCACCCGCATTAGTACCATTTCATCTACATTTTCCCATTTTGACCTAAACTCATTATAGCCACATACCTTTTGGCCTTACCAAACTTATTACACCCTACCCATAAGCCTAAATTACCCATACATTTCCTTGCTTGTATTTAGGGATCTATTATTTTCCTATACCTCACCCTTACATGTTTTATGACCTATATATCTTGACTTGAACCACTTTTTGTGACCTTTTAAATTTTTTACTCACTATACCTTACAATGTTGTTTACCTATGTTGTTTTATCCTAATGACCTTACCTTGCCTATTTCCGTATTGTTTATCTCAAACAACCCTTTGGTGTATATGATCATACCTAAATGTTCCTAAACCTAACCTAAGTCATGTTTATAGACCATATCTTGTACCCTAGATACCTGAATCACTTTAACCTTGTTTGGATAAACCTATCCACCTTGGATTATGTAGAGTTTACAAGCTCTTCAACTAGGTATCATGCCGCAATATATATACGTGTTTGTGTGGGGGAATTATTCTAAATCTAGAATTAACTCCTATTAACAAACCTTAAAGGAATCTTACTCATCCTTATAGGATCTATCACTCAATACTTGAATGAATATTGAAGACTATGCCAAAAATAACAATAATCGGCTATTTTTGGCCAACCTAGATATTCCCACCTTGACCGATGCTAGTTATATCTCAATTGACGCTGGTCCTATAACGACGCTTAGGTTAAATAAATTTCCAAAGATTTTACCTAGGTTGGTCATTCGATTCGATGTCTCATACAAATAGAGACTTATAGAACTCAAAATTTTTGAAGCACTCATTAAAAGGAAAATATACAGAGCACTATCAATAACCATGGGAATTCATCATCTTCTTCACAATCACAGATTCACATAGAGAAACATAGAGGTTTGAACTATCTGTGGCACTAACACAATGTATCTTCTCTTTGGATCTCTATCATAACCATCCTCATCACCTGCACTCATAAAAAGGAAAATATATGGGAGAACTATCAACAACCATGGGCATTCATCAACTTCTTCATGATAACAAATTCACATAGAGAAACACAGAGGTTTGAACTGCCATGGCACTAACACAATGTCTCTTCTCTTTGGATCTCTACCATCACCATCCTCATCACCTACATTCTCCAAACCTACTCTTCAGTAAGTACCTAACATCTCTTCATTTATTTCTATTTTATTCCAGTAATATTTATTATTCATCTCAGTAATTTATCTTTCTCCACATCCGTACACTCCCCTCCTCCTACCAACCTATCATCTTACCATACCTGGCCCTTTCACTTGCCTTCACCTCCTTCTAATCATCTTTGAGCCTATAAGGCCATTTTACGACCTCACCCTCACCATTTCCAACCTCTATGCAATCATAGAGTCTAAAAAACAAGTTTTAAGTGCTTTTACTAATTACCCCTCGACGCTCGGTTAGCAAACTAACATCGTTCATTTTTCCTAACTCGGATCGGTCACACAACCGACATTGTTCACCGTGTCTAGAAATATACCTCGCACCATGAAGCTAATACCCACTTCCTAACAACCTAGAACCATTTCTAATCTTTACCAGACCTTACCCAGAGCTTGTACCAGACCTGCAATGCAACACCAACCAATCACCTAACCCATTTTGACCTCAATCACCTTTTACCTGACCTTTCTTATTATTTTGTATAAGATACCTAAATCATTTCAATTCCAATAAGATCATTATTTCATGTATATTTTAAATAACATTAATATTGTTATATAAAATTTGATTGACATCCTATTCAGGAAGCATCACACTTCTGGATATAGCTCCCGATAGGTTTAATACCCTTCATCTTACCCTAACCAACCTATTATTTAGGATGTTTTATCCTAAATTCATCGCTTTTATTTTCTAAGATTTTCTCCCATCTATTTTTATGTCATAACTACTTTAAATTCATTTCCCAAGAAATCCAATTTCTGCCTACATGCTTTAAAGAATTCAACCAATCCTTAAAAACAAAAAATCATGCCAAAAAGAAAAATTTCCATTGGGGAAACTTACCTCATAATCAATGATGACCCATCCCATTCACCGTCGACCCTATAAAAAATATTCCTTTCTTAGTTTCAAAAAATTATCGATGCATGCAAAAACATTGAGCTCTCTTACGACCTAGTGAACTTTCTCTCGCCTTGAAGCATTCTTGAGATGTATCACGACATATCTCTGACACATCATTTCAACATGCTTTCATCACTCGACGATCATCTTTCATGAGACTTATTAGAATCCCTATATATATTTATTGATATTTTTATCGAATTATCTTTCTATTTCTCGTATCTAATCTTTATAGGTTCAAATTAGTGTTCAAAAACACTCACAACTTCTCCACCAATAACCTTTTTTCTAGCCTTTTTGCTTGCAGGTTATCCTTCTCATCCATTCATCCTTGGATTTATCTAATTCTTCTAAAGTCCCCACCACCCTATCGATCGATGTTGACCCACAGGCCTAGTTTGTCAAACAAACCTCTTCTTTGTTGTTTTAATCTTTTCCTAGAGTTTTTTACCCTCTGGTACTTCCTTGCACCACTCTCACATAATATACGGATCCCTAACATCCTCCACTGGCATTCGGACTCTCCAAGTCTACATATTTATCTTCCAGTCCATCTTCCTTCCTAGGTCACCTTCAACCTACCTATGTCATACCTGGGTCACCATCAACCCGGATCGTGGTAACACTAAATTTAGAGTTATTATTATCTAATCTAAATTTTAAATCAATCTCATTAATTTTTCCAAATTCAACGTAACATTTGTTTCTACATGATATCTTCTAGTTCATGGTTACATCCTCTTTCTAAAAATGGGGTTGACATATGTGAAAGGAAGCTAATAACTTCTTGGAACCACATTTTTGGGCAACCCCGCATATATATCTATCTAATCCATCTTCATTCCAATTTTTTCAGTTATCAAGTTTAGTAGGAGAATCATCTGATTTGTAGTAGTATATCATCCATCATCACATCTTGTAGGTAACATAAACCCTCCAACATTTCTTATTTTCTAGTTATTTTTATCACTAGTTACTTGATCAATGAGGAAGTTTCTTGTCCAACATTTTCAGCATGCACCAATGTGATACCCTTTTGTGATTGATGTTTCTTTCTACTAACACTTTTTTTTCTTTTTTCTAACTAACATGCAGCATGAGGCTCCACTTTATTTCTTTCTCATGTTGGGTTCATGGCTTGGATCGCTCATCGCTCAAAAGTGCAGATAAATAGGAAAAGTGTTATCTAGGTATTCCTCATTTTTTCCTATTTTCTCCTTTTTTGCATCATACTTTCCCATTCCTATCTATCTCCTCATCGAATATCACACTTTCATTTTGGAATTAAAAAGAACATTATTTTTGCATTCTACTTGCTCATATAGCTTAATTAGGGGTCTAACTTACTACATATCACATCTTATCACACACAACCTAAAACTCACAAATAAAATCAACACATCAAAACACTTCTTTCCTAGTAGATTGATTGGGATTTGATCACCCAATAGGAAGCCCTCAAGACATTCCCTAGCCATAACTTACCTAAAACCAAACATAGTTCACCTTCTCCTAGGTCCTTTGTTATCCATCCCCCTTTTCTTTTTCACATTCTTAATCAAAACATAAAAGAATTGTTTTCTTGACTTGTCTGTTTAAAATGGAACCAAACTTTTCCTCAAACAATTCTCAACAATCCACCATGACCCCATCCAAACCCTTGGTTTCTTCTAGACCTTCTTCTATCCCCATCTATGACTACCTTCACTATAGACCTCTACTTCTTGACCACATCAACCAAGATTCCACCCATCCCACCATCTTATATCATCTCTTCTTCATCTAGCATGACCATGCCTATCCAACCTATTGAATTTTCTTTCTCTCCCCATCAACAGATCTCCCTATCCAATCCCCATCATCTTATCATGATCTTATTCTCCCCATCATATATCTCCTCAATCAATCCAATCTTCACCATCCGATATCTTCAGACAATCCTTTCCTAATCCACCACCAAAAAATCATCTTCATCCTCCACACCATATCAATTCAACCCATTTTCAATCAACACCATACATCAAACACCTCCCTCCACATCTATCTTATCTACCTCATCATCCCTCTTATTCTAGACATTGTACCTACGCCTCCTTCAAGAGGATATCCTCACATCAACCATACCCATAATCCCATTACCTACCACCTTAACTTCCACCGCCTCTCTTTCATCTACATCTAGTCCTACTCTTACCACATCCAGCATTATCCTTATCTACACCCGCCTCTCTATCCACACCTATCATACCTAAACCATTGACCACATCTCTTCCACACACCCCATCACTACCCTTATATCTGCTACATCCACAAATCCACCCATATATACCTTGATCATCGTCACATATCCTTCCTGGATGCTATGCCTACATCATCCATTTCATCCCAATATTCTACATCTACCATCCCCAAATCTACATCCCCCATCACATCTTCTCAATCCACATCTACATCCAATGCCTCTTGAGACAAACACAAAAGGCATTCATACCTCTACTACAGAGCCCTCATTTCTACACTGATTCATCCACCATCTATATCACCTCCTCACACATAGACCTCATCAATCATCATCCAAACACCCCTTTCTATTTCTATATCCACACCTAGTCTTATTATGATTCCACACACATCTACCCCATCTACTACATCAGACCTTCTACTCCTCATCCACATCTATTCCACCTTTTTGGTTATACCATCTCTAGAGCCTATACTAGTTCCTCTTTTCATGCTTCTTCCCACACCTACCACATTGACTATCATGACCACATCCCCATTATCTCCTTCTTCATCCACACCACCTACATCATTTGAGAAATATTGGAAAGCACTTCAACTTATAGCCACCATAGGTGATCCTCCCATCTCATCCACATGACCATACATTCCCACATCAAACCAATCCCCATCCTCCTTAGAAAAATCATGTAAAAATTACTCCCGCCATCCGCCACAACACCACCTTCTGATCCACCTGTTGAAATCATTGTCATCCCTACCAAGGGCACTCCTCAACAATCCAAATCCAAAACCTTGGCATTCTTCCATAGTAATCCCTTGAGCATCCTCATAAGAAGATCGACATTCCTCCTATCAAGACTAGATCTACATCCTCCATCCTGGGGCCACATCCCTCTTGTCTTAGGACCCTCCTCCATCATGACCAATCAACCAATCCAAATCCAAACAATTTGATTCCTCCTAGGACCATAGCCCTCATCAAAAAACATCCACCTGTCCATCCATCCAAGCCTAAATCATCCACCACTACATCTTCTTCTAGACCACCTAGACCTTGACACTAATCCACCTTCATCCTCACCATCCACACCATCTCACAAAATCTCTCTCTGGTGCATACATCAAATCATATGTGAGGTCCTCCAACATCTACTTCAAAATTATGCCATCACACTCCCACCTATCAGGGCCTTTGACCCAAACCATCCAAATCCTCATGGTTTAATTCCCATTACATATGTGCCTATCATCATACTCTGGGTCATGACACTTGAGATTATAAGGCCCTTTAGACTATCATCCATGATCTTATTGAGTGAGAGGACCTCCTTGATGAGTCTCCTTCTCCATCTACTACCTCATCCATAACCCATCCAACTCCTTTTACCACATCTCCATCCATCCACCTCTTCTTCCTACATCATCTTTTTTACCCTCTTCCATCTCACATCATTTCCTCCTGATAAGGGTCCTCCTTTATTCATTGATTCTATTTTTGTTATACCATCATCCTCTTGACATCCATTTCATATCCTCTAACATCCACTATATTATCCACATCCCTTTCATTAGGGAACATCTTTCCCCCATTATTGATATTTTAGCATCCTTCTTCTCATCTTCATTGATTCATCCTCCCACACTAGGGGACTTATTTCTAGGACTTTTTGTTCATGGATTAGTTCCTCTCCACATTTGACATCATCTTATCTCATCTAGTCTTGGTTTATCCAATCATTCTTTCATCTCCTCCTCCTATGACCACTTTCATGGCCATATCTATGTTTCCTTCAAAAACACCATGGATTTGTCTAAAATCCACCATTAAGGCACATATTTCATGATATTTATTCTTATCTCATCTGGTCCTAGTTTATCTTGTTTCTCTCTAGGAGGACCATCCATTTGTCTTAAATGCATATCTTTACTTCCTTAATGAGAAATGCTTATCCTTATTTTCACTTGTTCATCTCATCCCATCTTTCCAACATGACGTTAATGTTGGAAACTCAAATCCATCAGAATGCCACTTTAGAAAGAATGTCCAATGTGGAAAGTTTTCCCTAGAAAGGACATTACACAAATGTATGGTTTTCCTATCAACTTGGCCTCCCTTGATGGTAAACCGGAAGTGGAACCTCTTACGCATTGCACTTGTGACCATTCTATTGTTAGCACATTTACCAATGTGACCTTAGTCATATCCTTGGATCATTCCTCCATCTTAGCCCCTTCCATCTCTCATTGTGATGATTTGGAACTATGTGGTCTTCTCATCACTTCCTAGATGTGACCTTAAATATGGGCACCACACTCTCTACCCATAGCATATTCCTTATGGATAGGTTCTCCCCTTGGTGAGAACTCCAAAATCATTACATCCATCACCCTTTTATTCACCTATTGGAACCATGAAAAGGTCCAGGGGTGTCTCTTGTACATTCATTTTTCCCTCCTTAGTGGTCTACTTAGCTAGTCCTAGATCTCCCCCATGTAAAATTAAAATTCATGGATGCTCTTGTCAAAAATAAAAGTTATCAAAAATATATTGATCCCTCAAAGGAAAATTGTTCATATAAAAAAAAAAGAAAATAAAAATCATGTAAATCAAAATCAAAGTCAAAAGAAAATAAATAAATAGACCAATCCCTCAAGGATGGCTATCATATGTTATTCTTTCCATCCATATATTGTATAAAGTAGACCATACCCTTGAAGGATGGCTACTCTTTATGGAATTTGAAGGATTCCCACATTGATCAACCTTCCATTTTATTAGCATCCTAAGAAATCTTCTTGCATTGATCATCTTTCTTCTAGTAGACTTCCCACATTCATTTTCTCTTTCCCCTTCCTAGAGTGGGGCATAGTTTTAGGGAACACCACTTTTGGAGAACCCTCTTCCCTTATACAAGTACATCTCAAACCCTTTTTCATGTCAACATTAGGTTTATGAGATCATTTCATCCATTGTTTCTCATGATCTTTAAAATGACTAACTATCATTGGTTATTTGCTAACATTTTTTTGGTCATGTGCCTTGCATTTCCTGGATCCCTTTTTGTTTACCTCTCTAATGTAGATGGAGGAACATTTTTCCTTGTACATTCCTCAGATATAACATAGTGTTGTTCACACCTATAGGTTTCCACCATTGCAGGAATTTTTATCCTAATCCTATCACATCTTGTCTTTCAACACATCTTTCTTCTCAATCACCTATATGTTATCTATTTATCTTACAACACATTTATTCTTACTTACATCCATCATTAATCACATTCATTCTTAATTTTTTTTCATCACATCTTACCCATATACATTCTAATCATCATGATCAAATTTAAACACAAAACATATAGTCCTAATCCTCATCACACATTTATATCATTTTTATTCATACACATACAAATTTAAAATAACCATCTAATCATACATTTATTTCACCATCATCATCAAATATAAACAAACATATAATCTAAACATCATTATCACATCTAATCTAAAATCCATCATCATGACATATAATATAAAATCATCATCACATCAAATTAAAATTCATCACATCACATGAACACATGATAATCCATGAAAAAACCATATATCATATATAAAAAAAGTGTATCAATACATCATGGCCCTCTAGGGGGCTCCCTCAAAGTAGAAATGCTATCAAAATATATGAAGTGAATATCTGAGGCTCTCAAGTCCTCATCTCCTAGGGAGGAAAAACACCTAATCCCTATACATCTCTCTCCACCCTCATGGCCTCCCTCTACTCATTGTGGTTATGCCACACTCTGACATGCTCCTATATAACCCTTCTCCTCCTACCATTGTCCTCTCTGTAGGTTCTCCTAGTAGTGCAATTTTCTTTGAAACTTCTCAAAAATATCCCCTCATAATATCTAGCCTTTATGTAGGCTAGTGCTCTATATCTATCCATAGAAATCATGTCGGGAGGTGCTACTTTCCTTTCCCCTGTGGAGCTTCCTAGGCACCACTCACCAACTCTTATCACCAAAATAGTGGATAGATCACCAAAATGGGCCTATAGGCCTCCTCTATCATCTATAGTCTCTCTCTCTTAACTAACCGGTCCCTCTCTCCGAGTGACCACATCCCACTATTGTAGAGAGTTGTGTCTCTCTCCACTCATCTACCTAACTCGGCATACAAAATGTGACACCTTTGTAGACTCTCTACTCCACCATCTTCACCTCCTCTAGAGTTCACCTCTACATCAATCTCCATCTCCTCCTCCTCCTCCTCTCTCTCTCTCTCTCAAAACCACCCTAGCTACCCAGATAAGAAATCCAATCACCAAAACCACCATCCCCAAACTCAAACATATGTTTCCTCATCCCATGGTGCCACCTCCTCCTCCAATGGATCATCCATGATGGGACTCGGTAACTCTCTTATCTATCTCCTCCTGTCTATACAAAATAGGACCATCTAGTATGGTTTGAATGACCCCAAACTATCATCACACTCGATCAAACTAAAAAACCTCGATCATCTCCAGTCATCTCCCTACATCCACCTCATCCTCCTCATCCCCACTTAACTACATCTACACCAAGGTGATGCGGGAAATCTATACATTCCACCACCTAATCTATCAACATCTAACTCTTAATTTGATCTACATACCAATCCACTCTCCTCTCACTCTATGTCATCAAGGCCTGATCGAACCTCCATCTCAAAAATCCCACCTCTAACTAAATGTGGTCTCTTGTGACCCATAAACCCTAGTGGTCAAATCATTTTTATATGCTCATATGCCTAGTAGTGTAATAAGAAACCCACATCCAATCCTTGACCTCATCCCTACTCTATACATGGAAATATCATGATAAACTTGAGCCAATAGAGTGGTCCTAAATGAAAACACTTTTGTGGTCTATAATATTTTCCACCACATCGGCTAATGCCCATGGAAATTGAGCCCCACCAGTCTTAGAAAATCATAACATGACATGACCATCATCACCATGTAGATCAAATGGTTGCATGGTACCCCAACCTCATATCTCAACTCATATGTAAAATCCCTAAAGAAAATATGATGTGGGGTGCACATCGGCTCCAAATAGCCATGTCAATACTATTAATCTCTCCTCACTAGTAATGGGAACTACCTACTCCCCATATCGGAAATCTCATAATCTGATACACATCCTCCAGGGTGATGTCATCTCCCTCCTAAACAAAATGTGCCTGTCTGCCAATCCCATCTCTCCACCAAAGCAATCATGAGCCCCACATCCTATGGGATCCTCTGATAATACCTAATCCACCCAATCCCACTATGGCCAAGTGATCCCACTCGGCATCTGTGACATCTCCTCTGATCTTCTCATATAAAGTAGGCACTCTATCCCTCAAATACAAGGTCTCTCTAGCCTAAAATCACAAAAAAAACATACATACATCAAATCGACCATACAAAATCTGATCATGATCCATTAAAATTCATCAAGATTCAAAAACCTAATCCTAATCCATTAAGTTTTCATCCAAATTTCAATCTAAACCCTAATCTATCCAATCTAACCCCAATCAATCGATGATCGACCTAGTTGGTTGATGCATTTTAGGGGGTCAATCAACACACCTTAGGGTCCAATCGATGTCAAACCCACTAGGTCTCCACCAACCACCCCTTGGCATCATCATTTTTAAAAAAATGTAAAAAAATAAATAAAACATTAAATTCAATTAAAAACCAGTGTGGGTTTTGTTACTCACCATCCTCTACACCCTCTGCTTCTTCACAACTCCGAAGGCCTTCCATCTCTCAGTTCTCTCTTTAATCACTCTTGCTCTTTCTCATCAAAACTTGTGTGAAAATGAGCATCATTTGGCTCGATTGACCCTTGGGCTTATATAGCCATGAATTCAGGTCATTTCACCCCCTTGGGTCCCTATTGATTGGCTCTAGTCATCGCCAACTCCCTTAATAGTTTATTTTGGGATTTTTCCCCTTTCCTTGTATCCTTTCCTAGGGCATCATCTATTTTTGACCATTAAGTCCACATTTGTGGCCATCTCTATTTTCCTCCAAGCATTTTTGATCCAACATTCAAACTATTCTTCCTTCGGGCATACATACTTTCTAAGTCCACACTCGTGGCCATATCTATTGTTCCTTTGGGCATTTTAATCCTATCATACTCTCAAAATCCACCTTTTGTGGCCATAATCACTCCTCTTTTGGGAATTTTTAATCCACAATCCTATCTAATCCACGCACGAAGTCCTCCTTTGAGGCCATAATCATCTTCCCCTTTTGGGCATTACATTCATCATATCAAGTCCACTCTTGTGGCCATATTCCCTTTTTAGGGGCACCATATTCATCATATCAAGTCCACCTTTGTGGCCATACTTTCCCACTTGGGGCATATTTTATTTCCTTTTTTTCCTTCACAGCCATACCTTTCCCCACTTGGGGCATATTTTTTTCCTTTTTTCACCTTCATGGCCATACCTTTTCCCTTTGGGGCATATTATTTCATCATTCATATTTTTCATTTTTCCTTTTCGTTTACCATTTTTCATTTCCCATGTCCCATGGCCATATCATTCATCCTCATCCCTTGTGGACGCATACCTTTTCACTTGATTCCTCATGTATGAAGGATTTTACATACCTTTTGCATATAGTTGTGCATATTTTGATGACTTTCCTATGACCCATTGGTCATCTTGGCTTGCATCCATACTGTAATGATCTTCACCCACTCACTTGGTCCATAGAACGTTGTAGCCCATCTCTGTTGAGACCACAATTTTCCTCTACCGATGTGATATTGAGTCACCACCATTTTTTTATTCATATTGCGATCCTTTTTTCTCTAGGGGCATCTTGCCTTGGTAATCATTTTACCCATTTTCTCACCCACCCACCCTTTTTCATCTACCTTTTTCAAACATGTCATCATTTCCTTGACGTCATCGATCCCCATTTGAGGGGGAGCTTATCATCAATCCTTTTTCAATCCTCATCTGAATTTCATCATTTTTTTCTCATGGATTTGCTATCTCAAACCACTCAACAAAAGGGGCAAAATGTAGACACCTAAATTCGGTATCTATACCCTTGATCACCCATATGCACATATTTATTTTATTCATCCCCTTCATCTAATTAAATGCCCATCCAATCCCCATTAATTAATTAATTAATCCACATTAATTAATTAATCATTTAATATCTTACATGCCCAATTATTCCATCCATGTTAATCTTTATTCTTATTAATTAATTAATCCCTATTAATTAATTAATACCCTTCATCTTTCCCTAACCAACCTTGTTATTTAGGATGCTTTTATCCTAAATTCATCCCTTTTCTTTTCTAATATTTTCTCCCATCTATTTTATGCCCTAACTACCTTAAATTCATCCCCAAGCAATCTAATCCCACCTACATGCTTTAAAGCATTCAACCAATCCTTAAAAACATAAAATCATGCCAAAATTAAAAAAATCCTCCCATTAGGGAACTTTCCCCGCAATCAATGGTGACCCAGCCCATTTGCCATTGAACCTATAAATCTAATCCTTCCTTTGCTAATTTTTCAAATCGAATGATGCATGCAAAAAATTGAGCCTTCTTACAACTTGAGCATTCTTCTCACCTAATATGTTTACAAATCCTCTCTGCATATCATTTCAAACATTCTTGCATCGATCATGATCATATTTCGTGAGACTTATTGGTATATCTATGTATATCTTTATTGATATTTTTATCAAATTATATTTGTATTGCTCATATATAATTTTTGCGGTTCAAATCAATTTCAGCAACACTCACAAATTCTCCAACAAATTTATTTTTAGAATTTTGCTTGAGATTTTCCTTCTCATCCATTCATCCTCATATTTATCTAATTCTACTCACACATACAACCAACCTTATCGATCACCATCGACCTAGGCCTAGTTTGTTAAATAGACTCTTTTGTTGTTGTTTCTAGCCATTTCTTGGAGTTTTGTGCCCCTTCTTCCTTCCTTTCAAACCATTCACAACATATATAGATCCCTAACATCCTCCAATTGGCATTCGAATCTGCAAGTCTACATATTTATCTTATAGTCCATATATGCCTCCTAGGTCTTGGTCACCATCGACTTGCTCGTATAAAGTCTAAGTCGCCATCAACCCGGACTAGTAATAGTCAATTTATAGTTATTACAATCTAATTAGTTTTAAATCAATTTTAATCATTTTCCATATTCAATTATGTTGTTTTTTCTACATGCTATCTATAATACCTACTTTATTACATCCTTTCTAAGCTATGGGGGTTGACATCCGTGAATGGAATCCAAAATATTCTTAGAGCTGACATTATCTAGAAGTCCCCACAAAATCCATCTAATCAATATCATTTTCAGTCTTATCTACAAGGTTGATCTAATGTGTAGCAAGAATGGGATCCATCATCATCTTGTGTTTGTATCACATCATGCATTCGAGGTAACATAAACCCTCCAACATTTCTAATTTTTTAGATTCTTTAGTAGCTATTACATTAACCCTCATTCGAACGAGAAATTTGGTAAACACATGTAGCTAGATCTTTTCCCCAATTAGAATTGATGAGAGATTTAATGGGCATTACGATTTTATGTGTATTTCTTACTAGTTCATTCTATAATATCATGAACTAGTTGAATGTGTCTAATTTTTCCACAAATTTGGTTTCCTTATCCACTTATTTTTTTGTATGGGTAGATTCTTTTCTAGAATAGAGGGAAATGCTACATCAATGAAAACCAATTGTTGGAATCCAAGACCTACATGAAATGTACCATGTCTCATAGAGCTATGAAGAGCTTGGTTGTAGCTATGTTGTACATAAACAAGAATTTCTTCCTAGTGCATTAAATAATAATTAACATAGTTGGAACTTGCCTTATTATACAAGACATTGAGATGAAATTGCTAAATATAGGTGGAATATCTCTGGTGATGATAATTCTACAACTTTCCTTGGGTATGCATGAATTGAAAAGGTTATTTCTTCAAAAATTATAGTTGTTTCATTTTTGCAAGTTTACCTAATGATATAGAACTCCTGTACATATGTTAGCTACCCATCGATTCCCATATTGGATGAGGAGTGTGACAAATGTGTATTATGAAGCATCAATTTATATCTGAAATATATTTTGTAAATTTTAAAATACCAAAATGGTGTTGAATAGAGTCTCTACTTCATTTTTTCAAATGCCTTATGTTGTGTATTTGTCCATACAAACTTTTCTTTCTCTCTTCTATGTGTCATCTGATTTAAATTCCATGAAATATGATAAAACCAAGTACATACCTACAATAGAAGTTGGATTATCCAAATAAGCTTCAAATTTTGGTGAGGGTATTCTGAAATGATCAATCTCTAGTGACCTAGATATTCTTTAGGTCCATGTGTGCACCATCCTTGTTGATGTTGTATCTCAATTATTAGATATTCTACATACCAAAGGGACATTTATTTATGTTTGGCATATATCTTATTTTGATGTAAAGTATGAATAGCCTAGTAGAAAACTAAAATGTGATCCTCGTATGTCTTATTAAGTAAAATAATATCATCTAGTACATGACTAAAAATGAATCAATGAATAGTTGCTTTGGGTAAGTTTCATCATCTTATGAATATTGCAAATGCATTTGTTAGCCCAAAAGGCATGAAAAACCATTTGAAGAATTTGTTCTTGTATTTGAATGTTATTTTAAAAATAAACATTGTATCAATGGGAATTTTATTGTACCATGACTTTAGATTGATCTTAAATTAAAAATTATCTCCTCTTAGATGGTCCAATAGGTCATCAATAAGTGGAATTAAATATCTATTTCATACTATGATTTATTTCAAGTAGCGATAAACAATAAAAGTTCATTGTTTCTTAATTTTTGATAAGTAAGAATAATTATTCTCCCACAATGGGATGTATTTGGTTGAGTGTCCCCTTTTGAATTAAATCCTAAAGCTTACACTCAATTTATTCACTATTAAATACCGAGAACTTATATAGGGGCTTATTTGAAATCGGTTACCTATGCAACAAGTCAATTGGATGTTTCACTTGAAAATTCAAAGGCACACATGTTAGTGGTATGAATATATTTGTGTATTTAGATACCATTTGATCTATCTATTTTTTTCTATGTTTTTAGTTTTGTGGGATATATCTTATGGTCGCTATAACCTTTTTCTTACCCTCATGCATGACCATGAGTAGTAAAAATTTTGAAGTTTTAAAAATAACCTCTTACACTATTTTGTAGGGGCTTCCTATGGGATGTGGTAGTATTTATGTGTTAGAAGGATGATGGTGCTACTAGACTTCACCTCATATACACCATGGAAATCCCACATATATGGTTTTCTAAGAAGCACATCATAGATATCCAATGGTGGAACATCATATACCACATGTTTATACCATAATTAATTTATGGAAATGTAAAACACTAATAAGGATGTAAGGTTCATTAAATGGGGTTATTAGGATTAATTAACTTCCTAGATTAATTATGTAATGTCATAACAATGAATTGATAATTGTAACTAGTGTTAACGATATGATATAATATTGATAACCTCAAGGGAGATATGTACTTAGGTATAAAGAGTGAAACATTAGAAATTTGGGTACATATAGTGGAGTTTATGGGGGTACTTAACTCGAAAGATTATTTTTATTGAGACTATAACTTAAAAATAACATGGTACATAGCCATATATTTATTCAAAGATCAACTATAACACCTTATACCTACTGAAAAATCTTGGACCTTCTAAGAGTGTGGCTTTAGAACTTTTTGTGTCCTTCGGTTTCCTAAAAATTATGTTTCTATTAAACCATAAGTGTTTCATAGTTGGATAACCCAATGAAATAATCTTAATCAAAATAAAACCCTAACCATGGGTAGAAAACCTTGTAATGAGGTTAATGTTTGGTGTGAATTCTAATTTGTGCACCACCTATGTCAACTCTACTTTGAATAGGCCTCAAATCCCATGTAGTTCTACATCTAAGCATGTGATATCTATATGGATGTGATTAGATTCGGAAAATTAAATCACTTCCACATAATTATATCAAACTAATAGACCTATAAAAACGTAGACTCAACCGTATACACCTTAAGTCAGTCCTGAAAATGTTTATTTGCACATTTGGAGGTGATTCAAATAAGTCTACACTTATAAGAAGAGTCAAATGCAACATGAAATTAAAATTCAACAATGCAAATAAATATTAATTTTACATATGAATATTCAATCATTTCAAGATCGATTCTTCTATCCACTTAGTGCTAAGAATTGTCAACAAAAATGGGAAAATGTATGGGTGATTAGATCTAGTGATGTATGAGTGATTGGATAAGTTTTATGCTATTCCCACTACTAATATGTGTAATATCCATAATTTTAAGTACGTACTAAGATTTCACCACACTAATACATGGTCTTTATATTGCCACTAAGATTTTATTTTGATTATATATAAGGACCTTAAAGGAATATAACAAAGCTAATTTCAAATTTTTGAATAGAACAAATATATGGGAGCTCTTAGATCACATGATAAAAACACACCTTCTAAGAGGACTGATTGGTTGAGGGTAAAAATTTAAATGTGATCATAAAAAAATTAAATATTTTCTCATGTTTCTTATGTGTTTCAAATTATGAACCAAATATATTCATTGATTAAAAAAATTCATGATTTGGCGAGTTGAATGAGGTACGTGAGACTTAGAGGAACATATATGCAATAGAATCTTTGAAAAATAGTATCAATAATATAGTTATTTGACTGATCTAGCAATAATGAGATGGGTGACAAGTTTGCACCGATTATCGATCTATTTTATAAATTAGATTAAACCACCATATAGAGAAGACAATTTTTTCTCGGGATTAACCATCATAGAAATAACATCTTTGGACTACCATAATGACTTTGCTCTAATACCGATGTAGAATTTGGTTAATGTCATGCCCTATTCGGTCTGAGTGCGAGGTCCAAAATGTCAAAAAGATACAAATAATATCCCGAATAATAATAATAATAATAATTGGAGTAATATTTTTAAATTAGTATGGTTAATTATCATTACACCATTAACATCTTGTATGTGACTAATTTGTAATTACGAAGAAGTGACACCAAACCGCTTAAGTGGATGAGAAAAAGTTTGAGTTAAAGATTAAACACGCCAATGTGACCACATTACAATAAAGACATTATAAGGAAGGAAATTTACGTTAAGCCGCTTACATGAGTTTTTAAATTATTTTAATCAAGGTGATAAAATAATCATGACGAGGAATTTTAGTTAATTTATTTAACAAGAATTAAAATAATTTCTATGAAAAATGTAATTTTTTATTAAATCACGAGTGTTTTAAATATTACGAAAATGAATACAAGGCATAAAAATTCCATCGATTCCAAGATTGATCGTGGTCTAATTTAGTTCCCTAAATGGACCTATACCTTATAAATATGTTGACTAAGTTTATTTGTTCCTATCCAAGTTAATGAACTAGTAAGGAAAGAAGCTACAAACTCATAACATGGAGGGTTTATGGTACCTCAAAGTAATGATAATGTGGATGGGTAAAAATGATGAAATCCTCCTTCATTGTGAGCTTAATGACTGCACAACAAAGAACATTGGAATAAAAATGGATTAGTAGGTAGGATGGATGGCTTCCCGACTAAGTCGGTTCTAAGAAGCATGAACTTTCTTAGAGATGTAAAACCTCTTCTAGAAATTATAAAATAGGAAATATGTTGATGGATATCATAAAAACATGCAAGAATCAAGAAATATAGAACCGAAAGTGAATCTAAGATGATGGAAATCATATCTTATCTAAATACGACAAAAAAATCAAACTTGATAGGGGTTGACAGAGACCTAAGGCTATAGTAGGCCATCGATGATGACTGAGGTAGATGTACTAAAAATGTGATGAAGAATGCATTTTTAAAATCTTTGATGGTAAATCTAGAACCGGTGTAACACTAGAATGATGATCAAAAATTACAAAAGTGTCTCAAACAAGAGGAAAAAAAAAATGATGTAAGAAAATAAGAGATCTAAGGATAAATATTGAAAATATGTCTGGTGTCAATGATGACTAGGCTCATGGGTCGAAGTGGGGACTAGGATCTAGCCTAGAGAATGGAATTGGGATGGAAAAGAGGTAGGATGGATGGATCTCGAGACTAGGCGAATACAAAAATAGAAAATAGATGACTGGAGATCTGGATGATAGAGAAACAAATAAAAATAGGTTGGGTTGATGGTGACCTAGGTAGATATATGCTCGATGGAAAGAGGTGGATTGAAATGAAGACTTGTAGACAAAAGAAATTGGTGGGGAAGGTTGAGGCTGAATCCATGATGACAACTAAACCTCGCACAGATTTTAGAGACTGATATGGATGATAAAAATAATGAATAAATGTATGAAAAGATGAAGGATATCTCCTAAACTCAAATATGGAAGAAAAATATCTGCAGGAGGATTCTAAGATGACTGTGTTGATTGTAAAATTACTCAAGAAAGAAGGTAGGATCACAAGAAAATGAGAGTATCCAAAATTACATCCTTTAGAAAGGACGGGGAAAGGGTGTACTTATAGGATCGACGGTGACCTCGGATGGGTCACCATTATTTTCGGGAGCCATCCATTCGGGTGGTGGAGTAATGCCCAACTCGAGGCCAAGAGGCCCAAATGAAGCAAGATTAGGGTTTTAATGGATATGGATGAGATAGAATTGCATAAGGAATAGAAATGGGTAGGTGGGAGGTTAGAACAAGTAAATATAGCCCATGGATAGGTAAATTTATTAAATGGGTTCCTAGGGAAGAAAATTTAAGTCCTGTGGATGAGAAATGAATTAGGTAGAGATTAATATTTAATTAATGATGATTACGAGTGATAAAAAATATTTAGGGAAATAAAAATAATGAGATGATGATTAGGATTAATTAAGAATAATTAATCATAAATAAAATAATAAGATGGATAATGCATGAATAATGGGATAAATTGAATTTAAGAGGGAAAATGGTATTCGAATGGGTGGCCAAGATGAACAAGAGTGAACACAGGGGTGAAGGGGAGGAACAATACCAAAAATTGGTGTCTACATTTTCCCCTTTTTGTTGAGTGGTTTGTGTTGGGCAAGCCACGAGACAAAAACAAGAAAGATGAAAAGAAGCAAAAATGAGAAATATTAAAAGAGTAAGTAACTAGAAGGATAAAAAGATGGTTGATTGGGTGCTCCCCATCAAACTAGGGTTCAATGACACAAAGGAAGTGTTTCAAAAGTTTGAAAGTGATTGATGAAGAGAAGATGAGAAAACAGGGATTAAGGGATAAGATATCCTAGATGAGGATTGAAAAAAGTAAAAATATGGCAAAGTGAATCTAATATCACTTTGGTAGGAAATAAATGATGGTCTCAATGAAGACTATGATAACTTCCTATAGACCAGTGAGTTGAAATAAATCACTACAAAAAATGGAGGGAAACTAAAGGGAATCAACTCGATGGACAAACATGCCGGAGGATCAATGGGTCAAAGGTAGGTATTAAACATGCGCAAAAAAAGCAAAAAGAGTCAAGAAAGGAGTCGTGACATGAGTCTCGGGGTATGAAAGCTAATGCAATCAAAAGATGCCCAAGAGGGAACACTAGAATGGCCATAAAGGAAACATAATGAAAAATATTAAAGTTTGGGGATAAGTTTGAAAAGGTTACGAGGAAAAAGGATGCCCTGGGGATACAAAGAAGGGGATTGATGATACAATAATTAAGGATATTGTTGATTATGGTTTTGGTTTAGATAGATATGTTAGATGGTTATGTGGAGATAATTAGAGATGATGGATTGTAAACTAAATATAAATTTTATAAGTATGATGTTGATGATGTTTAGACTCGAGATATTATGGTGTGAAAAATGTTATGGTTTTATTGATGTGATGGACTATAATTAATTTGAATATGTGATCATGAGTTAAAATATGGCATGATGATTATGAAATGATTACGATGTTAAGGATGAAAGTGAGATAAAATATTGGTTATGTTTTGTGTATGTTAAATGTATGTGATGGAAAAAACATGACGTAACTAGGAGAATCCCAAAAGGAAATTTAAACATGTGATTGTAGTAGGGAACACACAAAGAAACTATGCCTAAAATTGGATGGGGAATACAAGAAAGGAACCACTTAAAACAATGCACTTACAATGAATAAAAATGTTATCACATAACAAACAATAGTTAGTTATTCCAAGGGTCATGTGGGGAAGTATGGAAAGTAGACTCATAAACTTATTGTTGACAAGTCAAAAGGGTTTAGATGTGACTTGTACACAGGGAATAGGTTATCCATAGGTGGATGTCCTTGGTCTATGCCCCATCTTTGGGTAGGGAAAGAGAAAACTAATAAATGCGGGAATTTTGTGAAAGATGAGAAAGATGATCAATGCGGGAAGCTTACTTGGGATGATAATTTTTCTTTTTAATAATTTACATTATAAGATAGAAGGATGATAGAAGCAAGAGGCCTTTGTTACCATGATACAAGATAGTGGTCATCTTTTGAGGGAGTGGTATACTTTATGATTTTATGGTTTTTATAGAATGATAGAGATGATAAAAATGATAGCCGTCCTTCGAGGATCAGTATATTTATTTTTGACATTCTATTTTTTTATGAATAGTTGTCCTTTGAGGAGAAATCTATTTGATTTTTACTTTTAGATAGGATCATCTGCAAAAATTTGAAATTTATATGGGGAACAACTAGGAATAGCTAGTTAGACCATATAGGAGAGGACAATGAATGTAAAATTGACACCTTTGGCCCTTAGCTTAGTTCCAATAGGTAAGAAAAATGTTATTGGATGTAAAGATCACAAAGTTCTCACCAAAAAGAAAGAACCTATCCATAAGGAATATTCTATAAGTAGAGCCATGGTGCCCATATTTAAGGTCGTAACAAGGAAAGTCATGGTAGACCACACACTTCCATATCATTACGATGAGAGATGGAAGTGGCTAATGATAGATGGATGGTCATGGAAATGACTAAGTTCTTATTGGTGGGCATGTTAAAATAGAATGGGCACAAGTGCAATGCATTAAAAGGTTCCATTCCTAGTTTACCATTAAGGGAAGGAAAAAAATGGTCCCAGGACCCATAGTTATTTGTGATAATGTAAGGTCCAATCCATTTGGGAGAAAAATTTCTCGTTAGCTCATTTCTAGAGTGGTTTCATTTTGATTTTCCTTAAGGAAAATGGTTACCATTGTTAAAGTCATGCTCCTTGAGATGGAGAGAGTGGATGGGATAAGATGATAAATTGTAGATGATTAAATGGAGTGAGATAGATAAAAGGAGGTAAAATATTATGCATTATTTTCGAATGGAAAGGAAGTATATGTTCGTGATGAGATAAATATGGAAAAAAGTAGACTTAAGATGGAGTACAATAATATAGATGAGAAAACAAACTAGATGAAGGATAAGTGGAATTGGATGGGGTTAGGTGAGTTTATACTAGATGTCTATTGGGATGATAATGTCAAGTGGGATCAACCACCGTAGTATGCCCTAACATTAAATTAAAATTTTGTTAATAAAAATTATTCAAGGTCTTTCACATTAAATATCGAAGTGGATTGAATGATTCACCCACCCAAATTGATTTGGGTGATCCCTCTCAGATTGGCTTTCTAAAATTAATACATGTTATACATACCGACTTAATGACTACGATACTATTATAAGATGCGATTGATGATCATTGTATGATCTAATCAAGTAAATAGTTGAGAAAACATTGTGAATGATTGCAAACTGGAAGTGGAAGTGTTGGGTTAAACTTGTGTTGAATTCTTAATAAAGATAGTGTTTTACCAGTGGAGTTTTTCCTTCAGGTTTCTCCACTTAAATATGGTGTTATCTGTCTCTACTCTTATTCATTATTTACTTTCAAGCTCTATCTCATTAAGCTCTACATTCACTATCTATTTTTAAGTTATTCATGTGTCTAATTGACTACATATCATAATCTATAATCTTTAGCTTTAATGGTGGATTTGTAATCTGTGGATTATTTATCCCTTGATAAATATAACATGGTATTAGAGCTTGGTGATTGTGCATGTGCAGATTGATCTAGAAGTGTTTAACTTGAAGAATTAAAGAAGCTTGAAGTGTATTTATAGATCTGTGAGACTCTAAAATATCCTATAATCGTCTTCAAGAAAACCAAGTTTAAAATTCCAATTCCCACCCCAATACTATTTGAAACATTGGTAAAATATGGGCTAAATGGCTATTTAAATCATATTTGAAGCTTTTGTATGCTTAGATATTTTCTTCTGCATCTAGTTTTAATAGTTTTTGGTTTAAATCCATCATCTGCAAGCTTGTTTTAAGTTTTCATGTTGTTTATAGCCATTTGGGTCATTTTTTGAATTTGGATCTAAAAGATCTATTTAGATCTAGCATGTTTGAGGATTTAAGTCTGTTCAGTGGTAAAAATATTATTGTTTAGCTAATTTTATCTTTGCAAAACTTGGACTAATAATTTGGTGCCATCTATCTTCACATTTTCCATCATTTATTACTTTTTTCACTAGATCTACTTTTGCGAAGCCTGATCCAATATTTTTTTGCCATCTAGATTCATTTTGTCCATTTTTAAAGTTTGGACCAAGAAAATTTCTCCAAATAGATTTTCTATCCTCTTTTCATATTTGTTAAGTTGTACCCACTTTTAGAGTGTCATGTGGCTTCAATCTAACATCTTACTATCTTTACAAAGCTTGGGCCAATCATTTTGTGCCATCTAGATTTTCCCTAATAGAGTTATTTTAATTTGACATCTTACTTGTCTTTACAAAGTTTGGACCAATAAAATTTCTCCAAATAGATTCTCTATCCTCTTTTTCATATTTATGAAGTTGTAACCACTCTTAGAGTGCCAAGTGGCTTCAATATTACATCATAGTATCGTTACAAAACTTGGGCCGGAATTTTGTGCCATCCGGATTTTCCCCTGACAGCACTTATTTGAATTCTTTTGACTGCGAAGCTTGAGAAAATCATATTGTTGCATCTACCGTCACATTTGTCAAATATTACGAAGCCCAAGACAATAAAATTTCTCCATCTTGCTTTGAGGTGTCAAAATATTGTTTATCTGATTGTCAGTTAAAATCCATGTGCCAATAAAGGCTTTACGCGTGTCTTTGTGTTGTTAGAATTAAACTAGCTATTTCTGACATTTGCGAAACTTGATCCATTAATATTGCTCCAAGTGGTGTCGTATTCCACTTTTTCAGTCTTCATTTAAATTTTTTTGCAAGTTGCAAAGGGCGTACCAATAAAAAATTTCTCCATGCGTATTTTCCATCACATTAGTCGATTTAAGAAATGCAATCCAATTAAAATTTTCTACCTTGTTGCATTTGTCAAATTTGCAAAATGTGAGTCATTTAAAAGGCTCCATGTATCTTGTTTGACTTAGTATTTTTTATTTCATTGTGAAGTGTGATCCAATAATATTTGGACATGTATGTGTGTGTGTGTGTGTGTGTGTGTGTGTGTGTGTGTGTGTGTGTGTGTGTGTGTGTGTGTGTGTGTGTGTGTGTGTGTGTTAGTTTATTTCAAGTGTAAGCTAATAGAAACGTGATGCCTATCTTAGTTTTTCTACGGTGTCAAGTTTTTAGCTTTGTTCCATGGGTTATAAAATTTTGTGTGTACCACGGGTTTCAAAATTCCTTTGTTTCACAGGTTTATTAACTTTCCTTTGTACTCACAGATCACTAATTTTTTTCCTTCTATGGGTTTTCTTAAGTCTGTGAACTATGAAATGTGAGAAAATTAAAAATTGATACGTATTTAACTTTTGCACTTCTAAGACTTTGTTAGACTTGTGAAATGTGAACCAATTATTTTTGACGCGTATTCTAATTGTGTCAAAATGTTAGTATTTTCTTTTCCTTCGTCATCTAGATTATGAAAACTATCTTATTCCTTTTTCAAACTCGAAATTTATTTCATGTTTTGTTTATTAATTTTTAAGCCATTAATTTTTTGACAAGTGGCTTGTTTTTTTTATTATTGGTAAATAGTTTTGAAGGGACTATACCCTGATTACAATGATGGCCTAAAAGCCAGATAATATACTAAGAAGTTCCACAAAATAGAAGGATCAGAATCTAGAATAGGCATTGAATCCATAGGTAACCAAAAAAGAGTTACAACATAACAGCAAAATAGAGTGAATGTTGCAACAAAGCAGCCAAAAAACAAAACAGCAAAAACACGATGGAAGTCAACATCTGCAGTGAAGAACATCTCTACTTCTTGGCGGCTCTATTGATTCTGGATTTGATAGTTTACAAAGAGGTAAACAAAGACAACACCGTCATGTGAGTGGGATCCTTAGCATCCAAATTTTTAATGGTCTGACTTCTTTCTTTATCCGTACCCCATAGAGTTTCTAGGATCTCACTAAGAACAGAGACACTGCGAACATGTTGTTCAAGGAAGTCACCACCGCATTAAAAATTGCCATGTTGTGTTCATGGCAATCCTTAGCTTTCCCAGACGGTTTGTCCAGGAGTTTAACTTTTTATAGGTATCCTCAATTTGTGTATTGTCAAGATAAAAATCCTCTTCTCTCTTCCTTTTACCTTTTTTCTTAGTCAAGTTTTGTACTTCTTCTTTCAGGTTGAACATATATTTTTCTAAGGCTTCCAGCCTTTGGGTAGTACTCTCTGTGTGTGAAGCCTCTTGATGACCTACTCTACTAATATGAAGGAGGTTTTGAACATCCTCCAATTCCTGAGTGCTACGAAGAATTCTCCCCAAAATAGGGATATCTAGCTTGGGTGTTTTTGAGACCTAGTTTTAGGTTTGGCCGTGGTAGAGGTGATGGGGGTGGGAGCCATGATGGAAGGGATGGGAGTGGGGGTGGGAGCCGTGATGGAAGGGATGGGGGTGTGAGTGGGGGTATTGGTGGTGGGATGCAAAGGAGGAGAGCCGAGGAAGAAGGGAGGCTGGGAAACTTTAAGACACAAAGCTTGTGCAACAAGAAAATTAGACCTTGATGTAGGGGGACCACACGGGTATGTTTCTGGAACTCCAGAATGGAGTGTTTGAGAGAGCATAGAAGGTAATGTGGGAAACAAACCATGATATTCTTGCAGAAATGGTTGAGGAACACCATATGTTTTGTGGGCACTGTGACATATCTCCCCTCCAAAGAGATGTAACAAACCATCATGTGGGTGATTTCATCAAATGGCGAGGGTATGGAGCTTACCTTCAAACCCATAGTAATGAAGATCAGCTCCTCATTGCCAGCAACAAAATTCTTTTCCTCAGCCACTTTATCAATCCTCTTGTTGAAAAAATGGAATCCATCCATCCCAAGGCCTGTAGCTTTAGTGATGAGTTCCTCATTAACAGAGATTTTTTTCCCACCATATTCAACTTTCCGATCCTTCCACTCCGTCGCAAACTGAATAGATATGTTCTGATCATGCCCCTAGATCCTATCAATAAAGTTTGTGATTCCTCCCTACTTAAGCAGATTCCAAAGCACCTTGTTACTCTTCCAATCGGGTTCTATCTTTACTTTTGTGACAAGTGGCTTGTTTGACTTAGACTTTACTTTTACATTGTGTCAGAGTGTGAAATGCGATCTAATTAATTAAAGATGCATGTATACGGTTCTATCTTTTAATTAATTGATGTCTATCTTATTAGCTACATTTATGAAATGCGAGATAATTGAAAAGTGACATGTTTATTTACTAATTGTGGTTATTAGTCTTGTCATAAGTTTTGGACACGTGTTTGTTTGTCTTTTATCGCAGTTTTTTATCGGTTTCGAATCGAAAGATCTTTAACTTTATTTTTTTAATGAATTGCATATGCCCGAGGATTTGTTTTAAAGATTACATGTGCCTTTATTGGTATTTTTATATGTTCCACATGTTGTCCCCTCTCTTGGTGTTTATTTACTTATTTTATTTGTTAAAGTATCTTGTGTTGAGATCATTTTTGAGCCTATGCCGTCAAGTTGAAAAATAACTCATCAAGCTTTCTTTATTTCGCGGGTTTGCTAATTTACCCTTATACCACGTCTTCTAAAGTTGCTTTGTCTTGTGGATTCCAAATTAGACCCTATCTTTTCTTTCCTTTTTAGCTCATGTAGCTTAGTCCTTTAGCTTGCCTTGAGCTCCTAACTCAACCCCAACTTTTTCTATAAATTTGATCTTAATTTCTACCAAATCAAGCTAATTTTTCAACTAATTTTGAGTTGTTTGATTTTATATAGCTATTAAAAAGATTTGTATCTAGTCATTTGTCTCTGTTTGGCTTCCTTGACTCGTTTTTTAGTTGAATTTGTTTCCATTACCATCTGAGCATTAAAAATGGCTAGTTCTACCAATTTTTCGATGGATAAGTCTCAATTGCTAAATGGAACAAATTATAGCATTTGGAAAGTGTGTTTAAAATCCTATTTTATGGCTAGGAAGCTATGGGATCTTATGACTAGAGTAGAAAAATTTCCCATAGGGAGACAAGCTAACTCTAAAACCTTAGCTCTTTCTCTCAGAGATCTTAGGAAACTCTATCCATCCTATTGCAAAGCATTAAAGATGTATTCTTGATGCATATAGGTCACATGGACTCTCCTACAGATACATGGAAATAATTATAAACCATGCATGAAGGAAGGAGGTTTTCTAAGATCATTAAACTATTCTTAGAGTTATTTACATCACCCATGAAAGGGGATGAGAAAATAGTGAATTATTTAGCTAAAATTAAGAACATCAAATCTCAATTAGATGGATGTAACTGTGAATTGTTTCAAGATAAGTTGTTATATTTTATTATACAAATTAATATTCATGAAAAATATAGGCATTTCATCTCAATTATTAATTCAAAATATCAAAATGAGAATGATTTTCCTAATCTGACACCATGTCTTCTTTATTAATTCAAGAATAAAGAGTCATGGAGAACTTTGATTCAAAAGAGACTCGCTTCTCAAGGATTGTCCTCTCATAATCATAAGCCTGCTCTTAATAAGATTAATGCCAAGCCAAATAAAAATGTAATATCAAATATAGATTTAAATCAAATCCTAAGACTAATTTCAAAGAGAAATAAGAAATTTAAAGTCAAATTTAATGGAACTTGTAATAAGTGTGGGTAATTTGGACATAAAGAGTCTAATTGTAGAGTCAAGATTAACAAATCGATCAAGAATGCTAATAACAACAAGCCTAATCATTTTAAGAAAAATCGAAGCAAAATCAAACAAATATAGATGAGAATTCTATTGCCCTATATACATCCTTTAAGCTTCAAATGAAAATGAATGGATTCTTGATGCAGTGGTGCCTCCGGACACATAACTTGCATTTCTAATATCCTTTCGACATGATCAAATGTGAAGAGAAAATCTATCTAGGAGATAACTCTGTCATTAGAGTTGAAGATTGTGGTAATGTTAAGCCATCTAATAGTTTAATTAAGAATATATTGTTTGTCCCTGAATTGAAAATGAATATTTTTCTTTCTTTTAGCTAACTAAAGATAACTATAAATTTATTTTTCTGTAAGATAAGTGGTATGTAAAATATAAATTTAGTAATGGTATTTCTTATGGCATTCATAAAAATGGCTTGTATATCTTTGATGGTTTTATGTCTATCTCTTGATTTTCTTTCTCTTCTAAGAATGCTATTTAGTTATGGCATGAAAAACTTGGTCATGTAAATTTCAAAAGATTGTATGATATTTCTAGATGAACCTTGTTTTTGTCTTCCTAAGATAAAATCAGATCATGAGACTTGTGAAAGTTGCGTACATAGTAAGAAACATGCTCAACCATTTCACAAACATCATGATCCAAATTCTTCTCATTTACTAGAACTAATTCATAGTGATGTGAGAGGTCCACTTGAGGTTCCTTCTCTCAGTGGTGCCTTGTATGTTGTATGCTTTATTGATGATTATTCTAGGATGACTTGGTCTTATTTCATTAAAAAGAAGTCTAATGTCCTATCTAAATTTTAGGAATTTAAAGCTCTAGCTCAAAATGCTTATAATCTGAAAATTAAGAGAATTAGCACTGATAATGAAGGTGAGTATGTCAGAAATTTTTTTGATGAATTTTGTGTGTCATGTGGAATTCAAAGAGAATTGACCATTCCTATTCTCCTCAACAAAATGGCATTGCGAAAGAAAGAATATGTCTATCTCAAAATGGCTAGGACTATGATCCATGCTTCCAATGTGCTTACATTCATATGGGATTACTCTATGAACATTGTTGTCTATATTTTAAATATACTACCTACAAAACCTCTTCATCAAACTACTCCTCATGAAGTATGGAAAAAGAAAAAACAAGAAATCTCTCACCTAAGAATATTTGGTAGTCATGCTCCCATCTTAATTCTAAAATAAAAAAGGAAGAAGATTAATCCAACCTATTTATCTTGTATTTTTATTGGATATGGCTGTAAAAATAAAGGATTGAGAGTCTATGATCCATTCAAGCATGAAATTTTTGAAAACAGAAATTTTCAAGCCTTACAAAGAACTTTCTCTGTTGATCCTAATGAACCCTCCTCTGCTGCTATAGAGATAGATCTTGATAATCCTCCTACTGAAATTATGGAAACAAAATTTCAAGAGGTTAATTATCCTAATCTAGATATGATGGAGATTGAAGGGGAGTCATCCCAAAATTTCTTAACCTAAGATTCCTAAACGGGAAAAAATCTTGTTCAAAACTCTCATCCCGATAATCTTAGAAAACTAACAAGAAGTTAGCATACTTATCATGCCTTGATGACCCTCTATGATGTAGAACCACAATCCTTTGAAGAAGCATCTTAATATATTAGATAGCTTCAAGATATGAAGGATGGATATAGTTCTTTAACCAAAAATGACACTTGGGATCTAGTCCTTCCTCCTTCTAAAAGAAGCATTATAGGATATAGATGATTCTTCAAAATTAAACATAAATCTCTAGGAGAGATTGAAAAATGCAACGTAAGGATGGTAGCTTGTAGCTTCATCGAAACCGAGGTATTGAATGTAACATTCCCATTTTAATATATTAGAACAAGAAATTTTATTTATTTTTGATAAGTGCTTTCTAGTTCTAAATACATAATTTAGAACTCACAGATCATAACAATCATTCTTATAACAGATAACCATATGCAGCTATAATGACTCGGTGTACCACCGATCTATTCATTCCATGACTCGGTGATCTACTGATCTATTCATGAGTATCATAGAGTTGGCATTTTTATTTTAACACTTCACTCTTGCGGTTCTCTTCCCTAATCTAGGATTTCAGAATGCTCTGTCCAAGGAACCTATCTGAATAATTGTTACCATTATTCATCAAAGATCATGTCCCTCGGACTAAGTGACATAGGATAACGCAATCAGTAGCTTGCGATACTTTGGCCAAAGATTTGAAACATATTGTTCATGTCTCGTATTCCTTGACGACATACTCGTCAATCTGGAATACGTCCTTCACCCCACTCCAATGTTAAATAGAATGTCTTATACTGACTTCTGTCAGCCTCCCCTGTCCCAAGTCATTCACTCAGGAATAGATTAATAACATGACAAATGTTATAAGGATGCTCTCGAGGACTAGGGTAAGCTGACATACTGGGTCAACCCTAGTTAACCCTGTGTGTCAAGGTACCCCGAGTCTCCAAGGGCAGCCTCATAACATGACCATGTTCCTAACCAGTCCCAGAGTAAAAACTTGTTCGAGTTTAAGGTGTAAATCTTAATGATCAATGCAAAGGGTGTCACCAAAGGTCACCTACATTATTGTATCCTCGAGAAGATCCTAATCTTCTCGAAGGTACAACCCTACAGTTGACATGTGTCGACATCCTACAAACCGCCTCGGAAAGATTTACATAACTTCAAGGAGTTACTTAAGTTGAGTTGAAATTAAATTTTAAGACTCTCCTATCTAGGTAGTCTTTTCCCAACCCCTGGGTTCCTCACCTTTGAGTTGCCTTACTTAATTAAGATCCATTTCACAGAGAGAAGTTTAATAAGATTTGAGATCTCATCAAGGAGATCATTGGTTCACAATAATCTTAATCAACGTAATTGGGCAATAGCCCTAAGTCCTCTCATAAGGATGCTAACTATACCCATATGAGTTTATATCAGTTCTCAAGACTGAAATATATCTTACTTATTGTTATTAAGATATAGTGATTTTAAATCATCGATTCGTTGTATTGACTTAGATCATGGACAGGAAGTAATAGATTACTCTTCCTGTTTCAGCTACCTATTGAGGTGTAGTTTAACCTTAACTTCTTGTAAACAAGTGGACTAATTTCCAATTTAGCCTTATTCATAACATAAAAGAATTACTAATCATTCACGAAGTATTCAGTCACATAATCTTTACAAGGCCTACTTAGAGAATCCAAATAACTCTATGGTATAAAATAATAAAAATGCACTTAAAATCAATCGAACCTAAGAAGATCAATCCATCAATTAAAAATGCAGCCACATAAGTAACATTTTTCCCTTTTTCATTTATTTCCAAGCCATACAATTACAACTTATGCACTTCAGCATATTTGATACAACACTCAACAGCAAAAGAACAACTTTCTTCATATAGTACAAATAGAGAAATCAAATTGGAATTCATCATAAAACCAGATTAAACAATCTGAGCATCATATCAGATCTGCGTGCCTTTACCACTTACGATGACCATCTGCAAAAATTGCTAACACGGGTCAGTTCGGTGAACTGAGCATGATAAGCACTAATTCTTAAAACAATTGCATTCCACCAATTGTTCTCATTAAACAACCTGTTCAAATGAAATCAAATCTTCAAATCCTTAAACATGAATCAAAGCTAATCATCTTTCTACAATTCTAATATATCTTTAACACATAATTCATATTATAATCGCCGATTAAACATGAATATTTTTCGAGATGATTCTTCATATATATATATATATATATATAGACTAAGAAGAAACAAAATGAAACCACAATATCCATCCATCTCGAAAACCAAGGACGGTAAATTATCCAACAAAATTACTCCATTCAAGAATGAATTTCTATCGATGCGTGTATCCGACAAATGTGCAATTAACAATTCAAGCAAAGATAGATTATAACCTCCAAAGCAAGTTCAACAGCATTTGAGAATTCCTTTATACTCATAGCATTGTTTCAATGACAATAATAAGTATACCACTTATACTACAATACTATTTTATAAAAGTGGATAACTGAATAACTCAACCAGGGTAATAATATAACCATTGGTAAGGAAAGAAGACTCCGGTCAAGATTCAGTACTTACCAGTCTCTTTTTACAAATTTAACAATCTATTCTTCTTATTCCCGTACCGTAGGGTTCACATAGAGATACAAAAGAAAAGAGCACACATAATTTCCAGACAAGGGAGAGAATATTTTCCTATTCAAAAAGCTTTATATCAACATATACATTACAATCTAAGAGAAAGAACAGAGGCATTCAGATCTCCATTCCAAACAAGTTTAGGATAGTACCAACTTTCCAGGAGCAAAACATATACAATCAATCTTGAATTCATTTAGGGAAGAAAGAAAGCAAGAAATCAACTCCCAAGTTTACCATTAGTTCCCAAACCGGTAGAACCGTTCAAAAGGTCACCCTACAATCTCTAGGGTCTTGAAATTGCATATTAACAAAACCACAGATTGATATATACGAAAGACACATACGTTCCAATATCAGACCACAATCCTGATCCAATTAAAATAGTCTATCCTTCACCCAAGACTCAAATCATTTTAGACTACGAGTTAGGGTAACTGCTATCGTTGCATACCAATAGGTTACACTGACTATCTACATTGGATAATTTGTTATTACATTCAAGGATACCAGACAAATAGCACTTCCAATGATAATAAATGAATTCTATTAACAGATTTCAAGGTCGCTACAGGCAACATCACGAAGTCATTCATATTCTAGTATACAAACTGATTTCCATCCATGCAGATCTAAAATTTCCCATACGCTGTTAGGGAACAGAGTTTCCCCAAAGCAAGATTTCTCCTAGTCAGACTATGTTCCCATTAACCAAGTAAAATCATAAAGAAAACACAACTAAACTAAATATTTCATTCCTTACAGAACCCATAACCATTGACCACTCGCACCCTTTTCGTAGACGTACGGACTTGTAATCAACATATTACATACGCATGCCTCTAAACCAGTCGAGCTCTATAGAAGGAATTACAGTTTCATCTCAATTCAACCATGTATTCACCTGAAGCTATCAAGCAACAAAAAGAACTCATACGACCAGCGATAAACAATAAACCAACTAATAAGACACAACAATTTCTTTTTATGTCATTCCTCAACCAAGAAATCACCCAGCAGAATGTCTAACATGGTACAGTTAGGAACCCATTACCTCAATCGATCAAGAAGCAAGGAACAACATATACAGAAGTCGAATCCATATGTAATCACAACAAGGACTTCAACAGAAGTCAATCCAAAATGTAAACACAACGGGGACTTCAACAGAAGTCAAACGAATTTGAAAACATGACAAGGACTTCAACAAGTCGAGTTCATAAGAGAAATAAACACAAAGAAGGACTTCAACAAGTCACTTCCATAACATAAACTCGTGCAAAGAAAGACTTCAAATGTGAAGTCGAACCAATACAAAAACATAGCGGGAATCCAATAGAGTCGTGTTCGTATGTAATCCCAAAGACACATTTCAACAGTCGAATCAATCATATAAACACAACAAGAATTTTAATAGAAGTCAAATCTATAAGTACACTCAAAGAAAGATTCAACAAAATTTCAACAAAATGCTAACACAAGCAAGGTCTTCACTGAAGATGAGTCCATAAAAATAAATACAAAAACATTTCAACAGAGTCTTCGCATAACCAGAGGATTCCTAAATCCACAAGAAAAGAAGAAACCCAATACATTGCTTCAAACCAACTGTGCAAAGATCACCTGAACAGAGTTGTTTTAATGAAAGCATTTGAAGGAAAGCAAGATTTTTAAAAGTTAGGGCCTATCATGCCTGATAGTGTCGCTTAAAAATCTGAAGAAGACCTCTGAATGTGCTCGCACCTTCTCTTCTTCTTCCACGATAGATTAAACAACAATAAATTGTTACCTTCATGCCTTATAAACTTTCCCCGACAGAGAAGGAAGCTATAAATTCTCAAAGTTGCCATGCAACATAGAGTAGACGACTGGTTCGAAGAACCAGTGCTCAAGCAGAGAGAAAAACGGAATGCATGGAAAACCAAACAACCAAACAATTTTCCATTTGCATGCCTTCCCAAGCAATCCGCGCTCGGGAACCGAAGTTCATTAATTGCATTAACTCCCATCTTCCTGCCTATTCTCCATTGCCACCGACCGCCAAAGTTGGTGATTGCCAAAAGAAAACAAACAAACATTCCCATACTTGGTGATACTGCCACGTCAGGTCATATAGCCATTTGCAACCTCCGCGAATCGACAAAGATCCCAAATCCGTCAATCCTTATCTCCCTCATAAATGCCATGGAAACCACCGCCCATGACTCGCGCCCCTTCATAGGTCCCCCTCCATTCTTATCATTAGTTAAGATAGGTTAGAAACATAGGTTAGATCATAAGGTAAGACATTAGTCTTACTTCCATAGTGCTAGTGTAGCTAACCTTTGGAGCATTAAGCTTATAGTTTAGGGCTAGGTTAGATTAGAAATTATTTAACCAATAGGTTATAGTTTAGGTTAAGGTTATTAACCTTAACGAATCTAGTCTAGGTCTCCCAAGTAGGACCAATCAGTATTAGAGCCAAACAGGGTAAAACATTCCTGTAAAGGATCCTATCTGGCATTGCTAATTAAGCTTTCTGAATACCTAAGAACATCTTACCTGGCTTAAGGTCTAAGCCTTCCTAATGTTACGATATCTGGAATCAAATTTCATTTATCATGATCAGCTTGAGTTAAACTCTGGAATTATTCATTCAAACTCATTCAGACCTTGTAACTTTCATAAGGTCCATAAATTTTGTTCATCCTGAATAAGCTTATAACATTCCTTGGATTGATCCAAGGCTGAGTCAAATATCTTCAAGAGCAAAGGAGATACAATCCATATCAAGCATGACTTCACAACCCAAAGGAACATGTCCTTATACAAAATAAATCATATATCAACACTTGAATGCTCAGGAGGAAGTAACAATAGTTCAGGGTGTTACATTGAATATATTGATACCTTTGCTCCTGTTTCTAATATGAGCATTGTAAGAGTTATTTTTGTATTGGCTTCCCAATATGGTTGGGAGATTCACCAAATGGATGTCAAAAATGCTTTTTTAAATGGTGACTTAAAATAAAAATCTATATGACTCATCCTAAAGGATTTGAAGTACTGCAAGGAACTTTATGTATATAAGCTCAAATATTATTTGTATGGTCTTAAGCTAAGTCCTAAAGCTTGGTATGATAAAATTAATAGTTTCTTTTCAAGATTTTGGTTTTCCAACTATTGTTCGATAATGATTTATTTGTTAAAGTTAAAAATAATCATATTATCATCATTTTCTTATATGTTGATGATCTTTTGATCACTAGTAGTGATAGAAATATAATAGTTAGAATCAAATAAAGGTTAAGACAATGTTTTGAAATGACTAATTTAGGTTTGCTAAATCATTTTCTTGGCATGGTTATATCTCAAGATCATAAGTCTATGGTTGCATCTCTAAATCGTATCTTTATGAATTTTCTTAAAATATTTAACATGATTGACTATAAGCCTATTGAAATTCCTATTGAAGTTGGTGTTAAGTTAGATCCTAAATCAATTTGTGCTAAATTTGATCCTACTCAGTATATGCAGCTAGTGGTAGTTTAATCTACATAACTATTACTAGACCTGATATCTCTTATGCAAAGGGAGTAGTTTCAATATTTATGCAAGAAACTTATGGAAAATGGCAACAAGGATTCTGAGATATATTTAAGGAAAAATCAATTATGGTATATTTAAATCTACTTGTAATGATGCACAACTATTTAGTTATTGTGACTCGATCATCTTTGGTGATACTACGATAGAAATTCTACTGGATATATTTTCGAGCTTGTTTTAGGTTCCATCACTTGGATTATAAAAAAACAACCAACAATGTTTATTTCTTCTACTTTGAGGAAAAGTATAGGAGTGTCATGGAAGCTGCTAAAGAAGTTATGTGGCTAAAAAGGTTGTTGGTTGAGTTGCACATGGATGTCAAAGGGAGTACTACTCTTCTATGTGACAGTCATATCTACATTGATCTTGTAAATAATCCAATTCAAAATCAAAGGACAAAGCATATTGAATTTTATATCCATTTCATAAGAGAAAAAGTCTTTAATTGTTATATTGATCTCCGTTCTATCCAACTAACGATTAGGTTACGATATCTTCACAAAATTGTTGTGTTCTATCAAGTTTTGTAAGTTCCCTACCTTGTTGGGCCTATCATATTTTCCCTTGAGGGTGTGTGCATGACAATGCCACCTCTTCATATCCTATTAAAAACTTCCAAAACTTCCTCGCCTTGTAATAAGTAAATGTGTCACATTTTGTGAAGTTACTTGTAAATCCCATTGAAGCTTTAGTTATGGGTATGCCTTATTTTATAAAAGGCTCCATAGTATTATGTAATTCTTTAAATTTAAAGCATTGATATTAAGAATTTCTATATGGGAAGATATGAAGATTTCCCTTATTGGAATGCTAGCTTGACTCAATGATTCAAGGTCCAAATCATTTTTTTATAAAAAGGTAATTCTATATTGTCTAATTTATCTTCCCACTTAACATTAAGGAGGAGTGTTTGGGTGATAATTTTAAGTGTGATCAGCCACTGCAGTACACGTCAATATTAAATAAAAAAATTAAGAAAAATTATTGTGAAGGTCTTTACTCTTGTTCATTAAGCTCTGCATTCACTATCTATTTTTAAGTTATTCATGTGTCTAAATGAATCCAATATCATAATCTATAATCTTCAACTTTAATGGTGGATCTGTAATCTATGGATTATTTATCCCTCGCTAAATGTAAGAGGGTATATCCCACGAGATTAGATTGGTCAAACAGTGATTGAATTTTTAAATAAGTCAAATGGGAAGAGATACTCCTTAGAGAGGGCTAAGAGAGAGGGGAGGTGGATTATCCCCAATGAGAGATGATGCACCACTATAGGTAACTTGGATGCACATGTGTGTGAGCTAGCAGATGACAAAGAATATTAGGTAGGATTGTTAGAAGGAATAGTGGTAATGCCTCTAGCATTTGATTGGCTAGATGAAAGAGGATCCCGAGGGTGAGGATTAGTAATGTGTACGGCGTGATGAAGATAGGATGCCTCCCTTTAGGAGAAAAAAATCTTGGCAGAGGGATTACAATGAATGGTTTAAATGAAGAACCTACTTTAAATGAGGGTTTGATTAGAGGATTGGATTTGAATGTGGATGAGATGGAAGGAAGAGGGAAGTCATCATGGATATGAGGATCATCTTCCATTTTAAGATTATGGATAAGAGATTTAAGGGACTTGCAATGCTTAGTGTCATACCCAAGGGTACAATGATAAGTACACATGACATTAAAAAAAACCAAGGATGTATTGGAGTGTGTGGATCAAAAGGTTTGATGAGGGTAAGTGTAATTAATGATGTTTAGAGTAAGTGTTGAAAGATTTCAAGTATATGGTCTAATGGTAGTTTTTGAAGTGGTTTTAGGAATGGTGGATGAGGGTAAAAGAGGATATTTTTTCCAATTTAGAAGGAGAAGTGGGTATTTATGATTTGGTTTTGATGTGTTGGGATTTAGTTGATTTTTAAAGAGGATTAGATTTCTTGAATTTGGGTTGGTTGGTGATGGGTGTCTTGAATGAAGGGGATGGATCTAATATAAGGGAAGGTTCTCCTAATATTGATGCTGTATTATGGGTTTGCTTAGGCTTGGGAGGAGGGAGCTCCGATTTTTGAAAGGATGTGTAAGGGATTTTTGGATGGGCATGCCAAGGCTCTCGATATTTGTTAGGATGTTTTACTCTAGGGAGGAATTATTGCGATTTCAACCACAAGGGTTGGATTAGATGATGTAAGTTGTGTTGTAGAGGAATATATAGAGGATGGAGGGGAATTTTGGATGATACGCTTGATAAGATCAAAAGGGGGTGTTGATTTTATCGGTCTTGAACTAATTGGTGTAGAGGTGATCAGTTTAGTAGATGTGACATGAATATAATTTTTGGTTTTCTTAAGTGGGGGTGTTTGCGTAAGAAATTTTCAAGGGGTATCATAGATATACATGTAGATTGAGATGTAGATGTAGGTATGGTTATGCTAGTAGATGTGATTGATGTGGAAGTGGGTATAGATGTAGGAATGGTAGATGTTGATGAAGAATTGGATATGATAGATTGGGATGTAGTGGTAGTGGGTATGGATGAGATGGTTATAGATATAGGTGGTGTAGGTATATTTTACACATATTTGGATGAAGAAATAGATGTGATAGGTTGGGATTTAGTAGTTGTAGAGATAGTCGTAGATATAAATGGGGTTATTATTGTAGAAGGTGTATCTAAGGTGATAGTAGATGTGGTAGATAATGGTGTAACAGATGTAGGAAATGATGGTGATTCTTTACTTAAGGTTATGATTGTGTGATCATTAAATTCATAATCTGGGAGGAGGCATCTGATTTTTTTATGGATGTTTGGGGAATGATTGTTTAGGGGCATCAAGGGTTGGTTAGGTGATGTGTTAGGATTGTATACTTCAAGGTTCTCCTAATTTATAAGTTGTTAGACCCAATATTTCAAGGAATGACACTTATTAATGTCTTGACCTTCAATTGATGATACTTAAAATAATTCCCCTCACGATACCAAATGGGTTTGGATCGCAAGTCATCATGGATTGGATAGGAGAATTTGAATGAGGTGGACTGCCATCAACTTTTCAAATACAGAGCTATATGATTCCCCCAAGGGGTATAATTAGGAAGTTATCTAGGGCCCTTTGTGAAGGCCCTCTGTGAGAGAGTGGACGTGGATGAAGACTAAATTGTGATGGCATTGGTGGATGTTTTGGGCTTGTCACCATGCATGGATGGTTTAGTAAAATCGGTCTTGGATATGTTTATTTTAAGATTAAGGTGGCCTTGTTCAAGGGCACAAAGTTTGAGTTTCGAGCCATAATGATCACATCTTCAAAATTTTGAAAATACTGAATTTTTTTGAGTGGAGGATATATGTTTCACACAAGAATGTGAGAAAATTTCAATAACATTTGTCTATAGAAGAGAGAAAGATAATTCGTTGATTAGGTTACGCCATCTAGTGATGAATTTTGTAAGAAATTATTCATCATATTGTCTAATGGCGTAGAGGTCAGAAATGGTGATCATATGCACAATATTGATTAAGAAGTGTTCTAAGAATATTTGTGAAATTTGGTTAAAGGAGAACAGGGAATGTTGTGTGATACTATTATACCAATCTAATGTAGGGCCAACTAGTGACATGGATAATGTGCAAAGCATGATATCTTGATTATGGGTGATGAGATAACAATTATATCTAAAATATTGAAGGTGTTGTTGGGGATCATCCTTACTATTGAACTTGGAATTTTTTTACAATTCCCAATGAGGAGTATATGGCTTGATGGAGACATATGGATTGATAGATTCATTGGAGATTTGTTCATAGGAAAATGTTGTCTTGGATCCCAATGTTATGGTTTCAAGGTTATCCATTCTACTCCATAATGATTGTAAGGGATTATTTCATGGTTGAAATGTGTATGGATGATATTTCAATGCATATATGGTGGATGGATTGGGTTTTTAATATATTTGATAATTTTGGGGACATTTTGGTGTTGGTAGAAGCAATGTATAACTAAGGGGTTGGGATTGGATTAGTTAAGATAAATTTTGATGTTGAGATGTGAGGATGAGGTAAGATTTATTTGATTGATTTGGTTGTTGTGAGATAAGAATGTTTGATTGATTTTCTAGGGGTTGGTATACTCGGATGGATTGGTTAGGAAATGGATGACTAAAGGTACCTTGAGAAGGAGATTGATGTGTTTGTATTAATTTAGATGGATGAGGTTGTGAGGTGATTACATTAGCATGGATATGTGAAGTGGAGTTGAGGGATAGGGTTGTGGATGTAGGAGGAACAAAGTGTGATTCTTGAGATGATTGAATAGGCATACTAGTGACAGTGTGGGTGAAGTGGGGATGGTGTTGGTATGTGGTAATCTAGGTGGGATGTAATCCACTAACTGAGTAGATTAGTTGGATTGAGGGATTTTCGATTGCTTATGAAGTAGATTATAATAAATAGAAATAGGATTAGCATCAAGGAGTTCTTGAAACTCCGCTGATCCACGAGGCATGGTAGGGTGTCCTAGACTCTCTAAAGGAACATGAGACAAAGGTGAGGCTGGTCTAGAACAATTGGTTTCAATAAGAGGGTTATTTTGGATGATCGGGGCCTCATGCAAAGATACCATAGAGGAAAGGGGTTGAGGAAGTAAAGTCGTAATGATCATAGGTGTAGAAGGATTAGTATCAAGTGTAGGGTTTGGTTGGGAAAGATTGTCAAAGTAGAAATATTGTTGGATGGGGTGGATTGGGTTTTTCTAGCTTTAGATCAAGTAATGAAAGGAATGATGAAGAAAAAATAATCTACATAGTTTATTAAAAATTAAAAAACAAAAATTTTTTAATCATCTTGGTTATTTAGATGTGAAAAAGAAATTAAAAAGGGCTTGAAAGGGACCTATGAAATGGCAAACTAAGGGAGCTTTTAGGTGGTTTTGCCTATGGATTCCTCGATATACCCAAGGTTACATGAGACCCAAATCAGTATAGAGTTTATAACGCATCCGAACACTATAGTGGATTTCTTATTGAGTGATGAAATCCTAATAGTTCCACCTAGTAAGGAGTGTTTGGATGTGTAATTTATTTGTGTGTTTGGTTGTGTGTGATGAGGTGAATGCAATGTGTTATGCCCCCTAGTTAGACTAGATTTTCAAGAAAGGATAAAAGGGTTTGTTTTAGATCCAAAACAAAATGTGTGATTCAATGAGGGGAATAAGAAAGAAAGGGAAAGTACAATGCAAAAGGAGAAACTAATAAAAATGGGAATACCGAGAATATGCTTTTCCTTTTATATCGATCTTCAAATAAAATAATCAAGGGAAATGAAAATCAAATAAATCAAGTAATACAACATGACTAAGCAAGAAACCATGATCGGGCATATTATTCCTTGCAAGGTTAGTGGAAATGAAAGATATGAAATGAAAATGAAAGAAAAAAATAAGACTCACCTAGAATGGTCGTCCCACCGAGCGTGCCTAGATTTTGACAAAGTTTCTTTGTTCTATAAAAGTTAATGAACTAGTAATGAAAGAAGTTAGTAACTTTCGAACATGGAAGGTTTATGGTACCCTAAATTGATGATGATGTGGATGGGTATAAATGATGAATGCCTCCTTGTTGTGAGCTTGATGACTGCACAACAAAGAACATTGTAGAAAATTGGATTAGTAGGTAAGATGGATGGTGTAGACAACTAAATTTGGTATCTCTACCCTTGTTTTCATACATGCACATATTTTTCTATGGTCCTATCTAGGCCCCCTTTAATTAAATACATCCCCTTCAATATTTAATAAAATTCCCACTTATTATCCTATCATCATTTAATTATTATTATTTTTATTAATTCACATTAATTAATTAATTCCCATTAATTAATTGATATCCATATCCCTAACTTTCCCTAATCAACTTGTTATTTAGGATTATTTTATCCTAAATATAAATCCCTATACTTTTTCTACCCATTCTTATCTTCTAACTACCCATGATTCATCCTTAAACAACCTAATCCCATAGATAATCTTTAAAGTGTTTCACCCCCGAAAAACATGAAATCCATACCTAAAACAAAAACACTATACCCCATTGGGGAAACTTTCCCCATTGTTGGTAATGACCCATTCAGTCATTGTTGACCATATAAAATTGAGTTGTTTGTTTCCATAATGATCAGATGCATGAGAATATTGGAGCTTTTTGTAGCTTTTGAACCGAGTCTTGTGCATGAGAATTCCTTCAATAGTTACAAAACTCCTAGAACTCCTTGGAACTTGCTTACATCACTCACGATCAACCTTCATGAGATTATTATCGTCTTGGTAATGCTTTGCTTCATTATTATCATATTATCATTTTTTCTCATGTTAACATTTTTCAGGACCAAATCATCCTTCCAACACCCAAAGCTCCATTATTAACCTTATTTTCTAGCTTCCTTATTTTTAGGTTTCCTTTTCACTTATTCCAACTCTGCTCTACATCATCCTTGTCCCACCCTAGTCTCCATTGACTAGGTTCCTAATTATCAATCTATACTTTTCTAATCCCTACTTTCTACCATTTTCTAGTCTCTTCTCCCTCATATCCCTCCTACAAGTTGACTCCAACATAAAAAAATATTATGCGGTTGTCATATTATATCCAAATCTTTCATAGTTTTCATATTTATCTTGTATTTCGGATCCTCACTCCCGGAGTCACTTTTCGACCCAAACTAGGTATTATTTAATTTACATCTATTCAGATTAAATTAGTATCTAGATCATATCTCAATTACTTTCAAATTCAATAGTATCTTTGTTTCTACATGTAATCTTCTTATTCATCCTTTACTTCACTTTTTCTTTAAAATGGGGTTGAAATCCATAAAAGGAAGGTCACACTTCTTGGAGCAGATTTTTAGGAAACTCCCACATATCCCATCTAATAATTCTTTTGTTTAGACACTCTTATTTTCAGATCCATAAGCTATAGTAAGGATCAATTACTTGGCACCCATCCATCCACATATATCATGCTTCTGAGGTACTATAAACCCTCCATATTCTGAGTTTCTAGTTTCTTTTAGTAGTTAGCTTATTAATTTGAGTATGAATGAAGAAATTTGGACAAAATTCTTGGCACGCCTGGTGGGACCACCCCTTAGGTGATCCCTTTTCATTTCTTTCTATTTTTCTCGCTTCTTTTGTCTTCTACTAACATTGTAGTGTGAGGCCCTACTTCTTGTTTGCTTGTATTGGTTTGGCTGTTGGATTTCTCTTCCAACTTAACTTCAAATAAAAAGGAAAATCCATATCCGTGACATTCCCAATTTTCCCTATTTTCTCCTTTTTTCATCATATTCCATTTTCTTGTGTGTGTCCTCATCGAAAGATCACAATTGCTTTTGGTTTGAAAAGAACCTTTCTTTTCAACATCCTTCTTGCTCACATAGTTATAGTAGGGGTTAACTTGTTTTATCTCACACTCTATCACACACATCCTAAAACTCATGTATTTAAATCAACACATCTAAACAACATCCTACCCAATACACTTATTGGTATTTCATCACCCAATTGGAAACCACCGAGACTATCCCAAGACAAAACAATCATGAAATCAGATCTAGACTTGCCTTTTCCTAGGTACCCTATTATCCATTCCTTTTCTATTTTTCACATTTTTTAATTAAAAACAAAAAAAAACTGTCTGCTTGATTTTCTTGATTTAAATATGGAACCAAAATTTCCCCCAAAGAGTTTTGTGTAAACATCTACCATGATCAATATCTCATCCCTGTCTCCTTTTAGCCCCATTCATGCTTTCCATCTTCGTAGATCATGTTGAGTCAGTAGATCATATTCCATCCCCATTGCCTTATATTATCCCTACTCCATCTAACATCACCATGCATATCCCACATATTGACATTCCCATCCCTCATGTATGAGATCTTCCCATCCAATCCTAACCATCTTATTGTGTTATTACTTCCCAATAGCATACAACCCCTCAACCAATATTATATTCACCACTCTTCAACATTTTTAGACAACCATATCTTAACCCACCACCCAAAACCTGTTTTCATCAACCAAACAAAACAAATATAACCCATTTTCAATCAACACCATACATCGGACACCTCCTTCAATATCTACCCCACTTATGTCATCATTACCTACTCCCATATTTGATATTGTGCCTACGGCTCCTTTGAGAGCTATCCTTGTATAGTGCATATCCACCATTACCTTCCTTACCACCTTAACTTCCACCACTTCTCTCATATCTACATCCAGGTCATACTCTTGCCACATCCGTGTTGGCTTTGACTCGCACCCACCTCTTAATCCACACCTATCCTACCCCCAACTTACTATGACTACCCCATTATCCACACCTATCCCAAACACACCATCCACTACACTTATATCTACTACGTCAACAAATCCGCCCATGCATGTCTTGACATCATTATCACACATTTATATACCCATGCCCACGTCACCTAGTTTACCCCACTCTTCCACACCTAATCTTCCCACATTCACCATTGTCCCATATTAATATACTATCACACATATCACACCTCCTTAATTAATAAACATATCCAAAATGCCTCCTGAAATACCTAAGACAAACACTAAAGGCATTCATACCTTTTTCACAAAACCCCTCATTTCCACATCAAAAAATCCAAAACCTACATCATATTCCTCTCACATAGACTTCATTAACCACATGATCCCAAAACTCCTTCTATCCATACCTACATCTATCGTTAATTATACACCAACATATACCCCATTCAATTCATTAGATGTGACTCCCCCATCCACATCTATTCCACCATTACCCATCATACCATCCATAGAATCAATCCCAGTTCCTCTTTCTCGCACTTCTACCTACACCTACCACATCGACCATCATAACCACATCTCATACATCATCATCTTATATTTCCACATCCTTTGAATAATATTGGAGAGAACTACAACTTACAGCACCATAGTTGACCCTCCCAGTCTCATCTATAAAAATGGGCATTTCTTCACCTTCCTTGGACCAAATCATGGAAATATTACTTCCCCCATCGTGATGGCATCACCTTCAGACCCACCAATTGAAATCATTTTCATCCCCTCCAAGGGTACTCCACAAACCAAATATGAAAACCTTAGTACCCTTCCAAAGTGATCCCTTATGTACTCCCATAGAAGGATAGACATTTCTCTATCCAATACCAAACCTACATCATCCATCTTGGGGCGACATCCATTTATCCTAGGACCAAATCCTTCATCAAAGAAAACTCACATCCACCGACCAATCCAAACCAAAATCATCCAACCCTTCTTCTTCTAAGACACCAATCACCATCAAAACTGAAAACAAAACACCAAGATCTCAAAACAATCCACCCTCATCCTCAACATCCAAAACATATTCCAAAACATCCCCTAACACATATATCAAAGAATATGTGGAATTATTATGAAATCTAAAAAAAAATTATGCCATCACACTTCCGCCTATCAATTACTTTGAACTAGACCATCCGAAGCCATCATGGTTTGACCCCACAACACTTTCTCCTACCCTCATACCTTAAGTCATAGAAAATAAAAATGTAAGGCACTACGAACCATCATCCATGATCTTATCAAGAGAGAGGACCTTCTCAAGGACTCTCCTTCTTTGTCTACCATCTCATCCACAACCGATTCGACTCCCATTTTTGCCTCTCCATCTGTAGGACAAATAGGCCATCTCCTTCATCCACAATTTCTTAACATACCACTACTCTTAGTAATGGTCCTCCCTATTAATTGATAAATTTATCCTTGATACATTGTCCCTATGATCTTTGACCCTATACCCCATCTATATTTGACATCCCTTCCACAGATCCCATCCCATTTCTTCCGACATCCACTAGCTCATCCACATCTCCCTCAATAGGGGCACCACCTACCCCTTTTTGTTGATCTTCTTCCTCATCATCATATCGCGGTAGCTTCTTTGACATCGGGGATTTCATTCTAGGTTCTATCTACTTGTGGATTGGATCCTCTCCATACCTGACATTATCTTATCTTATCTAGCTCATCTCATCCGATCATATCATCCAGTTTTATCCATCATCTTCTCCTCCTAGGACCACCTTCGTGGCCATATCTGTGCTTCCCTTAGGAGCACCATGGATTTATTTAAGGCCCACCCTCGTGGCTGTATAATATCACCCTAGAATCACTTTAGTAACTTTTACTCTTTTTTTTTTCCCAAGAAAAAATGTATTTACTAAAGCTTGATGATCCTTATTGGACTTATCTAAACCTAACTAAACTCTATTTTTCCTACCCAAACCTTTCCATATATATACTTACCCAAAATCCCCTATCATAAACAAGGGGTCTTGGCCTTATTAATCCTAGATATTTACAACATCATCACTCTATCATCACTTTGCGCAACCAAATATTTCACTAACTCGGGTGGAAGAAATTCCCCTCGCTTTAACAAAATCTAGTCCAATCATTAAATTTATCTACCGAACATCATTTGTCACTTTGGCATACCTCACAAACTCATCACAAAAATGGAAAGTCCTTAAAAAGATAACTTAAGAAGATTTGAGTTTCATTTAACATCCAACTTAGCTTCTATTCTCCATAATGTCCTCAAGCTAACTTCCAAGTCGAAGCCACTAATAAAACTCTTCATAAAATTCTTGCAAAAACTATTTATCACTTTGGTTGTGATTAGCATCTCCATCTCCCTTTCACTCTTTGGGCTTATCGGACTAGCATCTATACTTCCATGGGGGCTACAACCTTTTCTCCGTGTACGGTTTCAAGAAAAAAAAAAAAAAATTCGGAGACCTCATTCTCAAAAAAATTAGAATGTCACTACTCTAGAAAGGATCCAACATGTACATTTTTCCCCTAACTAGATTGGACCATACATTATCATGCATAAGTATGGGTTAGGAGCCTATCAATTGGATTCCCTTGATGGTACACCATAAGTGGAGCCTCTTAACACATTTCACTTGGACCTTTCTAGTTTTAGCATGTCTTCTAGTGAGCTCTTATTCATATCCTTAGATCATCCCTCCATCATTAGCCTCTTCTATATTTCATTGTAGTCATTTGGAATTATGTAGTGATCCATCACTTTCCTTGATATGACCTTAAATACGAGCACCATGGATTTACTCGTAGCATAGTCCTTATGGATAGGTTCTTCCATCTTGGTGATAACTCCATGATCATTACATCTATAACCCTCTCATTTACCTATTGGAACCATGCATAAGTTCTAGGGGTGTCTCTTGTACATTAATTTTCCACTCCTAAGTGGTATACTTAGCTATTCCCAACTTTTCCCCAAGTCAAAATCAAAATCAAAGGATGCTCCAATCAAAATTCAAAGCACTAAAAAAACTAATCCCTCAAAGGACAATTGTTCAAATAAAAAAAAAAGAAATCAAATAAATAGACTGATCCCTCAAAGGATGGATATTATTTATATATATTATCTTTTTCCATTTATAGTACATATATAAAAATGTAAACCATACCCTCAAAGGATGGATACTATTTTTATGATGGCATTGAAGGTTTTCCAAATTAATCACCTTCCATTTTATCGGCATCCTTAGAAAGCTTTTGACACTAATCAACTTTCTTCTAGCATTTCTCTTTCCCCTTCCAAGAGCCGGGGAACATATTTAGGGAATGCCACTTATGGAGAACCATATTCCCATGTACAAGTTACATCTCAAACACCTTTGTCGATTTGACATTAGGTTTATGAGTCCATCCCATCCATTATCTCTTTATGATCTTTGATATAACTAACTATTATGGGTTATGTTCTAACACATGTTTCTATCACATGTGCCTTGTATTATTCGGATCCCCTCTTTTTACCTCCAAAAAATTAGAGGCATATTTTCTTCATGCATTCCTTCATACAACGTAATGTCATTTATACCTATAGGTCTCCATCATTTGGTTGTATTCTTTCCTTAATCCTTTTCACAACTATTTCTTATCTATATTTAAATGCATTTTCATTATCTCAATAACTTATCAATCTATATATCTATTGGTGCAATTTCTAGGTTTGCATGCTTTGCCTTGATTTCCATGTTCAATTTTTGCTCCCAAAAAAACATTCATTTGTTCTATCTAGTGGCTCACGATTCATGTTTTCCATTTGAATGCATTGAAAGTGCCCTCATATTGCCCTAGATTGAAGAAAAATCCATGTTTCCCCTTTGTTGTGCCCTAATTTTTTCATTTACATGGGCTGTGTCATTTTTTCCTTGCCCTAATCATGATTTTTTTTGAAATAGATCGAATCTGAGTTATTTGTTGCTAAAATCCTAATCCCCAGGCCTAAACCATTGTGAAATCATGATTCATTGGATTCAAAATGGAAAAATCTGCCTTATGAATTTTTTTGATTTCTAGGGCGTCCCCTACATGTTTTTTACGTTTTGATGGGCATACGGGTGTCATCTACCCATCAAAATTATCCTTGCATGTTATCGCTAATGTGGTAGGTCGCTATTGGCCGGGAGCGGTCGGAAAATATTACAACTTGTCATTTTTTGACTTTTAGCAAAAGGAAAATTTTACTTGTGGCCCCGCATTTACTACAGTAGTATGCCTACATGGCATGATTTGATTGGTCAGATGGACAGACGGGTGGTGGGGTCACTTAGAATTTTCTTCAATTTTGGAAAAATTCTCAATGTCAATTTTTGACCCGAGGGCCCATGCCCAATGGGAAGTGGACACGTGTCCAGGAGGTCAAACGGAAAAGCGGGGACTTAGAAAAATTTGAAGTTTTTGGCTTCAAAATGCTAGAGGAAACTATTTCCCGGATCTCATACGCGAATGGGAAGAGGACACGTGTCCCAGATTTGGCGAGAGATTTGGAGCGCGAGAAGAAATGTTGAAAAATTTACAAACTTTGGCGAGAAATTTCAAAGGGAAAAATGAACCCGCGGAAAATTTGGAGGTGTCCCCCACCTGACCAATCAGGGGGAGACACGTGGCACTATTAAAAAGTTAAAAAGGGAAGCTCAGGCCCATGGGAGGATTTTGTGCTCACGGAGGAGTGAAGGAAACAATGAGGGGTTGGCTCCGTAGTGAATGGGAGACCACCACGTGGTGGAGGAAGTAGCGGGCATTCGGGCCGCGGAGGTTCTCAAGGAAATTTTCCTTTTTTCACAAAAGGAGAAAAATTTGTTATTTTGGCTGCAGATCTTGGTAGGGTCCACCTAGGGACACATGGCATGTCCAGGGGCATGCGGGGAAAATTTTCAAAATTTTCTTGAGGTCAGAAAAGGTTTGAAATGCATTTATAAGGTTGGATTCCCGGTCCAATGGTATTTGGACATGTGTCCACCTTATCCAGAAGTCAAAGAAGATATTTTTGAGCCTACATGTTGAATCTCATCAAGACACATGGAGGGCGGAAATTTAAAGTTGATTTTAAATCAACGGTTGCTGAGTGTTTTCATTTCTTGCCGCCATTGGAGCTCCAAGATGCTTGGAATCATCATTCTACACCAAATTTCATGAAATATTATATGGAATCACGTCCCTCAACCTTACGGATACAATGGCATCATTCATTTGAGCTATTTTGGTGCCCTACGGTGATTTTCATGAAAAAAATTCTCGGCCGAGTGTGAAAACGTGAAAAGTGAAAAATTAAAGTTGCAAAGTTAAAAATAATGAGGGAAAAGGGTGGAAAATGATTGCAAATGCATGCTTTGGCATGGTGGAATGACAAAAACATGACCCTGGGATGGATAAGGATCTAAATCCATGCAATATTTTAAAATATTTGTGCATCTCTGGCATTTTGCGAGTTGTTTTACAGTTTTATATCATTTTTCATCAAATGGATAGGGTTTTGTAACAAATTTGATCCCTTTGGCATTTTCTTTGCTTGGGATGCAAGGATCCAAGCTGGCATAGGGTATATTATGTAATTTGGAGGCATTTTGTAAATTTTGTTGAGAATTTTGGAGAAAGAGAGAAGAATTTTCACGAGGAAAATTGGAAGAAGTCCATTTCCTTTTGGAGAAACTGCTTGAGAGCCATTTTTGATTCCTGTTTGCATCAAATGTTCATCATGTTGAGTTGGTTTCAGCTGTAAATCCATCAACAAGCTTTGAGATTGTCTAAATAACATTCCCTTACTGATATATTTGATCAAATTCTTGGATTAACTAGTTTTATCTCTTGGCAAAGCTTGCATACACTTGTATTTCAGTATGTTTTCAATTTTTGTTTCATGCTCATGTTGCAATCTTGTGTTTGGGATCTTTATTGGTCATACATGGTCTCATTTCTTGTAGAGGGTTTGAAGGCATCTGCAATCTTCCATTTAGAAGAGCATTCATTTGAGTGAAGATAAATAGATTTAAATTCATCTTACCTTCCTTGTAAATTGAGGGTGTTTGTAAACCTTTGGGTGTACCTTAGGTCATGATCTAACAAGGGTTTCTAAATGCTTCATTGATATTTTGCTTCAAGCCTTTGTGGCAGGTTATCAAAGTTTGTATGGAATAGTGTAGATTTGGGCATCCATGTGTGCACACATCCTGGTTGAAAGAGCACTTCAAATTCATTGAAACATCTCTGTTGTTTAGGTGTTGTAATTCATTTGCAAAGCTTCCCAAAGAAGGTGATGATTTCTAGCTACTCTTGTCCCAACATCTCTCATCAAAATTTCATTTTAAACTAACTCATCCTACCTATAATACCCCTACATTTGCATTGTGTGTCCACAAAATAATTCAATCCTTTCACTAAAATGCACAAAGTTGATCAGGGTTTTATCATGTCTTTAGCATCTCTAGCTTTGTTTTGAAAACATTTCCATCATTTAGTAGTGACAACTCCTTTGAGTTTGGATAATGGATACTTGATCATGTTTTCACAAAGCCTCTTCCATATCATATGCAAAACACAAGGATATTTCCATCTCCTTACCATATAAGAGCTGCAATATAGGTTCTCTTGCCTTGGTTGATAGGCACAACCTAAAATAGTGAGGGTTAGATCAAAACCCTCTTGAAGGTGTTATCCACTCCCTCAATTATTGAATGCAAACAAGTAGATAGGTGTGCTTCCCCAGCTACAAACAACATACAAAACATCTATCTATCCTTGAGTGTCTTGTGCAAATTTATGATGTTGTTCAAGTTGTGAAGGAGAGTAAAATTGGATACCAACACTATTTATCTATCTTAAACACATCAACATTTACTTATTTTAATCATTAATCAAATCCACATCACTTTTCCATTCACATCATAATCTATCCATTCATCTCATTACCATGATCAAATTCAAAATTAACATGTAGTCATAATCATCATTAACCATACAACAAATTCACAGCATTAATCATCCATACATATAAAAATCCAAAGAAATCTATACATAACCATTCATATAATCATCATTATATATCCACATCATCATCATCATATATTAAATAAACACTATTACACAATGCACATATACCAAACCATGACAAAATCATATCATATCATATCTTATATATATATATATATATATATATATATATATATATATATATCATAAAGTGTATCAATACATCATCACCCTCTAACGGGGCTCTCTCAAAGTATAAATACTATCAAAATCAATAAATTTAACATTAGAGAGCCTAAAATATCTCCCCTACAAGGAAAGTCCCTTTGTCTTTATATCGGCCTCATCACCTCCACCATGGCCCTCTCCTTGATGTTGTTGTGCCATAATTATTGCACTCCCAAATGGCCCAGCTCCTCCTTCCACTCTTCTCTATAGATACTCTCGTATCATAGTTTCCCCCGACATCTTCCTAATCAAGATACCCTCATAATAATTATCCTCTATGGCTAAGGCTATGTATCTATCTATGGAAATCATACACGGAGGGTCATCCCTCCTCCTCCTTGTAGTGCTTCTGTCCTACATTCATAGCCACGATTGGCAATATGGTAGAAAGATCTACAAAATGGACCCTATAAGCCTCCCTCTACCAGTGGTACTAGTCCCTATCTGTGAAAATGTGTCCCTCTACTAGATCAAAGTGTTTCTCTCAATGTACATCTTCTCCACCTCTATATGTAATCAAGCCACCTCGGTGGGCTCTCCTCCATCTCCATCTCCGCCACCACAGGAGCTACCTCTCCCTCAACCTCCATCTCCTCCTCCTTATCTCCTCTCTCCATAGCAAGCTAAGCTACCCAAGCTACGGTCATCTAATCACCAAATTCTACTCTAACTCCCACATCATCATTGTCATCCTAAGGCATTGCTTGCATCCTCTAATGGATCTTCCATGTCATGTGTTGGCAACTCCCCTGTCTAGCTCCTCCCTCATATATAAACTATAATCCATAGGCACCATGTGGATGAATCAAAAATGTTTCCACACTCGGTCAAACTACATAGCCTCTATCATCTTTAGTCACCTACCCATTACCCATCTTGTCCTCCTCATCTCAGGCCTAACTCTGCATCCACCCCAAGCCATGAAGGAAAGTCCCTATATGGCCACCATCTGATATCCTATATCTCAATCTATATAAACCTATCCACATACAGGTCCACTCCCCTCTCCCCTATCTCTGTGATCTGATCAACCCTCCATCTCAAATATCCTCTGCCATGACTCTATATGGTCTTCGTGACCCATGGAAGCCCTAGTGGTTAAATAACAACAATGTGCTCATAGGCCCAATAGTGAATCAAGAAGCCTATGCCTATCCTAATCTCTTTCCTACCTTGTTCATTGATAGCTCATGGTACACCTAAGCTAGAAAGGTAGTCCCAAAAATAACATTATATGGTGCTCGACTATATCTACAACTACACTAGAAACTGCCCGTGGAAACCAAGCTCCACCTAAGTCGACAAATCATAAAAAGACACTTCCATCATCATCAAGAATATCAACCAACTGCTAGGTATGCCTCACTTATATCTTAGCTCATAAAAATGCCCCTAACGAAAATTTGATGTGGGATACATCGACACCAAATAGCCCTATCCATATTGCAAGCACATTTACCGGTATGATGGGAACTATCTGCTTCCCATTGTATAGGCAATCTTAGAATCATATAGACATCCTCTAGGGTGATGGTCATCTCCGTGTCTTGAACCAAAAATACCCATTTTTCGGTCCCATCTCTTGACAAAATCGATCATCAACCCCTCATCTCATTGGATCCTATGATAATGTTTGAATTTCTTTAACCCCAATATGGATAGATGATCCCACTCAACATCTGTCACATCTCCTCTAATATGATCATATAGATCGGGCACTCGGTCTCTTAAATATAGGGTCTCTATGGCCTAAAATCACAAAAAACATGCAAACATCATATCAAAAATAAAAAATCCAATCCAAATCCATTAAATTTCATTAAAAATCAAATTTAATCCTAAACATACATCAATTCTAACCCAATTCAACGCCAACCCAGTTCTAGTCGACATGTTTTAGGGCTGATCTATGTGCCTTAGAGCCTAGTTGACATCGAACTAGATGGGTCTCCACTAACCGCCTAGAGTCATCCATATTTCTAAAAAAATTCAAAAAAATTAAATAAAATTCAAAAATTAAACTAAAACAAGCTTGAGTTTTGTTACTCACCATCCTCCGCACCCTCTGGTGTTTCCTTATAGCTCCTGTGGCCTCCATTTCTTAATATAATATTTAATATCTTTGATCTCTCTCATCAATTGCATGCATGAAAATGAGCTTTGTCATCCGATCCCGAGGATTATATAGCCACCGACACCTAGTCATCACCGAGCCCCTTGGGTCACCATCGATTGGCCTTAGTCATCATCAATGTTCCTTGGAATCCTTTGTTTTTTCTTCCCCAATCCTTTTTATGACCTCTTCTCAAGAATTCTTCAAATTCCACCTTTGTGGTCATCTTTATTTTTCCTTTTGGGCATTCTATTTCAATACTTTGATCCTATCCTTTTGCGATCTCAAATTCCACCTTAGTGGCCATACTTATTCCATCTTCGGGTATTTTATTTTATAATCCCATCCAATTTGTGTGCAAATTCCACCTCGTAACCATACTTCTCTCCCTTGGGGCATAATATTTCACTACTCACCTTTTTGGCCTTTTTCGTGTCATGTGTTGGGGCACCTTTATTTTCATCCTCATCCATTGTTGACACATTATTTTTCACTCGATTCCTTGTCTACAAAGGATTTCACATAATTTTTGCATTTAGTTACACATTTTTTTATACTTTTCTATTACCCCATGATCATTTCAACTTGCATCCATTTGAGAGATTTCCCATTGGATTCTCTCCTTTTTGTAGTGATTTTCACCCACTCACTGGCTTGTAGAGAATTATCACATGTCTCCATTGAGACCACAATTTTCCCTCTACCCATGTGATATCAAAGTCACTGCCATAGTTTTGATTTTTATTGCAATCCATTTTTCTTGGGGCATTTTTCCTTACACTATCCTCTTACCCATCTTTCTTCACCCACTCGCCCTTCATCATCTACCTTTTCAAATCCATCATCAATTTCCTATGGTGTCATCAATCCCCATTTGAGGTGGAACTCATCATCAATATTCCCTCAATCTTCATTACACTTTTATTCTCTCACTATTATTATCTCATGTCTTATTAGCACAAAAGCACTTTGACAAAAAGGGGAAAATGTAGATACCTAAATACATTATCTCTACCCTTTTTCCCATGCGCATATTTTTCTATTGTCTATCTATGTCCCCTTTAATTAAATCCATCCCTTTCAATATTTAATAAAATTCCCACTTATTATCCTATCATCATTTAATTCTTATTATTATTTATTAATTCACATTAATTATTTAATTAAGTAATTGATATCCATATCCCTAACTTTCCTAATCAATTGCTATTTAGGATACTTTTATCCTAAATACCAATCCCTATGATTTTTCTAACCATTCTTATCTTCTAACTACCCATGATTCATCCTTAAACAACCTAATCCTGCACATAAGCTTTAAAGCACTTTTTCCCTCCTTAAAAACATGAAATCCCAACCTAAAGCATAAAAAAATTCACCCCTTTGGGGAAAATTTCCCCATGGTCGATGTGTGACCAGCCATGTCTTTGTCGACCCTATAAAAATAAGTTGTATCTTTACGTAATGATTAGATGTATGTAAATATTGGAGATTTATTGGAATTTTGAATTTACTCTCATGCACGAGCATTCCTACAATAGTTACAAACCTTTTAGACCTCCTTGGAATGTGCTTGCATCACTCACAATCATCCTTCATGAGATTATTATCGTCTTTGTGTTTCTTTACTTCATTATTATCATATTAACATTATTTTTCTTATTTGTAACGTTTCACAGGATCGAGATCATCCTTCCAGGCATCAAGATCTCCATTATCAACCTTCTCTTCAAGCTTCCTTACTTGTAAGTTTCTTTTCAACTTTTTTTTCTTCGGCCTTATTCTAAATTTTCTACAATCACCTCGCACCACCACAGTTGCCATCGACTAGGTAGATCTTGATTCTCAATCTATCCTTTTCCAATCCTTATTTTTACCATTTTCTAGTTTATTCTCCCTCGGATCCCACCTACGAGGTTTAATCAACCATAAAAAAACTTTTTAGTTATGGGATTACATCCAAATCTTGCACGGTTTGCATATTTCTCTTATTGTTCATATCCTCACTCCCAAGTCACCGTCGTCCTATTCTGCATAGTCTAGGTTTCCATTGACCCAAACCAAGTACTATTTAGTTTTCATTTATTCAAATTAAATCGAGTATCTAGATCGGATATAAATTACTTTCACATTCAACAATATCTTTGTTTCTACATGCAATCTACTTGTTCATACTTTACTTCACTTTTTCTTTTAAATGGGGGTTGACATCCATGAAAGAAAGGTCACTCTTCTTGGAGTTGGATTTATACGGAAACCACGATTATCCCATCTAATCAATATTCTATTTAGACTCTCTTATTTACAGTCCATCAGCTCCAGGAAGTATCAATTACTTGGCGCTCATCTATCCATGTATATCAAACTTCTGAGCTACTATAAACCCTCCATATTCTGAGTTTCTAGTTTCTTTTAGTAGCTAGCTTACTAATTTGAGTACGAATGAAGAAATTTGGACAACAGAGAGCTTCCCGAATAAGCCAATTCCAAGAAGCATGAAATTTCTTGGGTGGATGTAAACCATCTTGTAGATAATATAAAATAGGAAATCTAATGATGGATTTGATAAAAACGTGCAAAGCAACTCAAAAATATAGAAGCGAAAGTTGAATCTAGGATGATGAAAAAATATCTGAACTAAATGCAAAAATAAATCAAACCTCGCGGGGTTTATGGTGACTGAGGCTATAGTAGGTTAGTCAACAATGAATGATGCGGATGAAATGAAAGATTGACGAAGAATATAGATCGATATCTTTGAATGCGAGTCTAGAGCTAGGGTAGCATTGGAATGATGATTAGGATCTTGCAAAAGGGTCTAAAAGAGGAAGAAATAGAAAGGATGTAGGAAAATTAGAGATCTAAGGATAAATATTGTGAAATATGGTTGGGTTTGATGATGACTAGGTTGGGTAAGTGGTGATTGGGAGCTGGTAGAATGGATCTGGGATGACAGAGAGGTAGGATAGTTGGATGCGAGGCTGGGTAGATACATAAACATAAAAAAGATGGATGGAGATCTGTATGATAGAGAAACTGATGCAAAGGAGGATGGGTCGACAGGTGACCTAGGTAGATCTAGGCTCGATAAAAAGATTTGGATTGAAATGAAGACCTATAAACAAAAGAAAATGGTAGGAAGTTGAGGTTATATCCTTGATGAAAACTAAACCTTAAAAAGATGTTAAATACTGATATAGATGATAAAATAACAATAATGAAGCAATATATGCAAAGATGAAGGAGACCTCCTAAACTCCAAAATGGAAGCAAAATATCTCCAAGGGTATTTCCAAGATGAATATGGCCACTACTGAACAAACTCAAGAAAAAGGTAGGATCAAAATAAAATGAGAGTCTACAAAATTCCATCCTTTAGAAAGGAGGGGGAAATGGCATACTTATAGGGTCAACGAAACTGGATGGGTCAGCATGCGCGGAAAAGTGACAAGCGAGCATGGGAATCTACGAGTAACTCTTCCGCATGCAGGCCTCCCGAGGTCGTGCTTGAGACACCGGTGGGGATGGAATATGCGTGGGATGCGAGAAAAACTAGTTAGGAAATCTAATGTCTTCAACATGAACTAGTGGAATTTGTGAATCTAAGGCAAAGAAGGCCCTTTTAACTTGGTGGTGTGATGAATCGATTAGCAAGGATGAATGCTCGAAGGCTCCAATCAATATTGAGCTCTAGTGTGATTTGATCTATGGGTTGTGGAATACATGGAAAATGACACGGGATAGTTTCATGTACGTCTCCAGAGATAAGGTCATATGGTGGGTAATGAATACAATCGACCCTACGGATGATTCTGCGCCTAGTCCGAATTCTCTAGCTTTATTAGCCGCTATATCTAGTAAGGATAGCTGTTCGATGATGGTGGGTGGAAGTGAAGTAGATCTGAATACTAACGTGCATAGGCGGTGTCAATATCTCTTTGACTTATGGATTCGTTAGGTGTGGGATTTATGGATCACAACCGTAGACTCTTGGTTGTTGCGGTCCTCGTTATGGTCATGTATGAAATCAAGTCCTAATCCCTAGTATCTAGTAATTGTATGCTTTCTCAAACTTCTATGTTTAAACTTAATAAGCGTGTTATTTTCTCGGAATACCTCACGGGCATTCGTGCCACTGGATTCTTAAACTAGTATCTATGTCTCGTGAGAGTGTCTCCTGCATCATCAGGTGTGGGACAAGGATCACAACCAAAGGTTTGTTCTATTTCAAACCCTTCTACAGTCATGTGAATGTTTTCCTAGGGTAATCTGTAGTTCGGTTGATTTCACCAAAACGTGTGTGCTTGGTCATCTTCTATATTTAACCCTCTCAACCGAGAGCCGATCGATTGTAAATTTGTTCTTGTTTGGAAGACTTGTATTCTTAGGTTACGGTCATGTCAACTATTGCTTTGTGATGAGTTTGGGTTGAGGCACGATTGGCTCAAATACATATTCCCTAGGCTCCCGGGGTCCCGTGATTGTCATACAAAACAAAATATAAATCTAACTGTAACAAAGCAAATTCTAACTATGTAGAATAAATCTAAAACGTATATGACTTCTATTTTTCTGAGAAACTTTTTAAGAATTTAAGAAAATCAGCTATTTAAAAGTATCTAGAATTTTGACAACTAAGATGAAACTTAAAAAAATAAAATAACCGAGTGTAGTTATTTGTCTTGCAATTTGTAGATTTATTCTAAATAATGAAATAACTTGCTTAATCTATTTGCGAGATTCTTGATCCTACCTCAGTGAGGAGTGAATCATAGTTTCTCGAAACTATCAATCCCCATAACTTCCCGCAATATTGAGAATAGAATTTACTAAAATGAAGCAATTAACTACTTTATTTGATATGATTCTAATTAGAACTTTGATTCCATGGGTTCCGCAGCGACGGTGGCGAATCTGATGGTGTGTGTGATCTTGTCCCCTCGGTGTGATCTCCTCGTTCTTTTGTGTTCACGTGGATCCGAGAAAAATGTGTAATGCTAGCATCAATAGAATTAAATATTGGGACAAAGGAAGCTCGGAATGTAGGCTCGAATATAATGCGGGTAGGAGAGAGATAGCACAAGAGTACGAGCTTGGCTTATACAATTCCTAGCGGGATTTATTGTGAGTCATGCAACATAAAGCGTCCGAACCTGAAACTCTCATGTTTGAGGAGAAAAACCTATAACTTTAATGGCTTCCTAAGCTATTCTACTCCAATGGATTGGGTGAAATAACAACATCTTGCTTTTGCACAAGATGGGTATGTGGCTTACCAACGGTGAACAATGCTAACTAAGCATGCAAAGAATTAAAACTATGGCTTCTAAAAAATAAAAGACTGAACTATGAAAATGAGAGCATGAAAGTGAATTAGGGGTAGACCATTTGTTTGAGCACAAGCCATTTATTTATAACTTTTCATTCACCCAAAGATCAAAACCAAACTTAACTCTAAAACTATAAACAATGGCCAAACACTATTCCGGGGACCAAAACATAAATGCAAGCCCAAGTCGGCAAGGAAAGGCTGGTGAAACGTTGATTTACGTGAGTCGCATTAAAACACTTTCTAGAAAATGCGTAAAGGACCGCCACTCTGAGCAGGGTGGTGGTTACAGGACCGCCACCCCGATCGGGGCGGTGGTCCCAAGATCGCCCGCTTATGCGGGGCGGTTTTGTCAGCGAAGAGAAAAAGGCCAAGAAAAGAGGGGAAAAAGGAAAAACAAAGGACGTGGGGGCTAAGCGGGGCATGCGGGATGTTAACGCACACTTGGAGAGCTTTTCTGGATCCTGAACACCTTGTGAGGAGACCTGTATCATCATTGGGGCACTTGTTACATTGTTCCAGCAGTACAGTACCTTACAATTTTGGGTACATACATATTGCCCCCTCGGAGAAGCGTTTTAGCCATGAAGAGGCGTAAAACGGTGGGTCCGAGTATGGCAGTCCCGAAATGGGAAGTTAGAAGTTATACCTGACATGTCCGTGTGTTGAAATGACGCCATCCAATATTCCCGCTACTGAAAATGAAAAGAGAACTCAAGTGCAGATAGATACAATAGTTGGAAAATAAACGCTAAGAATAACAGGGAATGAGAACGTACCATTTGTGCGGGGATAGGAACTTACCTCCATCAGTGCTCCAAACCTATGAAAAAGTCATTTTAAAATGAAACAAAGTGCTATATATATGAAAGTGGGCCCATTTTCCTATTCATTTGCACGAGTCGATTTGGTTGATTTTGAGCTCTGGGACCCATGGTGATGGTTTCTTGCGTGAGTAGAGTCGAAACGTCCGCAGTGAGATCGTGATCATGCCTCCACGTGCGGAACACCGACCTCGGAATCACGAGTTAGTTTTCTTTAGTTTATTGTTTTCCCCCTTAATTTTGAAATGCTAAATACTCTGCAATGGGGGGGTCATTTTTGAAAATGCTAGTGTCAAAAGGTCCACCTAGGGGGGCGCCTACTGGGTAGGCTCTGTTTTTAGGTTAAATGGCCGTTTTTGCACTTTTAGGCCTTTTTAGGTTAAAAACCACTTGGGTTTTCGACCACGACCGCCGCCACGACCGGGTGGCGGTTAGATGACCGCCGTCTGTTCGGGGTGGTGGTTACTGCCACTTGCCACCTTTAAGGCGGCGGTTACAAAACCGCCTCCCTGCTCAGGGCGGTGGTTTTGCACAGAATGCAAAAGGAACCTGTTTTTGAGATTGTGTTTGTATTTTTAGCATTTCTACGTGCTTTTATGACTTTCTCAGCATTGCCTGGATGCTAACTTACTTTGTTTTGTGTGTTTTTGGGTGTATGCAGGTGAGAGAGGAGTACATCCGATGGAGCAGAGAGAGAGTGTGTGATTGGCTCTCAGGGGTACTAGATGCCCTCTCACAGGATGAGGAGGACACACTTCAGAGGGCTGGTATACTGCGCATATCGCGCGTGCCCCATGTTGCACCATCTAGTCACATCCTTTGTGACTTATTTTCTTATTGGGATGCAGATCGAACACCTTCCGATTGCCAGGGGTCCGTGGCGAGTGGACCATTACATTGGAGGATGTCTACCACATTCTGGGGGTCCCGATCATCGGGAGGCGACTCACTTTGGAGACAGCAGGCTCACGGGCACAGATTGCACAGTGGGTGACTTATATGGGAGATGCAGCCATCTCCACGGGGTCGAAGAAGGGGGTGAGAGTTCGATCCATTCCTTCTTTGCCCATCCCCGTATTTCGACAGGCCATTATGGGGATCCTTGCCTCGAGACTGATCGGGGACAAGGGAGGTGACACACTATTATACTGTTGGGCCCCCATTATTGCACAGATAGAGGGGCATGGCCGGATATACGCTTGGGGTACAGATATTCTTGGGACCACCTACCATGATCTATATAGGGTGGTCCGTTTACAGGGGCAGTCACTGAGCCACCCGACTCTAGTCATGAGTTGGGTTTATGAGCACTTCATCCCTTATGGCAGGGGTGTGGAGGTGGCAGATCCTGGAGCTATTAGGGCAGCCAGATGGACAGACATGTTGGTGCTTAGAGCACCTCATCAGCCAGTTGCCTCCCTGACTACTGCCGATATGGAGGTGACACCATACCAGCTCATGGCCGGCATATGGGGCGAGGAGACCCTTACCTTGATCTCCTGCTCCACCACAGGCAGCTTATCGATCGAGTGGGACGAGTGGAGGTGCACCCCTTTGGCCGAGTTCCTCAGCAGTTTGGCCTACCATACACGGTATGCTTCCCCCAGTGGCGCCAGTTTACAGATCAGTTCGCGAGGCCAGAGGGGGGCCTAGAGGCCGAGGTTGGACAATGGTCACTCCTGGCATTCCCATTGCAGCCAGGAGGATAGTTCGTGCTGCTGAGGAGATCCGGTGCACCTCGGGCACCTTTGCTTTAAATTGCTGCGGGTCCTACTCATGCAGGATGACCCTATTGATATTGACTCCGAGTCCGAGGAGTTCATAGAGGAGGGTCATAGGAGGAGGCCCGATGATGCGACGATCTGAGTGGCATGACACTCGGGACATTATGCGCAGCAGAGAGAGGGCCGAGCGAGCACAAAGAGGGATACTTTAGTTTCAAGGAGCCACTCTCCCGAGCCATGGTGGAGAGGATGAGTTCCGTTGCGGGGTGACACGTTGCTCCCCCCACGGGAGCAGCCCCTCGGTCAGCGGCGGCATCCGCGGCGGATGCCAGCCCAGCCACCCATCCTGGAGGCCTAGTGATCCGAGTAAGTTACCATTTCTCCTTTTAATGTTTGTTGTAGGCTCTCCTAGTTGTTATTTTGTATTCCTAATTTCATGCTTGGTTTCTAACTTGTTTTCTCCTTTGTTTGCAGAGATTATTGATGAGTGGCGGGATTTGATCCGCAGGGTATGTACCATTCCCTAATGATCCCCATGGATAGGACCCGTGCAGAGCTGTCCGTGGATGCTGGGGAGCCCTCAGCAGCTGGTAGACATACCGATGTCTTCGCTCCCATTTGGCACGTGGCTAGGATGGTGTCGACCCTCCGCACAGAGTTAGCGGGCTATAGGATGGCTGAGCGTCTCATGAGGAGCCATTCTCGTGGTGAGACCGTGGCTGCCCCTCGGGACCCTGAGCCCTCCGTACATTCAGAGCGTCGGCGTAGCCGGAGTCCCAGCGAGGCGCGCACCTTCAGAGGGTCACGTAGGGATTGAGAAGCCACTTGGCTCTCATGTATTTTGTATTATATATTCTTTGTATATCACGGGCTCTTTGAGCGTTTTGACCATGCTTAGAGCATGATGGCATTGTACATAAACATTGATTATTTATATATATGCATTCGTTTTGGATCAAAAGCTTGGCACTCATGTTTTCCTTTCTATTTCTAGTTTCTCCGTGTATACTACGATGTATGTTTTATATGCTTTTTAGAATGTATGCAATGGAGAACAAATGATGCAAATGCTTGTTTTCTTTTGTGTATTTCATGATGCTGATATATGTAGATATAATGTGATTTTGAATCTTAGCTTCTGTAAGCAATTTTGGATACCTCATGTTTGTTTTGCAGAGTGATGAATATAACCAGTATGATGAACAGATTAACTTGCCCACTCCTAACTCCACGCAACTAGTAAGATGCGAGGGCTTATCACCAAGAGCCAAGAAGGGCACAAGTTATGAAATGTGGTGAAATGATAGTGATGAAAGATAGACAAAGCTTTGGTGGAACCAAATTGGAAGCTACAAGCTTACTCTACCCGAGTGACTTCATAGTTTAGAATGCAACTTGCTTTGCGGTTTATCTAGACTTAGACCCGTAGATGGCCACATAGTAGACAAAATCTGGGTTTTTAGGATTTTAACTCTTTTGGGATTTTGAACATCTGATTCATTTGTTTTTGACTCAAAGTTTCAGAGTTTGAATTGTTTGCGTATGATCGTTTGCATTTATTTGTCAAGAGGACCCCCTACACTTTGCCCCACGCTACTAGTAAGAAGCGTGGGTTTATCACCGTGGGCAAGGTATAGGCGAGTAAGGGCATTTCCATCCTTTCCCAACCCTACGTCACTAGTAAGAGACGCAAGCTCATCACCGAAAGTTGGTGGGGCAAGGAAATGTGTAAAATTAAAATTTTCTGTTTTGATCAACGTTTGATTTGTTTATTTGAGTAAAATGTCAGTATGTGCTTATTTCCAAAGAGATATGCATATGGGATAGATGTGACACCATGAAGCTTCTAGAATAGACCATAGGAAAGACACCTATCCTAAGAAGAAATCAAAGCGAGAATAAATTTGTAGATCTTGGTATGGTTACCGTTAAGACTTCGTCATGTCTCGATTTTATTTGATAAAAAGATTCTAGATATTTGATGATATCACGAAAAATGGAGAGGTATGATTAAAGAGTTTATTCCAACAACATCATGAGTTTGTAATGAATTGCTTTGAGAATAGATTCCTTGATCACAATTTATGTAAGAAACAAGTGGACAAAATGATCTTAATCTATATGAAGATGCAATGTAGATAGTTATATAAGTAGTGCTAGCCACTTATGCGTAGAACCGCTTGAGGTGTAGGGAATTGACCGTTTCGCCAAATTCCTCACCTTCTAGCATACATAAGAGGTATGCACCGTTTCCATAGTCTTTCATGACTCGGTATGGGCCCAACCATTTGGGCCGGAATTTCCTTCCTTCGCCGGTCTTCTTGTCGATACGGTGCCTAGTCTTAGAACTAGATCACCTTCGTATATGTCACGTTCATAGACCTTCTTGCTATATTGCGGCACATTCGGTCAAAGCATAAGCTCTATGCCGTTATTCAAAGATCTAACCTAGTTTCATCTAGGCTTTCTAGTTGGGAAAGACGTGCTTCTCTGTAAGCGTCTTCATCCAGAATCCCTTGTAATGAAATGCGGAGACTGGGTATTTCGACCTCAAGTGGGAGAACTGCCTCTGCCCCAAATACTAGTGAAAAAGGTGTTGCTCCCGTGGGTGTTCTTATTGAGGTTCGGTGGGCCCACAAGGCCGGATATAACTTCAAATGCCAATCTCGTTTATTTTCTTTTACCGTTTTAAGGAGAATGGCTTTCAGTGTCTTGTTTGTCGCTTCAGCCTGTCTGTTGGCTTGAGGGTAATACAAGGAAGCCGTATGATGGCTTATCTTAAATTTATTGCATAGCTCGTGAACCTCTTCATTCTTAAAAGAAGTTCCATTATCGAGATAATGATTTGTGGGATACCATACCTGCAAATGATTTAGTTCAAAATGAACTTGGCGATCACAGAACTAGGTACAGTAGTAAGAGGCATAAACCTCTACCCATTTGGTAAAATATTCAGTGGTCGTGATTATGAAATTATGGCCGTCTATGGATGAGGGAGAGAATTTCCTATTAAGTCTAGACCCCATGTAGAAAAGGGCCATGGAGTAGCGATTGGTTGCGAGCTTGTGCCAGCATGTGGATCTCATGGGAGAATTCTTGGCACTTATGACACCTGCGCAAAACTCTATTGCGTCATGTTCTAGAGTGGGCCGAAAATAGCCCATTCGATGTATTTTTCGAGTAGTGGCATGGCCACCGAAGTGGCCTCCACATATTCCATTTGTGGGATTCATGGAGAATCTTCTTGGATTCTTCTCGGCGACACATCTTAGGAGCATTCCATCGAATGCTTTTCGATAGAGCACTTGCTCTATAATGACGTATTTAGCTACGATAATGTGTAACCACCTTCTTTGTTGTGGTGTAGCTCCTTCTGGATACGTATGGTCCATGATATAATTAATGATATCAGTGTACCAAGGACACTCAGAGATAGAGGGTCGGGTTTCGATGTAGTATACACACTCATCTGGAAAATCTAAATCTACTAGATCACCTCCATCTAATGGGTTATCAATAACCAATCTGCGATGATTTGTCCTTTAACCGACTTCTAATTTACTAATGTTAATTCTAATTCCCCCATTAAGGTTATAAAATGTCCAGCCTTTTTAGACAATGACCCTTGTGTGAGGAAAGTTCATAAGTGGTCCGTTTTTACCATGACCCTCGTTTCTTGATTCAGCATATAGTGTCTTAAGCATTTAGTAGCAAAGACTATAGCAAGGCATTCTCGTTCTGCCTGTGTATAACGTGTTTCATAGTCAAGTAATGTTTGACTAATGAAATAAATTACGTGTTCCCTCTTGTCATCGTCCTCTTGGGCTAGCATGCAGGCTAGCGAGACATTGGTAGCTCATGAGTATAAAATTAACGGGCGATCTAGCTTAGGTGGCATTAGCGTAGGTGGTGACAACAAGAAATGCTTAACTACATCAAAAGCTTCATTGCAGTCCTCGGTCCAATCAATGCTATAATCCTTCTTGAGTAAATTGTTGATTGGATGAATGGCGAAGCTTAAGTCCGGGATAAATCTTTGGATTGCACCCAACTTTCCGAGAAATGACCTGATTCCAGATTCATCCGAAGGTGGAACCATTTCGAGGATAGCCCAAATTTTGGTTGGATCAACATCTATCCTCGTGATGATATGATGTAACCTAGGAGCTTTCCTCCTGTTACACCAAAGACACATTTTTTTGGATTTAGCGTGACTCCGTATTCTATTAGGCATGAAAGAATGACACGGAGTACTTCCGGATGGTCACAACGCTTCTTGGCCTTAGCCAACAAGTCATCTACGTAGGATTCCATGATTTTATGAATTAAATCATGGAATATATATGTCATAGCTCGCTGGTACGTAGCACCAGCGTTCTTGAGACCGAATGGCATAACAACATAGCAATAGGTTCCCCAAGGAGTTATAAACATAGTTTTAGCTTGATCTTGCTCAGATATTTTGATTTGATTGTATCCCGAGAATCCATCCATGAGAGACAAAAGTTCAAATCCAGTTGTTGCATCAACAATGACATCGATAGATGGTAACGGGAAGTCATCCTTAGGACATGCTTTGTTGATGTCTCGAAATCTATGCAGATGTGTATCTTTCCATTCTTCTTGAGAACGGGAACGATGTTAGATACCCATTGGGAGTAGTCGACTGGCTTGATAAATCCTACTTGGAGGAGTTTTATTACCTCCTCCTTTACCATGAGAGCTACCTTGGGCTTCATGGGTCTTGATTTTTGTTTAATTGGCTTTGCATCTGATTTAGTGACGAGGTTGTGCACTGCAATGTGGGGTGCGACTCCTGTCATCTCCTTATAATTAAATGCAAATGCCTTCTGATGTTCTTTGAGGATCCGAGTGTGTATTTCTACTTCTTCTGGGGTTAAAGATGATCCTAATTTCAAGATTTTTGGTTCGTCATCTGTCCCGATGTTGACATCGATTGTTTCCTCAATTAAAGAGGCATTACCCTCTTCAAACTCAGGTGGTGCTGGAGGTAAATCCAAATCATCCCCATTTTCTACTGCGTATATGCTAGGTTCCATTTGTGAGGGGAGATCCATCATGGGATTTCTAAAATAGGAAGACGAATGTGGAATTAAGGACAAATCTAGCATATGATAGGAGAGATGTAGTGCTGCATAGGCGTTTAAGTAATCCAAAGTGGCCATATCACTATCAACATGGTCTAGGATGGTAGATTCACTTCCGCTTGAAAGGGGATTTGTCATTGTTTTTATCAATGGTTCATCACGAATGGATACCGTGAAATGGGTATCCTCTAACTCATTGCTTGGAGTAAAACGTGATGCTGAAGTTGCTATTGAATCGGCGAGAAGATTTTTCTCTCGCGGGATTGCTTCAATGGATATGAAGTTAAACGCCTTGCTTAAATCTAATCGACTTCTTTTTGTAAAGCTGCAAGTGTTCGGCTTTAGTTTCATATACTTCAAAAACTTGGTTTGCCACTAATTGCGAGTCTCCTAAGACTCTGATGTTATCAACACCAATTCTCTTGGCTAAGGTGAGGCCAAGGAGGAGGGCTTCGTATTCAGCATTGTTGTTTGTGCATTCGAAATTTAGCTTAAAGGAAAATGGCAGGACTTTCTCTTCGGGCGAAGTAAGAATTATACCTGCCCCTGCTCCATAACGGCATTTAGCTCCATCAAAATGGAGAGTCCAATACTTAGCTAGGAGTATGGATGTTGGGGTATCTGCTGTGTTTGCGCACTCCACTTCTACCATGCAGAGATCCTCTGATGGAAGGGAACCAACACCTAGTGAATATCCTATGCCTACTGAATCAAATGGTAGGAACATTGGTAAATCTTGTTCTATTAACTCAACGATTTTTGCAGTAGTCCCTAATGATACCATTTCTATAGTGTTAGCCTTATCTTTGGGGGTTGGGGTTGTTTTGGCTATGCTGATAGTTTCAAGATCCGTTGTAGGTACCAACTTCTCCTCTGGTTTTGCGTCAGTGGGTTTATTAAGTTGGTTTGTTGGAAGTTCAAATTCCGAGTGCACACCTGGTCTTTTCTTTAAGTCAGCTAGGTGTATATCGAAAGGTTTTGGATCGCCTTTGGCTACAAATACCTTTCCTAGATGCAGGAATCTTACTTCTTGGAATAAAGTAGAAGGGATTGCCTTCATTCGGTGTATCCATGGTCGGCCGAGGATCATATTATAATTAGTTTCCCGATCTATAATATAAAACTCAGTCAGGATTGTTTTGGGTCCTAAGGTGACCGGTAGTATTATAGTTCCTATCGAAGTGGCTTTAAGGCTATCATAGCCTCTCAATGTATTTCGAGTGGTGGAACAGTTTGTTTCCCCATATCCTAGTTTCTGGAGGAAAGAGAAGGGGACTATGTTAACTGCTACCCCATCATCTACCATTGCGCGTTTTACATAGTTGTTATAAACCCATACTTGCAAATGTAAAGCCGGATCACCCCGACATGTGATCTCAGCATCTGTAGGCATTTTAGTTATTTGAATATGAATTCGACATCCTTGTCCGGCTGCCCCGGAGGGTGGATATCAAAATCTACGTGGTTTACTTGTGTTTCAGGAGGTGGAGTGATGTTAATTAGATGACCTAAACCTAATGCTTCTAAAAGAGCAGCTCTGTGAGCAGGAGAGTTCTTTAGTAAGTCCAAAAATGAAATGTGTGAGAAGGTTTTTGTTAGGTCATTAATTAAATCATAGGCACCTACGGGTTTTTCTACTATTTGTTGACTCTTTTCTGTCTCCGGCAGGTGACTTGGGCTTGGTTGAGAGAAATATTCTCGTGTTCTTGTTATAGCTTTGATAGGTAGTTCAAAGTCTAGCTCTACCAAACTGACTATCTTAGGTCGTGGTTGACTTCCTAGTTGCGGCGCAACTGATGAATTTAGTGAAGTCGAGGCTTCATGATCATTGTTTCCCGTCATTGCTCCCTTGTTTGTCCCAGTTGGATTTAGTCTGTTATTATCATGATTTGGGAGTGGATCGTTAAAGATCTTGAGGGGAGCATTCTGAGGGGAAACTGCCCCTGCGAGCGTGCTTGGTGGTGGCGACACGGGATCTGCCAAAAACAAATCTGTGAAGAACTGTCTTTGTTCTTCTGGCAAACGTTGCATGAATTTATTGTAGTCACGGCACGTTCTAGTATCATGACCTCGAATCTTGTGGAAACCACAATATGAATTGGGATTGTAATTCTTGTTTTGTTGGTTTGGTGTATATTGTGGCCTAAAACTCTGATCAAACTGTTGCCTATTAGGATTAAAGTTTTGCATTTGTTGTTTCTGGCTTTGGTTTTGATAACCAAATGAGTTTTGGCTTGGCCCTTGTATGGGATTTCACCATTGTTGTTGTTGTTTTGGATGGTTAAAATCCACTGTATTGATTGTCGGGGTAAAGTTGTTGTTTCGTTGGTTGTTTGTTTGTGATGGAGTATTGACAACATTTACCTTCTTGGGCTGGTTGGTTACTCCATCCGTTGTTACACCCAATTTTGTTAAGGATTTTAGGTCCTTGATTGACGTTTGTGGTAGTGGGATAATTTTTAGTGTTCTGATTGGGGGTGATTAACCTCCCGTTTGCTCCATATGTTTTACGACCACTATCTATCGCTGCTTGATCTATTCGAAGAGTGCTCTCAAGTACTTCATCGTAAGTTCTTAGTGGGAACTTCTGGACTTCTTCCTTCACCTCTCTGCTAAGAGAATGAAGGAATAAATCACATAGTTCCATCTGATCCATATTTGGAGCACTTGCTAAAGAATAAAGAACTGTACGCCACCTTTGGATGAAATGGGTGACAGATTCATTGTGTTCTTGTTTAATGTGCAAGAATTCCCTGATTCCTGTTCTTAACAGTTTGTTCATGTCGAATGCCTTAATGAACTCTGATACGAGTTGTTTAAATGAATGGATGGAAGCCTCAGGTATTCTATAATACCAGTCGAGAGAAATGCCTTCCAAGGTTTTGGGGAATATTTTAGCAATAACCCCATCCCAAGGGAGTAGTTCGCGTATGGCTGTAGCGTAAGCTTTGATATGCGCATTTGGATCTCCCTCACCTTTGTACTTGGGTAAATCGGGAAGGGGTCTTGGAAGCATGATGCTTCGTATGGCGAAGTCTAAGGGCTCTTTCAGATATTCTGAATAAGTCCCTATCGCATAGGTTTCAACCATTTATGGTGGTTGCTTTGAGGAGTGGTGGTGGGATGGGTTTTGATATGGTGGAGCGTATGTGTTGGCGGGGGGCATAGGGAAGTCCCTACATTTGAGAAAACATGCCGGAGAGGAGAACATATCCCTTGTGGTGATTTGGAGTACATGTTTAAGTATGACGGGGCATTGTCTAGTAATGGATTGTTTGATACTAGACCGGGAGGAATGGTGTTAGAGATGATGGGCCTAGTTGGCGTTTGTTGTGAATACTGAGGAGGCATACCTAACGTGCCTACTCCTGTGAGGAGATCTACTTGGCCAGGATAGCGTGGAGGATTGGAACTTCCTGCTTGCATGAACTGAGAATTTTGACTTACTTGAGCAAGTTCTAACCCTCTCACTTTTTCTACTAACGTTGAAATGACTTCATTTGGTGAAGTCACGGTGCTTTGCCTTAGCGGTGTTTGTTGTATACCCTGGTGTTGTATAGGCATGTGATATCCTGCTATGAACTGATCGCTATCTTGCCAAGTTTCTCCGAGAGTATTTCCTATATGCAGTGGCATAGAGGTATTTTCTTGAAAAGAGACCTCGGGTTGTATTTGTAGACCTCCTATAGGTGGGTACATACCCTGGGAGCGTTGTTCACTCCTAGGATAACGTATTGACTGTTCATCATCTAAGACCAGGTATGGGTCTGATTGCCTACTAATTTGTGGTCTAAGTAGCATCTGAGGAGACGAACCAGATTCTCCGGTAAACGTCATATTATTCGAGCCTGAAGGCTCTGTTTGTTGCGTTTGAGGGGTTTGATCTAACTCCTCAGTTTGAAAAGACGAATTATATCTGATTCTTGGAGTTTGTGTTGACAACTGATTAGTTGAGTAGTTGTCACCCCACATTGAGAGTGAGGGTGATGATTGTCTATTCTGTTGGGCGTAGTATGCCTCAAGACCCAAGAGGGGTCTGCCATATGCATCGAATCCCTGACATATTCGGGGGGTATATGAATACCCATGAGAATAATGGGAAGGAGTGAAGGTGATTTGTGAAAGCTAAAGAGGCGGAGAAGATGAAAAGTAAACTAAACTTTGAAAGAAAATGTAATACTATGACTCAATTAGAAAGTAGGAAGTTTACGTTAGCTTCACTAATTTTTTTGTTTCCTCTTTCGCCATTTTGTACGCCAAAAGTCCCAAGGAATCTACGTAACTCTTCCGCGTACCCGACCTCCCAAGAGTCAAGACAATGACAGTGGGGATGGAATATGTGTGGGATGCGAGACAAACTAGTTAGGAAATCTAATGTCTTCAACACGCACTAGTGGAATTTGTGAATCTAAGGAAAAGAAGGCCCTTCTAACTTCGGGTCGGTGTGATAGATCGATCGCAAGGATGACTGCTCAAGGCTCCAATCAATATCGAAGCTCTGGCGTGATTCGATCTATGGGTTGTGGAATACGTGGAAAATGACCTGGGATAGTTTTGTGTACGTCTCCAGATAAGGTCATATGGTGGGTAATGAATACAATCGACTCTATGGATGATTCTCTGGCCTAGTCCAGAATTCTCTAGCTTTATTAGCCGCTATATCTAGTAAGGATAGTTGTTCGATGATGGTGGGTGGAAGTGGAGTAGATCTGAATACTAATGTGCATAGGCCAGTGTCTATATCTGATTGACTTATGGATTCGTTAGGCTGTGGGATTTGTGGATCACAACCGTAGACTCTTGGTTGTTGCGGTCCTGCTATGGTCATGTATGAAATCAAGTCCTAATCCCTAGTATCCAGTAATCGTACGCTTTCTCAGCTTCTATGTTTAAACTTAATAACTGCGTGATTTTCTCGGAATACCTCACAGGTGTTCGTGCAACCTGGATTCTTAAACTAGTATCTATGTCTGTGAGAGTGTCTCCTGCATCTGGCTGTGGGACCAAAGGATCACAACCAAAGGTTTGTTCTCTTTCGAACCCTTCTACAGTCATGTGAATGTTTGCCTAGGGTAATCTGTAGTTCGGTTGATTTGACCAAAACGTGTGTGCTTGGTCGTCTTCTATATTTAACCCTCTCAACTGAGAGCTGATCAGTTGTAAATCTGTTGTTGTTTGGAAGACTTGTATTCTAAGGTTTTGGTCTATGTCAACTATTGCTATGACGAGGTTGGGTTGAGGCACGATTGGCTCAAATATGTATTCCCTGGGCTCCCAAGGTCCCATGATTTTCATACAAAACAAAATGTAAATCTAATTGTAACAAAGCAAATTCTAACTATGTGGAATAAATCTAAAATGTATATGACTTCTATTTTTCTGAGAAACTTTTTAAGAATTTAAGAAAAGCAGCTATTTAAACGTATCTAGAATTTTGACAACTAAGATAAAACTTAAAACAAACAAAATAACCGAGTGTAGTTATTTGTCTGTGCAATTTGTAGATTTATTCTAAATAATGAAATAACTTGCTTAATCTATTTGCGAGATTCTCGATCCTACCTCAGAAGTGAGGAGTGAATCATAGTTTCTCGAAACTATCAATCCCCAACAGCTTCCCTGCAATATCGAGAATAGAATTTACTGAAATGAAGCAATTAACTACTTTATTTGATATGATTCTAACTAGAACTTTGAAAGTTAAAACCTGGATTCCACAGAACAGTGGCGAATCCGATGGTGTGTGTGATCTTGTCCCCTCATTGTGATCTCCTCGTTCTTTCGTGTTCACGTGGATCCAGAAAAGCGTGTAATGCTAGCATCAACAAGTAGATATTGGGACAAAGGCAGCTCAGAATGCAGACTGAATATAATGCGAGTAGGAGAGGGATAGCGCAAGAGTACAGAGCTTGGCTTATGCAATTCCTAGCGGGATTTATTGCGAGTCATGCAACATAAAGCATCCAGAACCTGAAACTATCCTGTTTGAGGAGCAAAACCTGTAACTTTAATGGCTTCCTAAGCTATTCTACTCCAATGGATTGGGTGAAATAACAACACTGCTTGCACAAGATGGGTATGTGGCTTACCAACAGCTGAACAATGCTAACTAAGCATGCAAAGAATTAAAACTATGGCTTCTAAATAGAATAAAAGACTGAACTATGAAAATGAGAGCATGAAAGTGAATGAGGGGCAGACCATTTGTTTGAGCACAAGCCATTTATTTATAGCTTTTCATTCACCCAAAGATCAAAACCAAACTGAACTCTAAAACTATAAACAATGGCCAAACACTATTCCAGGGGACCAAAAACATAAATGCAAGCCCAAGTCGGCAAGGAAAGCTGGTGAAACGTTGATTTTTACGTGAGTCACATTAAAACACTTTCTGGAAAATGTGTAAAGGATCGCCACTCGAAAGGTGGCGGTTCTAGACCGCCACTGATCGGGTGCAGCGCACACGAGACCGCCGCCTATGCAGGGTGGTGATTTTGTCACCAAGAGTAAAAGGCCAAGAAAAGAGGGAAAAAGAAAAAAAAATGGACGCGGGCGCTAAGCGAGGCATGCGGGATGTTAACGCACACTTGGAGAGCTTTTTCGATCCCAAAACCTTGCGAGGAGACTTGTATCATCATTGGGGCACTTGTTACATTGTTTCGGCAAGATAAAGACCTTCTACAATTTTGGGTACGCATAGTCACCGCTGATTGATTGCGGGCAGTTTTGAGGCCAAAAAGTGACTATGTCCTAGAGAAAAGGATCAACATGCGCATGGAAAGTACAGAAAAATCACTCAATGAATGGCACGCAGGTGAGACTAATAGTGTGCATGGGAAGTTCAAGGAGTTGCAAACAAAATTTCGAGTAAACATAGAGCATATAAAGGATAGTGCGTGGAAGAAGGTTAGGGTTTGAATACTTAGCCACATTATTGGATATGGTACTACATGGAAAAAAAGTGAAGACGTGAGTAGGCGTGACGAGTGGATAAGGTTACAACTTGGAGTCTTAGAGCTCAAGGAATATTCCAAAGGGTAATCATAAAATTTAGTGGAGACTAATCAAGGTTTTGGCGAGTTGGCATAGGCACTTGAATATGGAGCAGCATGATTCCACCTCGGCATGTGGACTACTTGTGAGTTAAGATAAGGCGGTGAAGGGGGGGATCCCATCCTATTTAAGATTTTTCTTTGATCTAAAACAAGAGTTGTGAGAGAGAGAAGAGATGGTGCGAGAGACCAGCTTAAGAAATATTTAGTTGCATGGAATAATATATTTAGGGATATGTACATACCCAAAATTGTAAGGTACTGTACTGCCAGAACAATGTGACACGTGCCCCAATGATGATACAGGTCTCCTCGCAAGGTGTTCGGGATCCGGAAAAGCTCTCCAAGTGTGTGTTAACATCCCGCATGCCCCGCTTAGCCCCCGTGCTTTATTTTTTCCTTTTCCCCTCTTTTCTTAGCCTTTTTCTCTTCAGTGACGAAACCGTGGCCCCGCCTGGTGGTGCTCTCGTGACCACCGCCCTACCTAGGCAAAGGTCCTTTACGCATTTTCAAGAAATCTCTTTTAACACGACTCACGTAAATTCAATGTTTTACCAGCTTTCTTTCACCGCTATAAGCTTGCATTTATGATTCTAGTTCCCTAAAATAGTGTTTTGCCATTGTTTATAGTTTAAGAGTTCTATTTGGTTTTTATGTTGGGTAAATGAAAATGCTATAAATAGATGGCTTGTGCTCAAGAAAATGGCCCCTCAAAATTTGCCTCTGGTTTCTCTTTGCAATAGATTTAGTTTTTCTTTTTCTTAGAATGCTTAGTTTCTTTCATTGCATGCTTAGTTAGCATTGTTTTACTGTTGGGAAGCCACATATCCATCTTGTGCAAGCACTGCTTTGTTATTTCATCCAATCCATTGAGTAGAATAGCTTAGGAAGCCATTAAAGTTGTAGGTTTTGCTCCTCAAACAGGATAGTTTCAGGTTCTAGATGCTTTATGTTGCATGACTCGCAATAGATCCCACTAGGAATTGCATAAGCCAAGCTCTGTACTCTTGCGCTATCCCTCTCCTACTCACATTGTATTCAGTCAATGTTCTAAGCTGCCTTTATCCCAATATCTACTTCTGTTGATGCTAGCATTACACGCTTTTCTAGATCCACGTGAACACAAAGGAACGAGGAGATCACACTGAGGGGACAAGATCACACACACCATCGGATTCGCCACTGTTCTATAGAATCCAAGTTCTAGCTTTCAAAGTTCTAGTTAGAATCATATCAAATAGAGTAGTTAATTGCTTTATTTCAGTTAATTCTATTCTCAATATTGCCAGGGAAGCTATGGGGATTGATAGTTTCTGAGAAACTATGATTCACTCCTCACTTCTGAGGTAGGATCAAGAGTCTTGCAAATAGATTAGATAAGATATTTCATTGTTTAGAATAGATCTAAAATTAAGAGTTCTATTTGGTTTTTACCTTGGGTAAATGCAAATGCTATAAATAGATGGCTTGTGCTCAAGCAAATGGCCCCTCAAAATTTTCCTCTGATTTCTCTTTGCAATAGATTTAGTTTTCCTTTTTCTTAGAATGCTTAGTTTCTTTCATTGCATGCTTAGTTAGCATTGTTTTACTGTTGGTAAGCCACATATCCATCTTGTGCAAGCACTGCTGTTATTTCATCCAATCCATTGGAGTAGAATAGCTTAGGAAGCCATTAAAGTTGCAGGTTTTGCTCCTCAAACAGGATAGTTTTAGGTTCTGGATGCTTTATGTTGCATGACTCGCAATAGATCCCGCTAGGAATTGCATAAGCCAAGCTCTGTACTCTTGCGCTATCCCTCTCCTACTCGCATTGTATTCAGTCAGTGTTCTGAGCTGCCTTTATCCCAATATCTACTTCTGTTGATGCTAGCATTACATGCTTTTCTGGATCCACGTGAACACGAAGGAACAAGGAGATCACACTGAGGGGACAAGATCACACACACCAGTGATTCGCCACTATTTTGTAGAATCCAGGTTCTAGCTTTCAAAGTTCTAGTTAGAATCATATCAAATAGAGTAGTTAATTGCTTTATTTCAGTTAATTCTACTCTCGATATTGCCAGGGAAGCTATGGGGATTGATAGTTTCTGAGAAACTATGATTCACTCCTCACTTCTGAGGTAGGATCGAGAGTCTTGCAAATAGATTAGATAAGCTATTTCATTGTTTAGAATAGATCTACAAATTGCACAGACAAATAGCTACACTCGGTTATTTTGTTTGTTTTAAATTGATTATTTTAGTTGTCATTTCTAGATATTTTAAATAGCTGCTTTCTTAAATTCGTAAAGCTCATCAGAAAACACAAAAATAGAGAAGTTATATATGCTATAGATATACTTCACATAGGTAAATTTTATTTTACTGTAGTTCGCTTTACTTTGTTGCTTTTGTATGACAATCACGGGACCTAGAGAGCCCAGGGAATACGTATTCGAGCCAATCGTGCCTCAGCCCAATCTCATCACAGTGATAACTGATATAGATCAAAATCTTAGGATTCAAGTCTTCCGAACAATGGTAAGCTTGCAACAAATCAATTCCCAGTTGAGCGGACTAAACATAGAAGACGACCAAGCACACACGTTTTGGTTGAATCAACCGAACTACAGATTACCCTAGGTAACATTCATATGACTGTAGAAGGGTTCGAAAGAGAACAAACCTTTGGTTGTGATCCTTTGGTCCCATAGCCAGATGTAGGAGACACTCTTCTAGATATAGATACCGGCCTAAGAATCCAGGTTACACGAACGCCTGTAGGGTATTCTGAGAAAATCACACAGTTATTGATCCTAAATATAGAAGCTGAGAAAGCATACGATTACTGGATATTAGGGATTAGGACTTGATTTCACGCATGACCATAACAGGTCCACAACAACTAAGAATCTATGGTTGTGACCCACAAATCCCATAGCCCAACGAATCCATAGGAGAATTAGACATAGACACTGGCCTACGTACACTAGTATTCAGATCTACCCCACTTCCACCTGTCATTATCGAACAATTATCCTTGCTAGACACAACAGCTAATAGAGCTAGGGAATTTTACACTAGGCCAGAGAATTGTCCATAGAATTGACTATACTTACTACCTGTCTGGAGAAATACACGAAACTATCCCGGGTCATTTTCCATGTATTCCACAACCTATAGATCGAATCACGCCAGAGCTCGATATTGATTGGAGCCTTCTGCAAGAGCTCATCCTTGTTGACCAATATATCACACCAATTCAGGTTAGGAGGGCCTTCTTTGCCTTAGACTCACAAATTCCGCTAGTGTGTATTGATGACATTAGATTTCCTAACTAGTTTTTCTCGCATCTCACACATATTCCATACCCACCGGATTTCTCAAAGCATGACCTCGGGAGGTCAAAGTGCGAGAAGAGTTGCTTGTAGATTCCCATGCTTGCATGTCACTTTTATGTTGTACAAAATTGGTGAACCCAACATGAAACAAACAACTGTTTCACCTTCTGTACCTCATTAGCCTTCACATCAACTTCACCAACAAAATTGGTGAACCTGACGTGAAACAAACAACTGTTTCACCTTCTCTAACTCATCGGCCTTCACATCAGCTTCACCAACAAAATTGGTGAACCCGACGTGAAATTCCTACTTTCTAGTTCGAGTCATATTATTACGTGTTCTTCCAAGTTAGTATACTTTTCATCTTTTCCACCTCATTGGCTTTCACCATCACCTTCGCTCCTTCCCATTATTCTGTGGGTATTCATATACCCCCCGAATATGTCGGGATTCGATGCATATGGCAGACCCCTCTTGGGTCTTGAGGCATATTACACCCAACAAAATAGACAATCATCACCCTCACTCTCAGTATGGGGTGACAACTATTCAGATAACCAATTATCAACACAAACTCGAGAATCAGATATAACTCATCATTTCAAACTGAGGAGTTAGATCAGCTCACTCAAACACAACAAATGGAGCCTTCAGGCTCGAACAATATGACGTTCACTGGAGAATCTGGTTCATCTCCTCAGGTACTACTTAGACCACAAATTAGTAGGCAATCAGACCCATACCAAAGTTTAGACGATAAACATTCGGTATATTATGCCAGGAATGAACAATGCTCTCGAAGTATGTACCCACCCATAGGAGGTCTACAAACACAACCCGAGGTCTCTTTTCAAGAAAACACTTCCATCCCATTACATATAGGAAATGCCCTCGGAGAAACTTGGCAGGGTAGTGATCAGTTCATAGCGGGGTATCATAGACCTATACAACACCATGATATACAACAAATGCCACCAAGGCAGAATATCGTGACTTCACCAAATGAAGTCATTTCAACGTTGGTAGAAAAAGTGAGAGGGTTAGAACTTGCTCAAGCAAATCACCATTCTCAATTCATACAAACAGGAAGTTCCAATCCTCCACACCATCCTAGCCAAGTAGATCTCCTCACAGGAGTAGGCACGTTAGGCATGACTCCTCAGTATTCACAACAAACGCCAACTAGACCCACCATCTCTAGCACTATTCCTCCCGGTCTAGTACAAAACAATCCATTCATGGACAGTACCCCGTCATACTTAAACATGTACTCCAAATCACCACAAGGGGATATGTTCTCCTCTCCTAGCATGTTTTCTCAAACACAGGTGCTCCCTTATGCCCCTACCAACGCATACGCTATGCCGTACCAACAACCCATTCCACCGCCGCTCCCTCAACAGGCACCTTCTATGGTCGAAACATATGCGATAGGGACTTACTCAGAATATTTGAAAGAGCCCTTGGATTTCACCATACGAAGCATCATGCTTCCAAGACCTCTCCCCGATTTTCCCAAATACAAAGGCGAGGGAGATCCAAATGCACATATCAAAGCTTATGCTACAGCCATTCGAGAACTACTCCCATGGGATGGGGTTGTTGCTAAAATATTCCCAAAAACCTTAGAAGGCATCGCTCTCGATTGGTATTAAAGAATACCTAAGGCTTCCATACATTCATTCAAACAACTCATGTCAGAGTTCATCAAGGCCTTCGACATGAAAAAATTATTAAGAACAGGAATCAAGGAGTTCTTACACATCAAACAAGAACACAACCAATCTGTTGCCCATTTCATTCAAAGGTGGCGTACAGTTCTTTATTCTTCGGCAAGTGCTCCCAACATGGATCAAATGGAACTATGTGATTTATTCCTTCATTCTCTTAGCAGAGAAGTGAAGGAAGAAGTCCAGAAGTTCCCATTAAGAACTTACGATGAAGTACTTGAGAGAGCTCTTCAAATAGATCAAGTGTCGGTTTGACAAAGTGGTCGCAAAACATATGGAGAAAACGGGAGGTTAATCACCCCCAACCAGAACACAACAACTTATCCTACTACCACGAATGTCAATCAAGGACCTAAAATCCTTAACAAAAATTGGGGTGTAACAACAGATGGAGTAACCGACCAGCCTAAGAAGGTAAATGTTGTCAATACTCCATCACAAATAAACAATCAATGAAACAACAACTTTACCCCAACAATAAATACAATGGATTTTAACCATCCACAACAACAACAACAACGGAAAAATCTTATACAGGGTCCAAGCCAAAATTTAACTAGGTACCAAAGCTAGAATTCAAACCAAAAACAACAAACGCAAAATTTTAATAGACAACGGTTTGATCAAAATTTTGGGCCATAATACACATCAAACCAACAAGCTAGGAATTACAATCCTAATTCGTATTGTGGTTTCCACAAAATTTGGGGCCATGACACTAGAACGTGCCGTGACTACAATAAATTCATGCAACGCTTGCCAGATGAACAAAAACAACTTTTCATGGATATGTTCTTGGCAGATCCTACGTCACCAACGTCAAATACCTTTTCAGGGGCAGTTTCCCCTCAAAACACACCCCTAAAGATCTTTAATGATCCACTCCCAAATCATGATAACAAAAGGCTAAATCTAACTGGGACGAACAAGGGTGTCATGACAGGAAACAATGATCATGAAGCCTCGACCTCTCTAAATCCATTAGTTGCACCACAATTAGGAAGTCACCACGACTAAGGTAGTTGGTTTAGTGGAGTTAGATGCTTGAACTACCCATCGAAGCTATAACAAGGATGAGAGAGTATTTCTCTCGGCCAAGTCCAAGCCACTTTGCGCAGGTAGATGACATCCAACAAATCATAGCAAAACCAGGGTGCCTATGATTTAATTAACGACCTAACAAAACCTTCTCGCACATTTCATTCTTAGACTTACTAAAGAACTCCCCGCCCACAAGGCTGATCTTTTAGAAACATTAGGTTTAGCTCATTTAATTAACATCACTCCACCACCTGAAACATAGGTAAATCATGTGAACTTTGATGTTCATCCTCCGGGAGTGAGCGAGATAGGGATGTCGAATTCATATTCGAGATAAACAAAATTCTGACAGATGCTGAGATCGCACGCCGAGGTGATCCATCCTCACATTTGCAAGTATGGGTTTATAATAACTATGTAAAGTGTGCAATGGTTGACGATGGGGTGGTAGTTAACATAGTCCCCTTCTCTTTCCTCCAAAAGCTAGGGTATGGAGAAACCAATTGTTCCACAACTCGAAATACACTAAGGGGCTATGATAGTCTTAAAGCCACCTCGGTTGGAACTATAATATTACCAGTCACCTTAGGACCCAAAACCATCTTGACTGAGTTTTATATTATAGATCGGGAAACTAACTATAATATGATCCTCGGCCAACCATGGATACACCGCATGAAGGCAATCCCTTCTACACTATTTCAAGAAGTAAGGTTTTTACATTTAGGAAAGGTATTCGTGGCCAAAGGTGATCCAAAACCATTTGATGTACACCTAGCTGACTTAAAGAAAAGACCAGGCGTACACTCGGAGTTTGAACTCCCAACAAATCAACTTAATAAACCTACCGACACAAAAACAAAAGAAAAGTTAGTACCTACGACAGATCTTGAAACTGTGAGCATAGCCAAAGCAACCCCAACCCCCAAAGATGAGGCTAAAACTGTAGAAGCAGTATCATTAGGAACTACTGCAAAAATCATTGAATTGCTAGAAAATGATCTACCAATATTCTTACCATTCGATTCAGTAGGCATAGGATATTCCCTAGGCATTGGCTCTCTTCCAGCAGAGGATCTCTGTATGGTGGAAGTAGAATATACAAACACAACAGATATCCCACTGTCCATATTCCCAGTCAAATATTGGACACTCCATTTTGATGGAGCTAGATGTCGTTACGGAGCAGGGGCAGGTATAATCTTTACTTCCCCTGAAGGAAAAGTCTTACCTTTTGCCTTTAAACTAAATTTTGAGTGCACAAACAATGGTGCTAAGTACGAAGCCCTCCTCCTTGGCCTCATCTTAGCTAAGAGAATTGGTGTTGATAACATCAGAGTCTTAGGAGACTCACAATTAGTAGCAAACCAAGTCTCTGAGATATATGAAACTAAAGCCGAGCACTTACAACTTTACAAAAAAGTTGTATTAGATTTAAGCAAGGAGTTTGACTTCATATCAATTGAAGCAATCCCACGAGAGAAAAATATTCTCGCCGATTCAATAGCAACTTCAGCATCACATTTTACTCCAAGCAATGAGTTAAAAGATACTTGTTTCATGGTATCCCTTCGTGATGAACCATTGATAAAAACAATGACGAATTCTCTTTTAAACGGAAATAAATCTACTATCCTAGACCATGCTGATAGTGATATGGCCACTTTGGATTACTTAAACGCCTATGCGGCACTACATCTCTCCTATCATATGATAGATTTGTCCTTAATCCCACGTTCATCTTCCTACTTTAGAAATCCCATGATGGATCTTCCCTCACAAATGGAGCCTAGCATATGCACAGTAGAAAATGGGGATGATTTGGATTTACCTCTAGCACCACCTGAGTTTGAAGAGGGTAACGCCTCTTTGATCGAAGAAACCATTGATATTAACATCGGAATGGAAGATGAACCAAGGATTTTGAAACTAGGATCCTCGTTAACCCCAGAAGAAGTAGAAATACATACTCGGATCCTCAAAGAACATCAGAAGGCATTTGCATTTAATTATAAGGAAATGACAGGAGTTGCACCCCACATTGTGGTGCACAACCTCGTCACTAAATCTGATGCAAAGCCAGTTAAACAAAAATCAAGACCCATGAAACCCAAGGTAGCTCTCATGGTAAAAGAGGAGGTAATAAAACTCCTCCAAGTAGGATTCATCAAGCCAGTTGATTACTCCCAATGGGTATCTAATATCGTTCCCGTTCTCAAGAAGAATGGGAAGATACACATCTGCATAGATTTTGAGACATCAACAAAGCGTGTCCTAAAGATGACTTCCCGTTGCCATCCATTGATGTCATTGTTGATGCAATAGCTGGGTTTGAACTTTTGTCTCTCATGGATGGATTCTCGGGATACAATCAAATCAAAATATCTGAACAAGATCAAGCTAAAACCACATTTATAACTCCTTGGGGAACTTATTGCTATCTTATGTGTCATGCCATTTGGTCTCAAGAATCTTTGGTGCTACATACCGGCGAGCTATGACATATATATTTCATGATTTAATTCATAAAATCATGGAATCCTATGTAGATGACTTGTTGGCTAAGGCCAAGAAGTGTTGTGACCATCCAGAAGTACTCCGCATCATTATTTCACGTCTGATAGAATACGAGTCACGCTAAATCTAGAAAAATATGTCTTTGGTGTAACGGGAGGAAGCTCTAGGTTACATCATATCATCATGAGGGATAGATGTTGACCCAACCAAAATTCAGGTTGTCCTCGAAATGGTTCCACCTTCGGATGAATCTGGAATCAGGTCATTTCTTAGACAGTTGGGTGCAATCCGAAGATTCATCCTGGACTTAAGCTTTGCCATTCATCCAATCAACAATTTACTCAAGAAAGATTATAGCATTGATTGGACTGAAGACTGCAATGAAGCTTTTGATGCAGTTAAGCATTTCCTGTTATCACCACCTACGCTAATGCCACCTAAGCTAGATCACCCGTTAATTCTATACTCATGAGCTACCAATGTCTCGCTAGCCAGCATGCTGGCTCAAGAAGACGATGACAAGAGAGAACGTGTAATTTATTTCATTAGCCAAATGTTTCTCGACTATGAAACACATTATACACAAGTAGAATGAGAATGCCTCACCATAGTATTTGCAACCAAACGCCTAAGACATTATATGCTAAATCAAGAAACAAGGGTCATGGTAAAAATGGACCATTTACGAACTTTCCTCACACAAGGGTCCTTGTCTAAAAAGGCTGGATGTTTTATAACCTTAATGGGAGAATTTGAATTAACATTTGTAAATCAGAAGTTAGTTAAGGGACAAATCATTGCGGATTGGTTAGCTGATAACCCATTAGATGGAGGCAATCTAGTAGATTTAGATTTTTCAGATGAGTGCGTATACTACATCGAAACCCGACCCTCTATCTCTGAGTGTCCCTGGTACACTGATATCATTAATTATATCATGGGCCATATGTATCCAGAAGGAGCTACACTGCAACAAAGAAGGTGGTTACGTATTATCGTAGCTAAATACATCATTATAGAGCAAGTGATCTATCGAAAAGTGTTCGATGGAATGCTCCTAAGATGTGTCGACACAGAAGAATCCAAGAAGATTCTCCATGAATCCCACAATGGAATGTGTGGAGGCCACTTCTGTGGTCATGCCACCGCTCGTAAAATACATCGAATGGGCTATTTTTGGCCTACTCTAGAACACGACGCAAAGAGAGTTCATACGCGAGTTTCATAAGCGCCAAGAATTCTCCCATGAGATCCATATGTCAAAGACAATCTCTCGTAACCAATCGCTACTCCATGGCCCTTTTCTACATGGGGCCTAGATTTAATAGGGAAATTCTCTCCCTCATCCACAGACGGCCATAATTTTATAATCACGGCCACCAAATATTTTACCAAATGGGTAGAGGCTATGCCTCTTACTACTATACCTGGTTCTGTAATCGCCAAGTTCATTTTGAACCAAATCATTTGTAGGTACGGTATCCCACAAATCATTATCTCCGATAATGGAACTTCTTTTAAAAATGAAGAGGTTCACGAGCTATGCAATAAGTTTAAAATAAGCCATCATACGGCTTCCTTGTATTACCCTCAAGCCAACGGACAGGCTGAAGCGACAAATAAAACACTAAAATCCATTCTCCTTAAAACGGTGAAAGAAAACAAATGAGATTGGCACTTAAAGTTATATCCGGCCTTATGGGCCCACCGAACCTCAATAAGAACACCAATGGGAGCAAATCCTTTCTCGCTAGTATTCGGGGCAGGCAGTTCTCCCACTCGAGGTTGAAATACCCAGTCTCTGCATTTCATTACAAGGGATTCTGGATGAAGACGCTTACAGAGAAGCATGTCTTTCCCAACTAGAAATCCTAGATGAAGCTAGGTTAGATGCTTGAACAGCGGCACAGAGTCTATGCTGACCGGATGTGCTGGTAGTATAACAAGAAAGTCTATGAATGTGACATATATGAAGGTGATCTAGTTCTAAGACTAGACAGCTGGATCGACAAGAAGACCGGCGAAGGAAGGAAGTTCCGGCCTAAATGGTTGGGCCCAGACTTGAGTCATGAAGAACTATGGAAATGGAGCATACCTCTTATGTATGCTAGAAGGTGAGAAATTTGGCAAAATAGTCAATTCCCTACACCTCAAGCGTTTCTACGCGTAAGCAGCTAGCACTACTTATATATATATCTACATTGCATCTTCATATAGATTAGGATCATATTGTCCACTTGTTTCATACACAAATTGTGATCAAGGAATCTATTCTCAAAGTAATTCATTACAAACTCATGATGTTGTTGGCATAAACTTTCTAATCATACCTCTCCATTTTCATGATATCATCAAATTATCTCGGAATCATTTTATCAAATAAAGCTAGACATGACAAAGTCTTAATGGTAACCATACCAAGATCTGCAAGTTTATTCTCACTTTTGGTTTCTTCTTAGGGTAGGTGTCTTGCCTATGGTCTGTTCTAGAAGCTTCATGGTGTCACATCTATCCCATATTGTATATCTCCTTGAAATAAACACATACTGACATTTTACTCAAATAAACAAGTCAAACATTGATCAAACAAAAAAATTTAATTTTACACATTTCCTTGCCCCACCAACCTTTGGTGATGAACTTGTGTCTCTTACTAGTGACGTAGGGTTGGGAAAGGATGGAAAATCCCTTACTCGCCTATGCTTTTCCCACGGTGATAAACCCACGCTTCTTACTAGTAGCATGGGGCAAAGTGTAGGGGGTCCTCTTGACAAATAAATGCAAAAGGTCATACACAAACAATTCAAACTTTGAAACTTTGAGTCAAAAACAAATGAATCAGATGTTCAAAAATCCAAAGAGATTTAAAATTCTAAAAACCTAGATTTTGTCTACTATGTGGCCATCTACGGGTCTAAGTCTAGATAAACCGCAAAGCAAGCTGCATCCAAAACTATGAAGTCACTCGAGTGGAGTAGACTTGTGGTGTCCTAATTTGGTTCTGCCAAAGCTTTGTCTATCTTTCATCACTATCATTTCACTACACCTCATAACTTGCGCCCTTCCCAACTCTTGGTGATAAGCCCTCGCATCTTACTAGTTGCGTGGAGTTGGGGGTAGGGGCAGGTTTATCTGTTCATCGTACCGGTTTATTTTCATCACTTTGCCAAAACAAACATGAAGTATCCAAAATTGCTTACAGAAACTAAGATTCAAAATCACATTATATCTACATTATCATATATCAGCATCATGAAACACAAAAGGAAAGTAAAACACTTGCATCATTTGTTCACCATTGCATATATTCTAAAAAGAAACATATAAACATATACCATAGCATACATGAGGAAACTGGAAATAGAAAGAAAGCCATGAATGCCAAGATTTTGATCCAGAACGAATACATATATATAAATGATCAACGTTTATATACAATGTCATCATGCACTAAGCATGGTCAAAACACTCAAAGAGCCCGGGATATACAAAAGAATATATAGTACAAAATCTACGAGAGCCAAGTGGCTTCTCAATCCCTACGAGACCCCTCTGAAGGTACACGCCCATGCCTAGGACTCCGGCTCGCCGGCGCTCTGAATGCATGGAGGGCTCAGGATCCCGAGGGGCAGCCGCAGTCTCACCACAAGAATGGCTCCTCATCAAGCGCTCAGCCGTCCTGTACCCCGCTAACTCTGTGCGAAGGGTCAATACCATCCTGGCCACATGCCAGACTAGAGCGAAGATGTCGTGTGTGTCACACCGTCAAGGCTCCCAAAGGTGTCCATGGACAGCTCTGCGGGTCCTCTCCATGGGGATCATTACGGTATCGGTGCATACCCTATGAATCAAATCCCGCCACTCATCGGTGGTCTCTGCAAACAAAGGAGAAAACAAATTAGAAACCAAACAAGAAATTAAAAGATACAAGATAGCAACTAAAATGATCTTAAATTAAACAAACACTAGAAGGGAGAGAAGGTAACTTACTCGGATCACCAGGCCTCCAAGATGGATCTATGGGATCAGCGCCTGCCACGGATGCTACTGCCGACTGAGGGGCTGCTCCTATGGCTAGAGCAACATAACGCCCTGCAACAGACTCATCCTCCCCATGGCCCTAGGAGAGTGGCTCCTCTGAAACCAGAGTCACCCTCTCTGCACTCTACTCGGCCCTCTCCACCTGCATGATATCCTGGGTGTCGTGCCACTCAGGATCACTGTCCTCGGTCTCCTCCTCTATCTCTCCCCCCCTGTAAACTCCTCAGACTCGGAGTCTACCTCAATGGGGTCATCGCTGCTAAAAGACCCGTGGCGATCTGAAGCAAAGGTGCCTGAGGTGCACTGGCTCTCCCTCTGGCATGTACTATCCTCTGGTTGTAATAGGAGCACCATTAGTAACCACTATCCAACCCCGGCCTCTAGGCCCCCCTCTGGCCTCTCGGGCTGATCTGTATATTGGCACCACTGGGAAGCATACCCATGTATGGTAAGCCAAACTGCTGAGGAACACGGCCAAAGGGGTGCATCTCCACTCGCCCCACTCTATCAATAAGCTGCCCTGTCATGGAGCAAGAGATCAAGGTAAGAGCCTCCTCACCCCATATGCCTACCATAGTCTGGTATGGTGTGGCCTCCATGTCGGTAGTAGTTAGGGAGGCAACTGGCTGATGAGGTGCTTTGAGCACCGACATGCCCTCACAGCTCCAGGATCTGCCACCTCCACACCCCTGCCATAAGGGATGAAGTGCTCATAGACCCAACTCATGACTAGGGTCGGGTGGCTCAAGGACTGCCCCTAGTAAATGGACCACCCTATATAAGTCATGGTAGGTGGTCCCAAGAATATCTACTCCCTAGGCATATATCCGACCGTGCCCCTCTATCTGTGCAATAATGGGGGACCAACAGTATAGTAATGTATCTCCTCCCTTGTCCCCGATCAGTCTCGAGGCAAGGATCCCCATGATGGCCTGGTGAAGTAAGGGGATGGGCAAAGAAGGAATGGATCGAACTCTAACCCCCTTCTTCGACCCCGTGGAGATGACTGCATCTCCCATGTATGTAGCCCACTGTGCAATCTGTGCCCGTGAACCTGCCGTCTCTAGGGTGAGTCATCTCCCAATGATCGGGACCCCCAGAATACGATAGACGTCCTCCAATGTAATAGTCCACTCACCGCGGACCCCTGGCAATCGGAAGGTGTTCTGATCTACATCCCAGTATGAGAACAAATCACAAAGGATGTGACTAGATGGTGTAATGTGGGGCATGCGTGAAATGCGTAGTATCCCAGCCCGCTGAAGAGTGTCCTCCTCATCCTGTGAGAGGGCATCTAGTACCCCTGGGAGCCAATCACACTCCCTCTCTCGACTCCACCGGATATACTCCTCTCTCACCTGCATACACCCAAAAACACACAAAACAGAGCAAGTTAGCATCCAAGTAATACTGGAAAAATCATGAAAGCACGTAGAAATGCTAAAAATACAAACACAATCTCAAATAGATGTTCCTTTTGCATTCTGTGCAAAACCGCCACCCTGAGCAGGGAGGCGGTTTTGTAACCACCACCTTAAGGGCGGCGGTCGTGTAACCACCACCCTGAATAGGGTGACGGTCATGTAACCGCTGCCCTGGGCAGGGCGGCGGTTGTGGTCCGAAAACCCACGCGGGTTTTTAAATTTAAAAGGCCTAAAAAGTGCAAAAAATGACCATTTTACCTAAAAACAAAGCCTACCCAGTAGGCGCCCCCCCTAGGTGGACCTTTTAACACTAACATTTTCAAAAATTACCCCCCCATGACAAAGTATTTAGCATTTCAAATTTAAGGGGGTAAAAAGGATAAACTGAAGAAAACTAACCTGTGATCTCACGGGTCGATGTTCTACACGTGGAGGCATGATCGCTATGTCGTCACGGACGTTTTGACTCTACTCACGCAAGAAACCGTCACCATGGGTCCCAGAGCTCAAAATCAATCAAATTGACTCACATAAATGAATAGGAAAATGGGCCCACTTTCATATATATAGCACCCTGATTCATTTTAAATGACTTTTTCATAGGTTTGGAGCGCCGACGGAGGTAAGTTCCTATCCCCGCACAAATGGTACGTTCTCATTTCCCTATTATTTTAGTGTTTATTTTCAAACTATTGTGTCTATCTGCACTTGAGTTCTCTTTTTGTTTTACAGGTAGCGGGAATTTTGGACGGCGTCATTTCAACACACGGATGTATCAGGTATAACTTCTAACTTCCCATTTCGGGACCGCCATACTCGGACCCACCATTTTACGCCTCTTCATGGCTAAAATGCTTCTCTAAGGGGGCAATATGTACGTACCCAAAATTTTAAGGTACTGTACTACCAGAACAATGTGACACGTGCCCCAATGATGATACAGGTCTCCTCACAAGGTGTTCGGGATCCGGAAAATCTCTCCAAGTGTACGTTAACATCCCGCATGCCCCACTTAGCCCCTGCGTGCTTTTTTTTTCCTTTTCCCCTCTTTTCTTAGCCTTTTTCTCTTCAGTGACAAAATTGCCCCCCTGCACAGCGGCGGTATCGTGACCGCCGCCACAGGCAGGGCGGCGATCCTCAGAATCGCCGCCATGCTCAAGGCGGCGGTCCTTTATGCATTTTCCAGAAAGCTCTTTTAACACGACTCATGTAAATTCAACATTTTACCAGCTTTCTTTCACCGCCATAAGCTTGCATTTATGATTCTAGTTCCCTGGAATAGTGTTTTGCCATTGTTTATAGTTTAAGAGTTCTATTTGGTTTTTACCTTGGGTAAATGCAAATGCTATAAATAGATGGCTTGTGCTCAAGCAAATGGCCCCTCAAAATTTTCCTCCGATTTCTCTTTCTGCATAGATCTAGTTTTCCTTTTTCTTAGAATGCTTAGTTTCTTTCATTGCATGCTTAGTTAGCATTGTTTTACTGTTGGTAAGCCACATATCCATCTTGTGTAAGCACTGCTTTGTTATTTCATCCAATCCATTGGAGTAGAATAGCTTAGGAAGCCATTAAAGTTGCAGGTTTTTCTCCTCAAACAGGATAGTTTCAGGTTCTGGACGCTTTATGTTGCATGACTCGCAATAGATCCCGCTAGGAATTGCATAAGCCAAGCTCTGTACTCTTGCGCTATCCCTCTCCTACTCACATTGTATTCAGTCAGTGTTCTGAGCTGCCTTTATCCCAATATCTACTTATATTGATGCTAGCATTACATGCTTTTCTGGATCCACGTGAACACGAAGGAACGAGGAGATCACACTAAGGGGACAAGATCACACACACCATCGGATTCACCACTATTCTGTAGAATCCAGGTTCTAGCTTTCAAAGTTCTAGTTAGAATCATATCAAATAGAGTAGTTAATTTCTTTATTTCAGTTAATTCTACTCTCGATATTGCCAAGGAAGCTGTGGGGATTGATAGTTTCTGAGAAACTATGATTCACTCCTCACTTCTGAGGTAGGATCGAGAGTCTTGCAAATAGATTAGATAAGCTATTTCATTGTTTAGAATAGATCTACAAATTGCACAGACAAATAGCTACACTCGGTTATTTTGTTTGTTTTAAATTGGTTATTTTTTGTCATTTTTCTAGATATTTTAAATAGCTACTTTCTTAAATTCCTAAAGCTCATCGAAAACACAAAAAAATAGAGAAGTTATATATGCTATAGATATACTTCACATAGGTAAATTTTATTTTACTGTAGTTTGCTTTACTTTGTTGCTTTTGTATGACAATCACGGGACCTAGAGAGCCCAGGGAATACGTATTCTAGCCAATCATGCCTCACCCAATCTCATCACAGCGATAACTGATATAGATCAAAATCTTAGGATTCAAGTCTTCCGAACAATGGTAAGCTTACAACAAATCAATTCCTAGTTGAATGGACTAAACATAGAAGATGACCAAGCACACACGTTTTGGTCAAATCAATCAACTACTGATTACCCTAGGTAACATCCATATGATTGTAGAAGGGTTCGAAAGAGAACAAACCTTTGGTCCCACAACCCGGATAGGAGACACTCTTCTAGATACGAGATACCGGCCTAAGAATCCAGGTTTACACGAATTCACGTAGGGTATTCCGAGAAAATAACACGATTATTGATCCTAAATATAGAAGTTGAGAAAGCATACGATTACTGGATATTAGGGATTAGGACTTGATTTCACGCATGACCATAACAGGTCCACAACAACTAAAAATATACGGTTGTGACCCACAAATCCCGTAGCCCAACGAATCCATAGGAGAATTAGACATAGACACTGGCCTACGTACACTAGTATTCAGATCTACCCCACTTCCACCTGTCATTATCGAACAATTATCCTTGCTAGACACAAGCAGCTAACAGAGCTAGGGAATTCTGGACTAGGCCATAGAATCTTCCATAGAATTGACTATACTTACTATCCACCATATGACCCTGTCTAGAGAAATACACGAAACTATCCCGGGTGATTTTCCACGTATTCCACAACCTATAGATCGAATCACGCCAGAGATCGATATTGATTGGAGCCTTCGAGCAATCATCCTTGCTGACCGATCTATCACACCAATTCAAGTTAGGAGAGCCTTCTTTTCCTCGAGACTCATAAATTTTGCTAGTGTGTATTGACGACATTAGATTGCCTAACTAGTTTGTCTGCATCTCACACATATTCCATACCCACCGGCTGTCTCGGCACGACCTCGGGAGATCGGGTGCGAGGAAGAGTTGCTTGTACATTCCCACGCTCACATGTCACTTTTCCATCGTAGTCACAGGATCTCTACGTAGAGTCATTTTATAGGTTTAAAGTGTCACTCCTTGATGTAATCAATTTGATATGACCCTTTTTGATGTAATATGGCTATTGTAAATGATTATAACTTAATATATGACACTTTTTTCTAAATACCTATGCTCATGGGTACAAATCCATTATGTCATTTATATTTCTCATGGTTCAGATCTGATTCCTTTATATTTTTACAATGTATACATCCTTTTTATGATTCATCTATGCTTAGATTCAGTGTTTTTATGAATATGTGTATTTTCTATTTCGGAACCATTCCTCCATTAATGAAAAACATTCTTATGAATCTCACATAAGGTAGGGGCTTGGTTCATTCACATGCCTCGGGTGAGTGTCCATCTAATGTTGGGTGATATTCCAAAGTGCACTTCGGGTTTAAAGGGAGTAGGTAAAATGATGCTACATTTTGGTCCCATTATCAGGACCTCTTTTAAAGATGTTGTGAGAATGGTGTGTGATGACATGATGCTTCACCTTGGACACTTTATCAAGACTTATCTTAAAATCATGGTGTATGAGTTTATGTAGAGATTCAATACTAGATTTGAGTGTGATGCATGTAAATAGGTAAAGGAGCACCTGTATCATGAACTCTATGAAACATTCTTTTGTTGTCTCCAAATAAAGTTGTATGAATGATTGTCAACATATGCATCAAGGAAGAGTTGATATTATAGACCTCATGTTTAGAACCAAGAAGAGTATCAGAGGTTGCATGATGCTGATCTGACTTAAACTTGTGTTATTAATCAGTGGTGGAGTGGAGTGTTAACTAGTTATACATTGGAATATGTAGTTTCTACATATTGTTTCCTGTATATTGTTGAGTTTGAGTTCTTGAGGGAGTAAAGAGGATCATTCTTGTGTGCTATACCATTAGTCATTAAGATCATGATCATCACTTTGAGTATAAAGGAATTTCCTATCATTGGCTAACTTTCCAAGAGGCACAGGGTGCAAAAGTTGGTGTGGTAAGAGATGACAGACCTTATGGCAGAAATGGAGAGAGAGGAGATGAAGTTGAAGTATAATGAAGTGAGAGAAATGGAGTTGGCAAGACAATGTAAATTTGTAGGAGTGATGGACTTATGGAGGTAGACATTATAGGAAGGATTTGAGGTTTGCACAAAGAACATGAAACCCGAGTAGTTTGTGCTGCCCCATCTTGAAAAGCATGGGAGAGAAACCACCTCGGATTCTAGTGAGATCTCATCATATGGAAAAAGGAGAGTTGTAGGCATGAATCTTATTCCACTTGGTGACCGAACCATGGTGCTTAGTTTTTCAATTCTGAGATAAGTGTTGTTAACCCATTGGTGTTGCAATTGGTAGTCGAAGCACCTAGTAGATATAATTTTTGTTCGGTTCATATATGATAGCACAAACATTTCCTTTGTTTAGAGGAATCCTATCTAGCACATCATTTGGGCAAGGTGTGGTTACATAGATATTGGGTATCACATCTAGAAGTGGTTCAATGTCACGATCGTCAAATAAATTTAGCATGATAATGGGTACACAAATATCAATTAGGTCGGGCCCCTTACCTGTGATGGGAGGAGGATATGGTGGATCTATACACATAGGGCCTAATGGATCTAGTAGATCTGGTGGTAGAGGTAACACAGGAGGGAATAAAGGTCCTAGATATGGTGGGTAAGGGCCAAAACACCATCAGTGGGTGTTTTATGAGATGTCTATTCACTTTCCTGATTACAAGGGTGTTGAGGATGTTGTAGAGCATGTACATAAATGTGAATTACTATGGCACGCTAATGGAATCATTGTCCCAGTGGAAGGAAACTTATTTTGTAAGGGTGTGTACATATCTGGTACATATTTGGTACCGAAAGTATGAACCCCATCAAATGAAAGTGGATTATACTGCATTGTGTGATGTATTTTTGGCAAAATTTCATGTTCTTGAGTTTGAGTAAGAGAGCATCGGTGCACTCAAAGGGATTCAACAAGGTATGGAAGAACTTATGTGGGAGTATGGTGCACACTTTAATACTCTTCCTTCAAAGTTATCTTATGATATCAATCCCTCACAGCATACTCAATGGTTCATCGGAGGATTGATAACACCCTTTAGATGAGCACTTTCCCACAAGACTTGCATTGATCCACATGAGGCCTTACAATATTATGCGTGTGTTGAAGCCATCAAAAGCATTGACAATGGAGAAATTTCATTTTTATAAGCATAAATTACAGCCATGGAAAAATAACTTGAAATTTTTTCTACAAACTCAGCTCATGAGACTCGTAGTGGAATTTGGTGCATAGATTGTGAGATAGAAGGACACACCGAGGATAGTTTCCCTTGAAACTAGGTGTGCGTTATGTCAATAGATTATGAAATATGTCACAGAGATCATGATTCAAGTAGATGGCAATTGTTGAAACATGTGATTCACAAGAATTTGACCTCTTATTATAAAATTTTTACATCCACTACTCATGACACGAAGGACTGTTGATTGATAGACCAAATTCATGATGTTATTGATATTGGGGTGCACTAGACTAGCATTGGGAGTAGTTCTAAGAATTAAGGTCGTCAATATGAAGGGTGTGTAGATGGAGGAGGTCGAGGAAGAGGCTTTCACGGAGGATTCGGAGGTTGTAGCGTCATGGGGGAGGAAGAAGTGAATTTCCCAGTGGAACTTGTTACAATTGTGGATCTATTGAAAACTACAAGCACAAGTTTCTAGATTTGCTGCAATGCTCCTTGTGTAGAAAGAAGCAAAAATATGAAGATTTTCCCGAGTTGTATGAACACATGAGCTAAAACTAGAAAGACAGGGGCACGGAAATGGTTAGTGTGATGCAGGTTGATCCACTATGGATGCCTAGGGTGGTGCATAACCCTAACTTACAACCTAACTTAGTAACTACGTAGGAGGAAGTCATGTGCATCGGAAAGAACCAAAGAAAATGCCCCTCATTGCATGAGAGGAAGTATTACATGGAATGTATCTTGATCCAAGCCATCTAAAGGAATTTTACCAAGAAACCATGGAGGTGATTATAAGCCTAGGGGAGATTCAAGTTCTAAAGGAGCAATCACGAAGTTGGAGTAGGAGAAGAGTTTTGAGGTCTCCTATAAGGACATGGATGATTTTAGGGAAGTGTGTCGATGTTGCACCAACATAACATTATTCCCTTGTTGGGAGAATTACTAACAGAAAAGGTACCGCACATTAGAGGTGAGTGTTTGAGACAAGTCTTACAGGCTAATCTACCCCCACATAGTATTGATTATGACAAGGAAATCACACTGAATGTGGTGGTTTATGGATGGATTTTAAGTAGCATGCTAATTGAAAGGGAATAGAGGTCAATGACCTTACCCTAGATGTATGGAATCAGATGGGGAGGCATCCATTGCAACCATCTTCAAATGTGTTGTACATGAAAAATAAGACAAAGGCTATGCCCATCGGGGTTTTGAAGGATGTATTCATAACCATTCAAGGGATAATTTTATTGGGGATTTTGAGGTTCTAGAACTTGTCGAGGAATAAAATTTCTTATCATTACTCAAGTATCCCTCATGTTAAAAAAATAACATTAATTTTCACTTCAACAAGGGGTACATTAGCTTTGAGAACAAGAAGGAGTGTGTCATTATTCCACTAATAGATGGGAGGTCTACGCCTTATGTGGAACCCTTAGGAGAGGAGGATCTGGATAGAATATATGTGCACACAATCGAGGACCCTAAAGTTATTCATCCATCAAGAGAGGGAGTCATTCAGTGGAAAGATGCTCAGTCCATGAGTAATATGACTAACATTACATGTGACAATTAGGTGCATGAGACTTATGAGTTGGTTGGAAGACAAGTGAAGGATATTGAGACTAGAGTGGTCAAAGCATGCTCGGTTAGGAACTTGTGATGAAGGTAGTTACTAAGTTACATTGGGGAGTAAAATCCTAACGTATTTCTATGCATGATGGAATTCTATTGGGCATGTGAAGTACAAACAAGGAATATGCTAACTTATACCTTACATGGGACAAAGATATGACATTGGTTGGAGACCCATCGATATAACCTTCTAGAGTGGTGTGAATTGAGAATCACATTATCTCGATAGGTTTCTCCACAACAATGCACCATATAAAATATGTAACTATCATGGGAAGAATTCCACCTCATTCATTTTTAGGGGTGTGAGAGAACCTAGATGGTAGGCCCGGAAGCCTTTTATCCTTCACTATGGGTGCATAATTTCTATTCCACCTTACAGGGTTGTACACGTGCATGGTATATCCATTCGAGCTACATCACCGACATGAAATTAGTAAGAGTTGATGGCAAATAATATTCAAAATTTTTAGTACGTGATTTTTAAGCCATCGGTGAATGAGGCACTACAGGTAGTCAAGCACCTTACCTTGGGGATAGTTCCATGGCTGAGGACCGAATCTTGGATTTGATAGGGAACATGAGTTTTGGGTGCAATTTGTGGAAGAAGAGGTAGAAGAAGTATAGCTTAAGTGCGCCTTCCTAGAAAAGGAAAAGGGTAAGTTGGTATACCTGATAGATGATGAGGAAGTGGAAAATTTAGATGTTCATCACACAAAAGGTACGTGTGAAGTATTCAAAAACATATGAGAAAGCACGTGCCTACCATGAGCCCTTGAAAACAAAGAAAGTTAACATTGGTATAGAAGCAGAGCTAAAAGAAGCTATCATTAGAGATTACTAGATAGACCAGGAGGTTTCAAAAATAGTTGAGTTGTTACATGAATTCCAAGACTTGTTCCTATATGGGTACCATGAATTTAAGGGATTTCATCACTCATTAGGGGAAATGTGGATTAAGTAAAAATAAGGTGCGTGCCCTATTAGAAAGAGGCCTGCAGACACCAAATTCGTGTCTTACGACCCCTTGTGACCCGCATCCCATTTCGTAACCTAACCTCATTACCTAAACTTTACACAATTATTTATTAATTACCTTGTAATTGATAAATCCACATCACCTTACCCGCCACCTCACTTTGCCACCTCATCATGACCTAGCCCTAACCCTAAACTAACCTAATTAAGACCCATGACTTGGTCTAGGATCACATCCATAACTAATGCCTCCTTACTCGCACCCAAAGCTGACCTTCTAGCCACTTGACCAAGCCCGCAACTGATCTCTCGGGAGAAAAGCAGGGAAGGTGGGCTATTTTACTAAAAATAGCCTACTTTTTCCTTACCGATGCCGGTTCCTACTCGACCGCCGTCGGTTACGCAACCGCCATCGGTTCCCTGTAAATGGGCTCCCCAAACCAAAACAACGGATCGGAATTTCATTTTGGAGATCAGTCAAAGGATTTCTGGATCAACAGAGAGCATTGCGAGCGAGGAACAGAGTCCAGATCTTCACTTGACAGAGCAGAGACGAGTAAAGAAACCAGAAGTGTTTACAACCAAGGAGATCAACTTGCATCTTGGTCAAAACCAGTAAGTCACATCTTGCATGTCCTTTGTTATAACATTTCTTATGCTTCTTGAATCTCAGTCCTCCTAAATCCATTTCTGAATCCACTACCCAACGTGCCATTGCATCTAACTGTCATTCTTTTGCTTCTAATCATCCCATTTCCTAATACCATCCAAAAACCAGCCATTACAAACACCATAGCTACCAAGAAGATCCTAGAACCCACCGGTATCGGTTATCAGTAACCGGCATCGGTTATCAGTAACCGGCATCGGTTCCTCTGATCAAAACCAGAAAACCAGCCTTTCCCCTACCCAGTTTAACGAAACAATTTAATTGATATTTTGCAGTCTTTTGTGTTAATTCATATTAGCAGGGGAACTGACCACCTTCGAAAGGAAGTTTTATATTTCCTGGGCCCAAGGCAGTTTCCTCATTTATTGTTTAATCAAAATCTTGTGGTCTTGTGTTCTTATTTGCAGGTAGTCCTTCCAAGACAAAAAGGAGTTCTCCGCAGTCAGCCTGATCTTTCTCTACGGTACGCGCACACCATCTCGACATTCAACAGGTATTCCTCCTAACCCTAACCTCATCTGTTTCTAAAAGGAATGAAAGGATAGAAGCAACTCTATTCCCGTGCTTGAAACATTCCGAGCGAAACAAGGCCCTATAGGATGAACCCAAATTTGCACATAAAGTATAAGGAGGAAAGTGATAAGATAGAATTTGGAATCATTGAGGTAATTGAGGAATATGAATGGTTGAGCCCAATGGTGATTAGTATCAAGAAGGATGGGAGGATAAAGATATGTGTATATTATAGAAATTTGAATATTGCATACATCATAAATCCTTTCCCAACCCCATTTATCAAGATATCTTAGAATGTGTAGGAGGGTGGGAAATCTATTATTTTACTGATAGATTCTTAGGTTATCATCAAGTAAGGATTTCAAAGAAGACCAAGAAAAGACTAGGTTCACCACCGAATGGGGAATTTTTTTCTTATATAGTTATGCCCTTTGGGTGTAAGAATGCACTTGCTATATTTTTGTGCATCGCGGTGCATGCCTTTTAAGAATTCGTCCATAAATTTCTATAAGCTTACCTCAATGATTAGATGGTATATGGGTTAGTAAAGGATCATGGTCACAATTTCAGATTGATGTTTTGAGAGGTGCATGCAATTAAGTATCTCTCCAAACATTAATAAATGTGTCTTTTCTACTCCATTTGGCACGCTACTATGTCACATTATATGCAAGGAAGGATTATTGGTATAACTTGCCAAAGTTATCATTATTTTGGTATTGGAGGATCCTACCAATCAAAGTGCAAGTGCACACATTCTTAGGGCGTGTGGGTTACTACAGAAAATTCATGAAAGGCTATGCTAGGATATCCACGCCATTGGAAGATTTGTTGAAACATAAGAGTAAATTCTATTGGGGTGAAGCTTAGCAAGTGACTTTTGACGCATTAAAGGAGAAACATAGTAGTATGCCCATTTTGCACTTTCCCTCTTGGGATAAGCCTTTTCATGTGCATGTTTATGCATCATGTATGGAAATAGGAGAATTGTTGGCATAGCCTGGAGAGGGGATTGTTGATCACCATTTATGTTTTGCAAGTATAAAATTAACTCTAGCTGAGAAGAATTACATAACGACGGAGCGCGAAGCATTATCTATGATTTATGCATTGCACAAGTTCAAGCAATACTTATTGGATACTTTGTTTATCTTTTACACGGATCATATGTCACTCAAATACTTGGTGAACAAGCTTGTTTTCCAAGGGTGAATATGCCGATGGGTCTTACTTGTTTCACGAGTTTGAGTTCTCGCTTATTGTAAAACTAGAAAAAAGTAATTTAGGACCTAACCATATTTCATGGATTAACTCAAGAGAGGATGTGTAAAGCATTGAGGACATAATTCCAGATGCACAGTTGTTCGATTGTAGTGCGTGCCCTTTGATTTGGAGGATATTTTTGTTTTCTTATGAATGGGTGTGGCACCTGAAGGAATGAAGGCCTTGAGAGAACAATTAGTTGGCTATACACACCCTTCCCTATATGTTGATTAGCATATACCAATACAAGCTAGGTCGGGATGATGTTTTTTTTTCAATGTGTATTAGAACGTGAACGTACTACGATCTTGGAGGAAGCTCATGCAAACATTGAAGGAGGTCTCTATGCAGGGAATGCGATCGCGTGCAAGATCCTATTGTTAGGTATTTGGTGGAAGACAGGTTTATAAATATTGTATAGAGTATTGCAAGGCTTGTGACCATTTCCAACACCTTGGTAAGCTAGGGAAAAGAGATGAAATGTTGTTAAGACCTATTTCTAGTATAGAACCATTTGAAAAATGGGTAATTGACTTTGTGGGACCTATTTCCCTAGCCGCACGTAGGACATGTTCATGCTATATTATCACTTGTATAAACTATCTTACAAGGTGGGCAGATGCGGCACCTACAAAGGATTACACTGTGGAACTACAACATCTAAGTTCCTATGGGAGAATATAATCAATGTATATGGATGCCCATTGAGTTTAACTAGTAATAGGGGTACTCATTTCTTAATGAGATAGTTAGAATCTTATTAACAAAGTTTATGGTGGTGCATCAAAAAACTACACCCTATCACCCTCAGGATAATGGAATTGTTGAGGCCTTTAACAAGATTTTAAGCCACACATTGACTAAGATTTGTGATGTCGGAAGAAGGGACTGGGATGATAAAGTCTCTGTAGTACTATGGGCATATCACACAACTTATAAAATATTGAACAAAGCCACTCCTTTTCAATTGGTATTTGGCACAAAGGTGGTTCTGCCTGTGGAATTCATGTTACCATCCCTATGTATTATATGCATAGGAGGATTGGCTGATGAACAAGCATTAGAGGAGCACATTGATAAACTTATGGAGTTGGATGAGAGGTGAGCCATTTCCAGATGGAGTTAGAAGATGGAGAAATCACGAAAAAAGGCATGGCATGATTGTCATATTAAAAAAAAAAAGTTTGAGGTTGGGAAGATGGTTCTTATGTATGATTTAAAAGCTATGCACTATCTTGGAAAACTTAAAGTACATTAGTTGGGACCATATGTTAGATCCCATATAGTTGATTTAGGTGCTTGCAAGTTACAAGTGCTAGATGGAACAATGTTTCCTGATTATTTCAATGGGAGTAAGCTTACGCCCTACTACAAATAAGTCTTTAGTGTGTTTATAAATAAGGTAGTATTTCCATTTACCTTAGTATTTCTCTTAATGTATTTTCCCATATATTTGTTTCCTTTCATCATTGTTATGCTTTGTCTTTTAGTTTTGTTTGTTTTGGATGTGCTTATGCACCGGTAGCCAATTACCATCTAAAGGATTTTTATGTGCAAAGGGCCACACATATATTTAGTCTAGGGTGGAGAGTGTAAAGAAGAGTTTCAGTGAATAGTGTGGTAAAAAGCAAGTACTAGGACAGATGTTGATTGGCAGCCCAAATGAGAAAATCGAAGCACATGGGTTCGAGAGGATCATGCGTAGTATAAGCTATTATGGGTGGAGATTGGTGTCAAAAGCTTTATGAAAACAACATAAAGTGATAAAATAACAGAGCAACATGAGGTAGGTAGTGACAAGAACTAGGCTTAAGACACAAAGAAATATTGAATTCGGTGCTTGGCGTATGAGCGTAAGTAAGGGGGTTCGCGTGAATTATAAATGTTGTGTCCCACTTTGTGTCCCAAAAAAATGAGTAAGAAGTTGGGCGGGATCAAAAATTGAGGGTGTTCGCGCAAACACCCCTTTCACGTGAACCCCCTTTGCCTGAACTGCCATGTAGGACAAAGAAACTAGTTCATGCGAATGGGGGTTCGCGCGAACACCCTTCGCGCGAACACCACGAATTCAAATAATTTTGGCGGCAAAGAGTTAAATATATATTTATATAGTTTTGGGCAATAGATTTAGGGTTTAGGGGTTCGTGTGAAGGGGGCTTCACACGAACCCCTTCGCGTGAACCCCTTTGCGCGAACCCCTTCACGCGAACCCCTTATGTGGCACCTATGTGGCACATTTTGGCGCCAAATTCATTTGGAGGATAATTTTATGCCAAAATGTGCCACTTAGGTGCCACGTAATTAGGGTTAACAAATGAATAAAATTACAAAATTTTAACACAAAATACAAGAATTTTATTAGCTTTCTAAAAATATAATTTTCATTTTTAAAAATATGTTTTACTATTTATTTTTTATATTTTGCTAACATATGGTATTTTAGGACAATCGATCGTACACAATCAACCCAATTTGAAAAATAGCAAAAAATATCAAAAAAATTTGAAAAATTAAAATTACTATTTATTGAAGTCTTCTTCTTACCTGTGAAAAAAAAATTCAATTTTGATATAAATCTTAAAAGTTATTGGCATAAACATTTGTACGCCATTTATTTGAAAATATTTTTACTAAATAATTAATTAAAAAAAATATATAAGTCCAAAAAATATGAAAATTTGACAGCACCTCAAAATTCAAATCTTGAACATATATCTAAAATTTCATGGTGAAAAAATAAATTTTCATTCAAGAAAACCACCCGGGGACAGTCATTCCTCTTTTAGAACATAAAAATCAATGTATGAATAAAATTAAGAAAAAGACCATTTTTTTGCAATTTTTTTAAAAAAAAAATTTACATGTATTCTACACTCTAAACACAACATTTCATTAGTTTGTGGAATTTCATGAATGTGTACGGTTTTATGGCTATTACCTTTAGAAAATCAATGAAACTGAAAATTCATGTTTATAATGGTACAAAACATACCAAAAAGTGGGACATTTTATTGTGCTTTTGATGCGCTTTTGTGCGCGAGAAAGTTGTGGGAGTTTCACACGAGTTTGCACGTAAAGGAAAATCACTAGAAAAAAACACGCGAGGATAACGTTGGAAAAAGCTGACTTTAATGCGATAGTATGGTGGTAGGTTGCATGGGAGTTAATGTGGGAATACGAAAAAAGCTATAAATAGAAAGTCGGGGTAAGTTATTATTTTTATCTTATGTTTTTTTGTTGAAGAGATATTGTGAACTAGGGCATCCTTGTGAGAGAATTTGCATAGATTTACATGTGAAGTAGATAACTTGATAGATTTTTGAACCAGAGTGGAACAAAGTACACCTGGTGTGCGTAAAGGATATTTTCTCGGTGGATTTCCATGATTATTTGTGCTATCTTGTGGAAGGAGAGTTTTCCAGGTTAGGGTTTGTCAAGATAGGGCACGAGTTTTGATGAAATTTTGTAGGAGTGGAGCCAAAGAAAGACATAAGGAATAATTTACAAGGGCTTGACAAGAAAAATGACACCAAGGAAAGGATCAAACACTTCACCAAATAAGAAGGGAAAGGGAAAGGGAAAGGGAAAATGAGTCATATCAACCAATTTTAAGGAGTTATATGTAGAGATGCATGAACCAAATGGTGTTCTATTAGGGATAGATTAGGTGTCTCATGTATGAAAGATGACTATGAGTGATCATAACAATAGGAAAATCACCTTTAAGAAAGAGATGGTGTTGGAGCTAGTTCACCCTATAAGAGAAAGGGCATAGGATGACAAGCCCATGTATGATGACTTTGTGAAGATCACACTTTGGAGAAGGCTAGATTTTTGTAACTCTATGAGTTTCCATATTTTATAAAACCTAAAATTTTATGCTAGTGGCTGATGTCGCACATTCACGTTCGATTATTTTTACTTCACGAGAGAGGATATTGCGCTTAACTTTCAATTGATCTCTAAATACACTGGACTTATCTACACAGGATAATCGTTGGAGGATGACTTAGGAAACAAGGACCACTGTCAAGAAAACAACTATGACATATGAATATAAGAAGGGCTCATGTTATTTTTATATCACCAAGATCACCAACCCAACCATGAAGATGGTCATGCACCTACTCACCAAGTTGAATGGAAAAGAGTGATGGATGCAAGTGAACAAGAGATGGTTTAATGTTTGTAGAAAGATTTTAGAGGGAACAATCTATAACCTCTTGGACTTCATTGCAAAGGATATAATATATGTTGTGCACTATGGGGATAAAATAATGTATGGTAACATCCTTCTTACTATTGTATTTTCAGATATTGGAGTGCCCAATGGGTCGAATAGCTACGTCTAGGAGTACCTTGATGAGGACCCTTCCCCTACTAAGAGGTTTGAAGCATACACTTGTGATACAATGACTACTACACATAAGGCGTGCTTGGAGAAGTGGTACAAGAGAATGCACAATGCATTTGGGGAAGAATGGAGAATCCCTAAATAACTACCAACCTTGGTGGATGGTGAGATTGAGTTCATCGTATACCAAAGACTTCACGTATAGGAAGATTCAATTTGACAGATGGCACAAAAATCCATTGGTGTAAGTGTTATCCCATTTCAACCCTTGTGAAATTGGATGATTGAAAAACTTACATGAGGAATGCTTCTCCAACATAAAGTATCTAATACACCTCGAGAACAACCCAGATTATTGACAAGATTCGGACTAGGTTGGAGGAATTCTTATAAAATTGTGCCTTGATTGCTTGTAGAGCTAGATCAAGATAATTTTTGGAACCAAGTTACTTTTAGCTCCACGAGATGTCTTCATAGGCCCAAGTTGTGTCTCACTCAAGAGAAAAAATTACATGCTTTATAGTCACCGAGTTACATCGGAATTATGAGCCGATCTGTGTAACCATTGATAGGCATTGGAAGATCTACTCAATTAGCGTAAAGATCAAGACATGATCTTTGCTCAATTTGGTCTAGTGATGAGTTGAAGGAAAAGATCAAATTACCTACCTACAACATTGTTGATTGTTTTGAATCAATGTGACTCACGGGCGCTATAGTGAGTCATATTGAACTTGATCAAGTATGGTGGCTAGAAAGTTCAAGATACAACCTACTCAAGTTCAAAAAGGTGAAAAAACATAAATCCCAAAAAATACTTAGAAAAATTGGGAATAATAGTGGTAAATTCTGGTGAGGCCAAGCTAGTATCGCCGAGTTCGAGGATGAGTCTCATTGAGGAACCATACGGGAAATTTTTACCTTGAAGTGGTGAGCCAATGTTTAGAACTCATTGAGATGGAAATAGTATTGAGTCGGTAAGTTACCATAGGGAAATGAGGGGGCTGACGGTGAGAAACAAAAGAAATCCTAGCATGTGGAGTGATAGGAAGCGCGGGACAACCGATTCGTGTGGTGTATACATGTGGTAGCTTGACACATTTCCAAAAGGGAAGGGAGCACCAGAGACTATGGATTAGTGTGAGGCCTCCATGTGGATCTCAACACGGTAGAATGAAGATCTCGCCAACTCCAACGAGGTTCATCAAATGAGCATGCCGACACTTGATCAAGGTGTGAACGAAGGTAGGGCTCGCCGATAAGGAGGATCCTACTTGGCATGAATTTAGGGACATGACACATGGATGAAGTGAGCTCAACACCCGTGGATATTGATTTGATTCTTGTAAAAACTTGGGGTTTTTGTGTGGAAGAAATATGAAGTGATGACCCGATAGGGATATGAGTATTTGGTTAGTGCCAATGAAATAGAGGTGAGTCACCATGATAGCTCGGTGTCCAAGAAAATAAAATATTTCGGCGTTGAGTTGGAAGTTGTATGGAATAGAGAAATCAGGATGATGGTGCCAAGTTAGCTTTATAAGGGGTTATAGAGGTGGTTCATATGCAAGGAAAGAAGAGCCGACTTAGGTGAGTTGGCCAAGATGGCTAATATAAAATGTATTAAAATATTATACTCTTTCCCATACTAAAAACAAAAATCTTGATGGGCCAAAAATTCTAATGCAAAAACCATTTTGAATGATGAGAAAACATTGAAGGAAGAGAGGAATTATTAAATTGACTCTTCCAGATAAAAATTAATTGCATAGTCTCGTATGATGCAAGAAAATCCTGGCAAACAAAAAGAACTACATTCACTCATAGGGCCATAACTTGAAAATTTATTAACAAAATTAGACAAAATTTGTGTCGTTGGAATCGTGATTACAATCTGGTCCATAGAAATGAAAAAATTTAGAGATTGATGAATATTTGAGGGTGTATTTCTTAGAAAATGATCCCAATTCAAGGAGACAGTTTGGAGAGTGGTTGAAAATGCATTAAATGATTATGGCCTTCATTTTCTCCAACTAAAAGTCATGGGGAAGTGTGAGGGAGATTTGGTAAATCTATTTATATCATTTCACCTCATTTATTGCATCTTTTAAGTGGTTGAAAAATTAATTGTAATATTTCACTCGTCCCTCATCATTCTATATATTGTAATATGGGGGCTCATTTTCTGATTTAGTCATTTTTCCTTTATGTCCCTCTTTCTTCTCTCGTTAGGGTTTAAATATGGAGGTCAAGCCTCCTTTCGATATTTGTAATGGAATTTTCCTTTCCTTTTTCATGTTGATGTTGTATTGTGCATATTTTTGGAGCAATATAATATGTCTTGTGATGCATTTTTTCCATCCTTTGCATGTTTTTATTGTCTCTACTTGCCTTTATTCACTATAGGTATATTGTGTATATTTCTAATGTTCACTACAGGTTTTGGAATTTGTGCTTAATGGGTTTAAAGTGGTGTTCTATGTGAATCTATCTTTGTATTATGGTGCATTTTGTCCACCCTTTCCATTGCTCACCTTTCTCCATTTTAGGCAGTTGGATTCTTGATTAACAACCTCCTTTTCTTGGTGTATCACCATTCTTAGTGTAGGATTTATTTTTATGCACTCTTTCTCTCTCCTATCCCCTTAAAAGTTATATTAGGATCCTATGGTTTTATTTACTGCAATAAGAATAACTTGTGGTAGGAATTTTAGGAGAAGGATCCAACCTTCACTAGAGGGTTATATCAAGTCCACAAGTCCCACAACTTGAGAGATAATCCAATGTTACCTAGAAGTAGGGATCCATAACCAAAAATCCCGGGTGTTACTTTTTGGTGTTAATAGTGAGTTACCATTTGCCTTCATAACAAAATATTTTCAGAGCAACTCGTTAATAGATTTAAGGTAGCCAAAAACTTAGATTTGATCTAAGTGAGGTAGATCAAGAGAAATGCGCACCGCACAAAATGTTGGTGTATCCTAAGATAAACACATATGTGGAGAAGTATTTCTCCCATGATGTATGTATGTTAAAACCCGTGTCATTACCTATTACAATTTTTTTTTTTTTTTGGAAAGGGTGTCTACACACCCGAGGCCCAGTTTAAGAAGGGCATGTGTGTTGAGGATGATGTATCCATCCCGGAACACCCCGCCAAAAAGAAGAAAGAGACAAAAGAGAAAGAGAGGAAACTCTAGCAAGCAGGATGTTGAGCACACGTATAGTTCGAGATCACAGGGGTATAGGAGTCACGCGCATGCCCAAGTGCTTACACTCAAAGGAAGAAATATCTCGTGAGGGAGAAGTCACCCAAGAAGGAAAGGTCCCTTGTGATAGAGGAGTCTCCAGTGAAGAAGAATAAAAGATGGTGTAGAGTTCAAACTCTAAGGAGATGGAGAGAATGAAGGGTGATGATTCTGAGGAGGGTAAGGAGGAGTGCAAGGAAGGTGAGAATACCCTATGTACGATGTATACAAATATCATAAGGAATAGTATGAACATGAGGAAGGAATTTGGGATATGGGAGGAAGTGAAGAGGTGGATATGAATGCACAAAAGACCCCGCACCTAACCGGAGGACAGTTGGATGACACAGTGGAAAAGGAAGTGATAAATATCATGAAAAACTTGGTAGAGCATGAGGTGGATCACAACATTGAAGAAATATTAAAAGAGACAGAAGATATCTTAGACAAGGATAAGAGTCGAGTGGTTAGCTTCCTAAAGAAAGCATGCACTAGTGGTAAGGGTGCGACAGGTGACACAAAGACTCATAATGACTTATGTCATTGATCCAAAGAAGGTCCTAAAATCACATTTTCGAGCACGGTGACCATAGACCAACTCATTTTTTGGGCATAATTTGATAGAGGTAGTGTATACACACGCATGAGGAAGATTTTTTCATGGATCTTAAAGTCCCATGTTGATGAGCCCAAATTTGAAGTTAATACATATGCATTGATAGAAACAAAAACCCCATTGAGGTGAATCCTATCATAGATGCCTAGTGGCTAACTGGATGAGTAGGCATGTAACACGCTCGACAAGGTTTTAGTAGAAGTAGAGGCAAGATTATTTAGGAGGAATAACATAATCGAGCCTTGGAGGAAGATTGGAGGGAAATAATAAGGAGATAGTTGAGAGAGACAAAGAGATCAAGTAGAAATATTTTATCATTGTGTAATTAAGGCTTGATTTTAAGGAAGAGAAGTTGAGAGTGCATGAAGCCTACAAGACGGTAGAGACTATCTCAAAATCCATAATCTTAAAACACCTAGATTTGGCCTCTCCCGAGAAGAGGTATGAATCCTATTTCCACTTCCTAAAGTGCTTGACATGCATAATCATGATGGAGAGGAAAACACTTGTGTTGGAGTCGGCGAAGGAAGTTTTGGCACGACAAAGAGAATAGGTGAAGTTGAAAATTTGGGATACCATAACTTGGTACTCAACCGCTTTCCTCTGTAAAACCGTAGAGCACATGGTCGAATTTGTCTATGAAAACTGTGGAGATAGGGAAAAGGTGGAAATTGTATTTATTTCTACCCATGATGCATACCTAAAGGAGTTCCAGGAAAAGAACAAGGGTAATATGGTAGAACAAGACAAGATCATAGCAAAAGTTGAGAAGAAGTCCAAGGTGATCGAAGGCTTAAGGTTCTTGATTAAAAAAAAAGTGAAGGAACTATATCCCGTGTTACACGAAGGATGGACATGTTGAGCGACCTTAGCAAGAAAATGGAAAATATTGTTGATACACTGAAGGATAAGGGTGAATAGTTATCTTTTGATGAAGTCATCACATTGACAGGGGGATTTATTTCAACTATCGAAAAATGAGGTGGATGCAAGGAATAATATTGAAGTTTCCTTTAATAAAGACTTACCAATCCTTGTTCAACAAGAAAAAATTTATTTTATTCTCATGATGTAAGCTTTAGATAAAGGTTATTCCTTACTTTCATTCTTTATTTTTGCATAAGATCGAGATTATTTCGAGGACAGTATAACATGTCTAATGTGGGGTAATGTTGAGCCCAAAAAAGTGACTAAGTCCTAGAGCAAAGGATCAGCACGTGTAAGGAAAGTAAGGGAAAAAGTGCTCAAGGAATGGTGCATGGGAGAACGAGAGTGTGTGTTGGAAGTTCAAGGAGTTACAACAAAAGGCCGGAGTAAACATGGAGCACGTAAAGGTTCATGGAAGTAGGTTAGGGTTGGAAGACTTATTCATGTCATTGGATATGGTACTGCATGGAAAACACATGAAGACATGAGTAGGCATGACGAGTGGATAAGGTTACAACTTGGAGTCTTGGAGCTCAAGGAAAGAATATTCCACAAAAGGAATATTCCATAGGGTAATCATTACGATTAGTGGAGGCTAATCAGGGTTTTGGTGAGTTGGCATAGGCACTCGATTATGGAGGAGAATGATTCTCACCGAGCATGTGGACTGCTCATGAGTGAAGCTAAGGTAGTAAAGGGAAATTCAATCCTATTTAGGAATTTTCTCGATGATGTAAAATAGGAGTTGCGAGAGAGAGAATAGATGGTGCGAGAGACTAGTCAAGAAATATTTAGGCACATGAAAGGAAATTGTTAGGGCTCTCTATGAAAATTCATTTGGTATATTAAAGTGTCACTCCTTGATGTAATATGACTATTGTAAATGGTTATAAATCAATATATGATGATTTGTTCTAAATATATATGCTCATGGGTACAAACCCGTTGAGTCCTTTATATTTCTCATGGCTCAGATCTGATTCCTTTATATTGTTATAATGCATTCATCATTTTTATGATTCATATATGCTTATATTCAATGTTTTTACTTCTTTGTTGGAATGGATACGTGTATTTTCTATTTTTACACCCATTCCTCCATTAATGGTAGACATTTTTATGAATCTCACATAAAGGAGGGGCTCGACACTGTGTATCTTGGGTGAGCGCCAAACAAATGTTGGGTGATAGGCCGAAGTGATTACGGTTTAAAGGGAGTAGGTAAAATGAGGCTAAAAATATCCATCTATTTGGGAAGTGGAGTGATGCCAAACTCAAGCCCAATAGGCCCAAATGAAGAAATATTAGGCTTTAGATGGATAGGGATGTGCTAGGTTTCCATAGTGAAGAGAAATTGGTAGGTGGGAGGTTAGAACAAGTAAATAAAGGCCATGGATAGGTAAAATTATTGAATGTTGGCCTAGGGATAGAAAATTAGAATCCTATGGATGGGAAATGAATTAGGTGGAGATTAAAAATTAATTAATGATGACTAAGAGTGTTAGGAATATCACATTAGCACTCACATCATGTGTTTTAGTTAGGTTGTTAATATTAACAACTACGTATTTATATGGACTAATATGTTATGAGTTTTTAACAACTCATAAATATTTGTGAGTGGTTTCCTATTTTAAAGGATGTGTATTTCATACATATATGTAATGGCATTCAAAGGAGAAATAGAATATAGAAATCAATTTATTTGTGTCAATATGTTTTTCTCCTTTATTTGGTATAAGAGCGATATATCGATCCTTTTTAATGTAATTCTAAGTATAATGAGGAAAACTAAATTTTCCCCTATGCATGGTGAAGCTATTATGTGAGAATATTTAAGATTATTTTATGTTCTTCTAAAGTTTATAATTAATCATTAATTCATCAAGTATCTTTGTTGTTTGCTTGGTTTTCAAAAATAGAGCAAGCTCTTTAAATGCTTAGTGCACAATCTATTGTAATCTCTAGAAAATGAAATAATATCCGAAGCTTGTGTTTAGATATACATCTGTTAGAAAGAATCAATTAGATCCTCATTCTCTTGAAAAAAGGTGGAACGCTTTGAAGATGGACACGATCACCTTGACTAGACTCGGTGTGTCTCATTTCAATGTCCCTGGGATCTATAGATGATACATCTATGTGCATCAATTAAAATTGTACTTTTTATGCCTAGATAGTGTTTGGACATATCATTTATGACAAAATCATCAAATCTATCATAAAAATCTATGCTCATATTGATACCTATTACTATCGATCTAGCATTTACTACGAAGCATCCAAACCAAATATCATATTGCCCTCAGTTTTTTGGAGATCGACGTGTGCAACGACTCTATCCCCATGTATCTTAGCTATACATTATGTTATTTACCATTGACCAAGTAATATGATGAAGTCAAAATTAGTATCCTATGGGTTTGTTATTTCTATGCGGATCCACCCAAAATCTCCTAGTTGGTGTCCACGATGGTGTTTGCATTGGTAGGCAACTTGTCTCTGTGGAGACACATTTCCCCAAGATGCTCTTCATTCAATTTGTTCAACTATCTTGTTAAATTTTTGAGTCAATAGTATAGTTTATACGTATTGGATAGGCTTGTTAATTTTTGCTTTTTAGTCATATTTTGAGTGACGTAGTTCACATATATGGGGTTAATATCACTGGTATATTGTCATTATGTGTCACTAAAACTCAATGTTTTATGTCATGTAGAGTATTATTGTCAAAGTATGGTTATTGTTGTCTATATTATTGTATTTTGAGTCAATCATTATATGGTAAGGATTTAAATATAATAATTTTGTGTTTAGGTAAATAATAAGTTATTGAGTTTATTTTTGTGTCACCAGAAAACTTCTATAATTGATTCATTGGTTAACAAAAAGTGAAAACAAAAAAATTCTCTTACGGACGCATTTTCGGTGGAATATGACATCCGATTGTGGTATGTAAATATTGAGCTTCATTTTCACATGTCGATGAGCTAGCATCACACACTAGAGGATGGAGGCATCGAGTTTGGAGGTTGATCAATGACCTCTCGTCGATCACCGACGATGGAGCTGAATTTTTCTCGTGGTATTTTAGGTGTTCTATTTTGTATGTTTTTGGATCTTTGGAAAAAGAGTTGTGTTGGAGCACAGATGACCTGTCAATGGTCCTCGACCGACGTGATCCTATGACTTTCATACTTCATTAGAAGATGGTTTTCTTGTGAATATGTTTACTTGTAATGGATACCATGTACAACAAGATCTAACTAGCAAGATCTGACCAAATAGTATGTCTTCGATAAGTCTTCTTTTCGGTGTTCATGTGTGGAAATTTCACATTGTGGGGGGGGAACATAACACCAAGGTTCTATTTCCCTTCGAACCTAAAACAACTAAATTCAAAGGTAGCTTCTAGTGGAAATTTCGGTTTCCTATGTTGTTCAAGATTGAGTGGCGTGAATCGACAACAATGGCCGAACTAATAACATCACGATTCTTAGAGGTGGTAATGTGAATTTTTCTAGTATGTGTGTTGTTGTTCGAGTTTGGTGAGTTGTGTTTCCTATGTTATTCCCTGTAGTGAGATATTGATGAGGGATAATAATAGTACTTGGCACATCATGATGTGGTTTTTTGTAAACCACTTGAAAACCACTAGTATCGGTTTGTGGTCAACCATTGTAAAACAATCTGTCGAGTTTATGATTTTCCTATGAAAATCACCTAATCATGAAAGGAGGTGCAAGTAAAATTTTTACCCCATGTTCATACTAAGGGGGAATGGTAGTGTTGTCCACTCAAAATTCCCTACTCTTAAGGAAGTGAAAATTCAAATTTTTGAGTTTTAAGTGTCTTCTCTATTGTACTCGGTGTTAAAAGTCGAGAATTTAGGAAAATATACATTTTTGGGTCATTTTGTGTGTTTTCGGGCTGTCGGACATTTTTGTCCCGCGTGTCCCAAGTTCAAACGGGCGCTCTGTTCCCCGATCGGCCGGTTTCCCAGAAGTTGTTCCATTTTCGGACCCGTCGAATTTCTCGTCCCAAATGTCCCAAGTCCAATCGGGCAAGTTGTTCCATTTTCGGCCGAATCGCCCGAACCGCGTACTTCACGCTTTCACGTCCCAAATGTCCCAAGTTCAATTTGACAAGTTGTTCCATTTTCAGCCGAATCGCCCGAGTCGCGTGTTTCGCGCACTTTTGTCCCGCACGTTCCAAAAGGCATTTGTGCATCTTTTCCCCGCTTCGCCCGAATCACCCGAGCCACGTGTTTCGCGCATTCGCATCTCACATGTCCCAAATGAACCAAGTGCCATTCGTGCTTATTTTTCCCGCTCTACCCGAATATCTTGCTTATTCAAATTGGTAAATGCGCATTCATTATCTTTCTCTCTCCTAAATGGCTATATTATGAGCGAACCCCCTATGCATTTTTCACGCTGCTTCCATGCTATCCTTTGCTCAAGCCCTTGCAATCTAAAATCTTCGTGCGTGTATCCCTTCCCTCTATAATTCCTTCCCGAGTTACTATCAATATGAAGATCAAATGTCAGGGATAGTGAAGCTCATCATCTTGACTTTGGTGACTTTTTGGTCGAGGATGGCTGATGCAAACCCTACACCAACGGCGCAGATGATTCTACCATACTCATGTCGAGTCTGATAAGGAAATGGAGAAGTGCCTGGATTTTGGGCTCAGTCTACAGCCAACACGTCAGTCCCTCGTGGCAGAGACATAACCGAGGCATTGAAGAGATTCAGGCAGCAAATTTTGAAGTCAATGGGTCCCTCCCATTCATAACCACCTATCTTCTTCTCCTTATTCTTCTCTTCTTTTCTAATTCTTTTTCTCGGATTCATTGTAATTAGTTGAGGTATTGCGGTTGGCAATCCTTAACTAATCTTTAGTTAAAAGAAGTAGTTACAAAGAGTAACTGATTTGTAAGCTATATAATGGCCTCTTCACGCCATTTTGAAGGGAGGAAGAACTTGGCTTATTTTCTGAAAGTGTAAATAGATCATAAAGAAATCAATACAGAAGGGCTTTCCATTCTTTGTCTATCTGATCTCTTTTATCCCCAAGCTTTCATTTAATTTTTGTGAAGATCATTTGTCTGTGTTATGTTAAGAAACTTTGTGTTCTGGCAGATGTTATTTACAGAACTTTGTGTCTTTAAATTCCATCTTATTTATATGATACAAATGATCTTGTTTCAATTCACTGTAACTTCGCATACATAAAGAATTACTCTGTTATCTATAATTCTGCATGTTGCCTTTCTGCTCATTCTCATTTTCTAATTCCTCAGTCCTTTTGTAATTGATGATCTTTATAGAAAACACTTTCATAATATCCAAGTTCAACCAGAAAATCATGTTTTGTATATTTGTAAATAGGTTTGTTTCTGAATAAGGGAACCTCTCCCATTAAAGAGGAGGGACTTCTTGTCCCCTGACTATTGCTCTTCGTAAATTCCTATTTGACGACCACCGGTTTTGGCGACTCACTTTGGGAAAATCATATTCCAGTTCTGTTATTTTTTATCATCATTTAATCTGGTGACTCCGCATTTTACTCGAGGGAGAAGGGCCCTTGGTATTGAAGATTCTTAGTTTCAAATTTTGGAGCAGTAGGGTTTCCTTTCCCTTGACGAGAAATAGAAAGACTCGTTCGACAAGCACTCCACTGTTCAAGATAGAATTCCTATTGGTGGTATTCCGTCGAGCCGTTAGTCTTGATCTTTGAGCTTTGATTCTTCTTTGGTGTTGCGGTTCCTCTCCAAGCCATTTTTCCAAGAATGGTTATACCATTGCCCTGGGGTCATCGTGTCGGGCCCCTTGCTCTTCCTCAGCCTTTGCATGAGTTACCCAGAGGTAACCGGAAGAACTTTCCTAAATTCAAAGGCGATGGAAAAGTGCATCCTGATGAACACATCGCAGCCTTCATAGTTGCATGTGGAGTTACTGGAGTTGAACATGAAGACGTCTCTGAGACTATTCGTTGAGACTTTACAAGATAATGCTACTTGATTGGTTCTATCACCTTCCGGCTGGTGCTATCACTAGCTGGGACACCATGAGAACTAGGTTTGAAAACCGTTTCAAACCAGCAGAAGATGTGCATGCCTTGCTAGCCCAAATCTCTCAGATAAAGAAAGATTCACCAGAGCCCATGAGAGAATTTGTGGCCCGATTCAATAGGTTAATTAATAAAATTCTGCAAATACTCGACCTGTTGATCAAATCCAAAAATGTTTCTTCCTAAATGCCCAATCACCTGAAGTTAGTTATGCACTAAGAAGGGATAATCTCGCAACATTGGCTGAAGATCAAACTCTTGCTGTTAGTGTCGAGGATGATTTGATCATGTCAGGGAAGTTGAGGAGAGACCCTTCCAAATCTAAGTCTATTTCTTCCTCCTCTTCCACCCCTGGACCTAATACTGATCCATTTGTTCAAAAACTTGTGAATGATCTCATTGCCATAAAGAAACAATTGGCTGAACATGCTCCTTATGCAAACGTTCTAAGGAGGAATTTTCAGCCCAGAAATCGTTTGCCTGCTTCTCAAACAAGATTAGCGCTTGAAGGACCTCCTGTTAAAGTTCCTGTCAATGGAACTTGTGAAGTTGAGGAGCCAAATGATGATGAGGATAATGAAGCTTGCGAGGAATTTGTGGAAGAAGTTGATGATGAAGCAGATGAACTTGAGGGATCTCGAGTTAATTTCTTCACTACTGAGGGCATTGATGATGGAGATGATTATGATGAAGTAGTAGTGGACATGAATAGCGAATCATTCACTGTCATGACTCGAGAGTAGACAAAGCAGAGGGAGAAAGTGACGCAGCCCCCCAAGAAATCTAAGGAGCAGCCAGCTACTATCCCTGTAATTGCAAAAAGAGGATCTCCTATCCCCGTCTCATCTACATCAAAGGTGAGTCCTGTCAATCCTGCTAGTAAAGTTACTTCTTTTTCTCCTAAAGTTGATAAACCTAGGATCTCAAGTGATGATGGCCCGTCCACTTCTGGGTCTTTTGATATTATTGATCACCCGAAAAGACTAAGGTTCAAATCTCGAGGTTGAGTATTATCAAACGCATCCCAAAGCTTTTGCTAAAATGATTCACTTTGTCAATTCCCATTCTAAAACCACCTCTAAAGGCCTTTTACCCACTCCTTCTAGCACCACAACCTAGTCTGGTAGCATTGTCACCTCACCTAATGACAAAATTAAACCATTTTATGTAACACTTCTTATAGCTTGCCATAGGCTCGATGAATGTGTCATAGACTCGGGAGCCTCGAGACAATGTGATGTCTACTAAAGTAGCTCATGCCTTAGGCTTGACCCTCACACGCACTTATGGATCTTGTTACTCTATGGAGAGTAAGGAAGTGCCCCTGGTCGGAAGAATTAAAGATGCACAAGTGGCTTTTTCTACTTTGCCTGAGAAGAGAGTTTTGGCTACCATCTTAGTAGCATATATTCCTCCTTCATACAGGATGTTGCTAAGTAGGAACTTTTGTAAAGATGTGGGTGGAGAAATTCAAATGGATTGGTCACATACACTCATACTTGTTAATGGACAAATGAGGAAGTTGTTGCTTGAGAAGATATCTCGAGTATATTGTACAAAAAACGGATGATCCTAAAGCACAAATACTCTATGAGGATATGGGGCATGGTAACTATATGATTATGTCCCCTGATGAAATCTAACTCCCCAAAGTGTCACCTAAATATCCTAATGGTGTTTGGATTTTAGAGTTTGATGGAAGTTGTTCCTCGGTGGTTACGAGCTGGTGTCCTCTTTGGTGTCACTGAAGGGAGCCTACATCCTTTTCATTCAAGTTGCGGTTGAAAATACTAATAATACAATAGAGTATGAGGCTCTCATTCTTGGGTACAAGTGGCCAAAGAACAAGGTGTAAAGAATCTTCGGCTCCTAGGTGATGCGGAATTGATTGTAAAGCAAGTTAGAAGCCTTTTCCGGGTAAAAATGGAAGGTTGAAACATTCTTTGGAATCGGGTTTGGGATTCCATTGAATTTCTTGATGCTTTCTCCATCGAAGCAATACCTAGGGAGAAGAACAACAGGGCTGATTCACTAGCAATCTCAGGGTCACTACTGATTCCTCATCCTGACTTCTCTCAAGACAAGTTCACCATTGAGATGGTCCATCGGCCTAGTGTACCTGATAATACCAATAACTGGCAAGTTTTCAATGATGATCAACACTTGCTTTCTTTCTTAGAACTCAAGGGTAATTTTGAACAATTGTATTTTGAAGTGACAACCTGCCTCGTGAAAGTGTACCCTTTGACAAAGCAGTCACCCAAGGAGAAGAAACAGATCAGGATGGATGCATCAATCTCAAAGGAAACAAGATTCCTAAAGGATTGGTGAGTTTAGAGGAACTATTTGATAAACATGACAGGTATGTGAAGTCTAGAGCTTCTACTGGACCTCAACAATCAGCTGAGTATGACAAGATTAATATTGGGAGTTCTACTAATCCTAAGCTTGTGAACATTGGAAAATGTTGCACAGCAGATGAGAGGAAGAAAGCAATTGATCTTTTAAAGAGGTATAAGGATGTTCTTGCTTACTCTTATGAAGATTTAAAAGCTTTCAAACCAAAAGATATGCAGCATTTTATTCCTCTCAAACCTGGAATTAAGCCTTTTAAGTAGAAACAGAGGCAATACAACCCCAAAATAGCTGACACCATCTTTCAGGAAATACAAAAGTTGTTGAAGGCCAAAATCATTTTTCCCATTCATCATTCAACATGGATTGCTAATATTGTGCCTGTTAGGAAGAAAAATGGTGAGATCCGCATCTGTGTTGATTTCAGGAATCTGAATCAGGATTCTTTGAAAGATAATTATCCTTTGCCCATGATGGATCAGGTCTTGCAAGCAGTAACAGGATCTGAAATGTTATCTATGCTTGATGGATTCTTGGGATATAATCAGGTAGAGGTTGATACTGCAGATCAACACAAAATAGCTTTCACTACTCCTTGGGGTACCTTTGCTTACAAGAGAATGCCTTTTGGGCTCATTAATGCTGGTGCCACTTTTTAGAGAGCTATGGATCTGGCCTTTGGAAGTTTGAAAGGGAAGTGTATTGTCATATACCTTGACGACTTGACAGTGTTTTCTAAAACAAGGGCGGATCATTTTGACCACCTGGAGACAGTTCTGCTAAGATGCAGAGAACATGGGATTTCTTTGAATCCTAAGAAATCTATCTTTTGTGTCACGAGAGGAAATTATTAGGGCACATCGTCTCTAAGGATGGTATTAAGATTGATCCTGAATGAGTACAAGCTATCCAGCAAATTCCTCTCCCAACCAGCAAAAAGGGCGTGCACTCTTTCTTTGGTAAGATCAATTTTTTAAGAAGATTCATCCCTGATTTTGCAGAGTTAACTTTGAATATTTCTCAAATGATGAAAGGGAAACAAACGTTTGGTTGGTCTTCTGAAGGAAAGGAATCCTTTGAGGGTATTAAAAGAGCTATCGCTAAAACTCCTGTTTTAGCCTGTCCTGATTTCAGCAAAGATTTTATTATCTATTGCTATGCCACAGATAATACCTTGGCTGCTGTTTTGACTCAAGAAGATTCTAATGAGCATGAACTCCCAATTGCGTTCATGAGCTATATTCTAAAAGATCATGAGTTAAAATACACCATGATGGAAAAACATGCTTTTGCAGTGGTTAAAGCTGTCAAGCAGTTTCATTTTTACATTCTCAACTCTCATTCCATGGTGTTGGTTCCAGATACAACTGTTAAGTCAATTCTCACACAACAGGAATTTGGATCCAAGAGAGGGAACTGGGTTGCTAAGGTCCAAGAATATGATATTGACATCAAACCGACCAAGCTTGTTCGTGGAAAAGGCCTTTGTGAGCTCATTGCTGAAGGAGCTAAACATGAGTTGCTGGAGGAGAAAGTTGGCCTTCCTACCGTTCTGTTTCTTAGCTCAGTTGATGAATGGTATGCTGATATCACTCATTTTCTCACCTATGGAGAATGCCCCTCTCATTTAACTGCCAAAGAAAAGAGGACTGTTAAACTAAGGTCAGTGCAATATGTGTTGTGGGAAAACGCCTTGTTCAAACGTGGGTTAGATGGAAGATTTTTGAAATGTGTGGACAAGGAATAACAGAGAAAAAGTTGCTCTCATCTTTTCATGATCAGGCATGTGGAGGGCACTATTCATCAACGGTCACTGCTCATAAGATACTTCGTGGAGGATATTACTGGCCTTCCTTGTTCAGAGATGCATCCAAGTGGGTTGATAAATGTGAGGCTTGTCAGACCTTTGTGGGAAGACCCAAATTGGCCTCTTTGCCTCTTAAGCTAGTTGTAATTGAAGAACCTTTTCAACAGTGGGGTTTGGACTTCATTGGAACACTTAATCCTGCTTCTAGTGCTGGTCATACTCATGTATTAACTGCCACGGATTATTTCACCAAATGGGTAGAAGCTATTCCAGTTAAGAGTACTACTTCTGAAGTGGTGTGCAGCTTCATCAAAGAGAACATCTTGGTAAGGTATGGTGTACCTAACAAGATTGTGACAGATAATGCTTTAAATTTCTCTTCAACTAAGATAATGGATTTTTGCTATGGGTATGGCATCTCTTTGGCTCACTCCTCAGATTACTACCCTCAGGGAAATGGGCAAGCAGAATCCACTAATAAAAATTTGGTGACTATTATAAGGAAATTAGTCAATGAGTCTCAACGAAACTGGCACAAGAAGCTCTATGATGCTCTTTGGGCAGACATGATTACACCAAAGAGAGCTATTGGGATGTCTCCTTTTCAAGTGGTATATGGAGTAGAAGCTCAATTGCTAGTAACAGTGGAGCTGCCAGCCTTGCATCTAATGAAGGCCATTGAAGATACTAGTTTCAGTGATGCTTTGGATAAGAGAATTATGTACCTTCACAAACTGAATGAGGACAGATTAGAGGTTGCTGATAGGATATCTGTTCACCAGTAGAAGGTAAAGGTCCTGTTTGATAAGAAAGCTAGGTTCAGAGATTTCCAAGTTGGAGACACTGTGTTGTTATGGGATAAAAGGCATGAACCTCATGGCAGCCATGGCAAGTTTGATTCCCTTTGGCTCGGACCTTTCAAGATCAGACACTTTGCTGGTAAGAATTCCTTTTATCTTGATTA